>JAKEPQ010000044.1:30000-410000 GCA_024500445.1 Entomyzon cyanotis
TGCTGGGACCCAGAATTGTACCTCTAAGCCTACAGCCCATCACTCCCATGAGTTACCTGCATCGTGCAGCACCCAGTGTCCTCACTGGCAAGTGCCGCCAGGGTGCATGCACAAGGGAGCTGGTTTCTAAAGAGAGGCACATGCCGGTTGTAGCCACCCCTCCAGATCATGCCAATATCCTCTGGTGCCCACACATGCAGCGGAGACCACTCCAGAGAGGCTCAGGCCCACATGCAGAGTGCCATAGCTGGTGCCCACCATTTTGTCATGCGCCGGAACTGACACAATGTATGCCTTATGGGAGTTGTAGGCACGGCCTGGACCAAGCTGGCCTTGCTGTTCCCTGGGCCTGTTACAGTGCCGTTATCTGCGGGCAACACGTGCTCTTTCACCAGTGACCCCACACCAGCTGGCCTCGCGCTTAAGCATTCTGAAAGCTAGAAATCATGCTATTTTGGTTTTGCTCAGGCTTTTAAAATGGACACCTACAGTGCAAGGTCCTGGTTTTTTGCCACACTCAAGATGGTACCGACAACAGAAGTTACCTTGGTCATCAATCCAGATGGTGGCACAGGCAGAAATCATTTGATGGATGTACAAGATGGCAGCCTTTGGGTTGACACAGGGCATGTCCATGAAGATGGCCACGCCCATGGATGGCCGATGCGCACTTTAGTGGACTACCAAAATGGCGCCCACAGGGTCTTGGCAGTTGGAGTAGCCAGTTACAGTGACGCCTGAACAAAAACCAGATACTGAAAACGGCACGGTGGCTCCTTTGCAGGCTTCCCCGGCGTGCCAAATCCATGCGCAGAGCTCATTGAGGGCAGGTGGAGTGCGCCCTGTCATCGTTGCCACCCGCCATTTTGTTGCGTGAGCGATCGGACAATTCCTTATTTTTAGCAGCAGTGGGGCAGTTGCTGCCTGCCATAGGGGATGCAGACACCATCGCCGATGCCCCTGCAACTTCTGGCAGTGCGTAGAAATGTGCCAAGAGCTCAAAATCTGTTATTTTATTTTTGATCAGGCGCTTGAAGTAGTCGCCCATAGTGTGAGGTCCGGTTGTGGTGCTATACAAAAGATGGCAGCGCCCATGAATGTGACAGGTGCCGCCATATTAATGGGACGTGCATGCACACTGTAGTGGACTACCAAAATGCCGCCCTGCAGGGTCTCCTACTTGGTTGGAGTAGGCAGCTACTGTGCTGTCTGAACACAATCTGGACACAGACAGTGGCGCCACAGTTTTTGGGGGCTTTCCCGGTGTGCGGAGCCTGTACGGAGTGGTGGGCAGCGGCGGGGGTTGGCGGGAACCTCCACTGCCGCAACAGGGAGCGAGGAAGAGGGCATGACCAAGTATGGCAGCCCCCCTATTGCCTCAGTAAGGATGGCGGCATGAGGACCTCGAAACCAAGGTAGGCATCTTTTCTGCTGCCTGAATGAAATACAGAGTCTGATTTTGCCACTGCAGTTTTTTTCAGGCCTTATTGCTGTGTGTAACAGGTGTGGTGGTGTTGGTAGCAGAGAGGTCTGCCAGGAACTGCAGGTGCCGGGGCAGGCACCAGCAGACAGCTATGTTGCTATCACGTGCCTCCCTGCCCCTCAAAATGAGCCCTCAACAGCGCGTGTGCATGTGGCGCACGGCGTGCAGCCACAGCTGCCGGTGCAGTGGCAACGGAGCAGCAGGCAGTGCAGCAGGAGGTGGCAGGACAGTGGCAGCAGTGCAGCAGCGGGTGGCACTGTGGCAGGCGGCGGGCAGTACGGCAGCGGGTGCTTCACCACGGGCAGCAACAGCGTGGACTCAGACGTGGGCGCAGAAGCTGGGCGTGGCAGCTCACTGCCAGCCACATTGACTCAGCACCTACGGAGAAGAAGCTGGAAAACGTGAGGCACAACAGAGTGGCACGGACATGTGGCGGCCTCAGGGGTGGATGGAACAGCTGGTGAGTATGGCATCCACCTGGAGGGCACAGGCACCCCTGGGGATTGGGGGGTGGGGGGGGGGGCTGGTGCTGGGGGTTTGGGGAGAGGCTGGGACAGGAAAGCCGTGCCCCCTGTGCAGTTCTAACAGGTGCCGAGAAGGGAGTTAAAAAAAGCCCCACACTTGGCGTACCGGAGCGGTCCCTCAGGTTGTGTTTTGATAAGGCTTAGCACGGAATACTTAGGTGCTCTGGGCAAAGGAAATGACTTTTCGCAGTGTGCAGATTTTGTGGGGTTTCATGAACATGTCACTGGTGTGTGCCTGATGAGCATGCTGCCTGTAACAAGTGTGTCATACTTCCTGCACTGCACACCAGCATTTGAATGCAAGGCAAACCCTGCTTTTGTTAAGAGGAAGAAAGAAATGAAAGGGAAAGGGAAAGGGAGGGGGGAAGAGAGAGAGCAAGAAACCCACCAGGAACCCCTAAAGAAGCACTCCAAAAAAACAAGGACCCAAACAAACAGAAATACCCCCAGAGTAGCAGAACCCCGAGGAAAGGGGGAAAAAAAATAAAAGCAAAAACAAATATAAAGAAAAAAATAGACCAAAAAAAGGAAAGAAATGAAAGATGCCAAAAAGTGAAAATGAGAAGCAAAGCAATGAAATTAAGGGGGAGGGGGAATGGCAATAAGGTATCATCTGGTAAATTGTCTTCATGACTTCAGTGCTTAAGGGAAAGTTTCCTTTTGTACAAGGTTGTAATTAGTAAAGACATGTAGAAATGAAATGCTTCAGTAGTTGTTTCAGCATTGGTCTGCAGTGTTTGGTACTGGTCTGTAGTGCTGGTAGACAGCTAACCTTTTTCTTTGTTTTCCATAAGCAGGTTTCCTACTTGTGAAGTACTATGAAGTTGTCTTCGTTTGAAAGACAGGTGTCTGCCAAGAGAGGTTGAACCCTCCCTTAGGACAGGGAATGTGATTTTTTTTTCCCCTCCCTCCGAATTATTTAATTTTGTAAATCAAGGGCTTTCAGGCAAAGGTATGGGGAAAAAGGAATATCAGTTCTTTACTAGTATCTATAAACAAGCAATAACAATAATAGCAACCACAACTAGAACCAGAAGACCAATAGCAGATGACTTGTGAGCTGCTGAGCCTTTTCCTGTGTGGTGTAATCATGGTTGCAAGCAGCAGGTACGCTGTTGAGCTCCCGGCCGGGCAGGGCAGGTGCGATGACTCCCGAGAGGCTGAAGGTGGTGCTGTGGCGCAGGGTCAGGTCAGCCTCAGGCAGCTGGTAATGGCGGGCGGGCTGAGAAGCATGCAGGGCAGCGAAGCAGCTCGGAGCAGCGAGAAAGCAGGGCAACAGGGGCAGGCGCTGGCTCTCTCTCTCCAGCTAGCTAGCGAGGTAGCAAGGATTTCTGCAGTCACAGCAGACGCCGCGGTCTCGTGCAGCAGAGGGCGGGGGCAGGCAGCAGAGGCAGCCGGACTCTCCCGGCAGCAGCTGCAGGAAAAACGCAGCCCAGGGAAACGTGCCCTTCCCAGTGGGGAGAAAGGTTGAATCAAAGCTCACCCAGCCAGGAGAAGAGAAAAGCAGGGCTCAGGTGGATTTCCTCTGGTCACAGCCGAAAAGCAAAGAGCAGCCTTTCCTCTCAGCATCCGAACCACGAGAGACCCTGTTCCAAGGGCCGGCTCTTCCCTTACCCTGCCCTGCCCAAGCCCACTTTTTGTCTTTTACAAAAGACTTGATCACTCTAAACATCCAACTATTTGTTGCTTAGTAACAGGAATGGGAAGAAATTCTAAATGTACTCAACCCCCGACAGAAGGGAATGGCTTTGAAGTTCAAGGCAACAGGCTGCCAGTGAGGTATGTCCACTCATACAATGTCTTGTTATATTTAGATAATATTTATGATCCAAATTATAAGGTTCTTTAAAAATACCTGCGACTAAATTAAGGTGCAAACGAGACCCTATAGCAGTCAGTAGTCTGAGTTTCATTTCGTAGTAAATATGAGAGAGAGAGAGAAAAGAGAGAGAAGGAGGAGTAGGAATAGAAGTGGGATAGGGACAAATGAGTATCACCACTCTGTGGGTCCCAGGGGCATCCTGACATGGGTTAATATACCCTCAAGCCAGGGGGCAATGTCCAGGCTTGTCCCCCTGGGGAAAGTTGGGGGCAGTCTCTTCCAGCAGATTCTGGATCTGTTGCATGACATGCTGTCCTGTGATGCAAGGCCTAGTGCTCTGGGGGCTCAGGGGTGGATTAAAACACCCCATCAGCTGCCTCTCATGTGAAAGTCCCATGGTTATGGTCTGTGGGGTGGGGGACTTCTACAGCTGGGCAAAAGAGGATGGGTGTTTATTGCCTCTGACCAGAGGTTACACCATATACCCGAAGGCCTCCTCTTCCCCTCACGGCTGGGGGAAAAACTCTGTGTAAACCTGGCTTCTGCAAGCTGTGCTCTTCCCCCACACCAAGCTGAGCCGTGGATGATTCTCAGTGAGGCTGCTGGCTCTGGCCTTTATGGATGCATACCTTTCCCTGAACCTGATGTGATTCAACAGCAGCTTGACTCTCAGTCCAAAGTAGCAGTCTTCAAGGAGGCTTTTTTATAAAATTGTATATCAATGTTTGAGGCACAAACTGTTTTCAGTATCTGACAACAATCCCTGTAAGATTTTTAGTGACAAAGATAAAGTATGTCCAATGACATAAGAAGAGGCAGTGGGGATTTTGTTAACTACATTTGTTGGAAAATGTCTAGGAAAGCATGTGGGTGGAATGTGCTTTGTGAGAGCTTTTCTGGAGCGATTAGCAGGTTTCACTAACAGTACTTTTTGTTTCACAGGGCTGCCTGTAATGGAAGTGAGTTGGCTTCCAGCGAAGCCTACTGCATCCGTCCTGAGGTGGATCAGTTTTCCTTTGGTTTGATTCTCAAAACTGAAGTGGACAAGACTGTCTTCTGTTGGAATCTGGAGCCGTGCCTGTCCTCTGTAAGGTCAGAGGGTATCTGCGGTGGTTGAGAAGTGACAGACTTCACATTTCATGAGCTATGTACTGGTGGAATGTGAAGAGTCAGCAGTTGGGTTTTCCTACCTGTTCAGGCAGAAGTTTCAGGGTGAAAAGAAAAAGCGATGTTTTGCTCTCCTCA
Organism: Entomyzon cyanotis; assembly: GCA_024500445.1. NCBI lineage: Eukaryota > Metazoa > Chordata > Aves > Passeriformes > Meliphagidae > Entomyzon > Entomyzon cyanotis. The sequence goes on from JAKEPQ010000044.1 coordinate 35,075, forward strand.
TTGCTTGACAGAGAACTTTACACAGTTAATTCCATGTAATGATGCACAGCATGTGTGTTTCCAAGGAAAATACATGTCGTATAGTTGCTTGCAACATCACGTGTTTGGTTCAGAGCACCCCTATCTTGCAGGTATGGTAAGTCATGGGTGAGATAATGTGTGTGTGAGGACATGCAGGAAGGAATCTGGGAGGGAATGCAGTTGAGGCAGGTGGCTGGAAGTGAGTAAAAGGATATTCCACATCATAGACTTGCACAAGAACTATATAAGGTAGAGGTAGTCACCTGGACAGGCAGCTGGTATGGGTTGGGAAGGCGGTGTCTGGCATTGCTTGGTAGGTGGTGAAGAATTGCATCAGTAATTTTTGTACTGTTAGAGGAACTGAAACATGAAAAAGAAAACACACGTACGTACCTTAGCTGAGAAGCCCCATCCCACATCCTTATCACTACTGTGTTCCAAATGTCATCACTGCATGTTAGGTGGAAAATGTTCAAGCATTGTCAGCAATGACAGGTAAGGAAGAAGCATTTTTCTTTAGTGCCAAATAAGTCATGAAGTGCACTTACAAATGCCATGGGTTATTATGGAGAAGGCACTGTGTACATGCACTTGTCTGTTGTATGATTTAAAAAGATTCTGTAATCTGTGTATACCAGCCTGTTACAAAACTGCTGACAGCTATGACTTCCTGGTGAAATCTTTAATACATGGTGGACACAGACAGCAAGTGTTGTTTGCATTCTCCTGGAATAAAAATTGTGGTGTTTTCCTGTGTATTGATTCATAATAAAGCAGCTGTTTGACATGTGACTGAGCGACAGAAGTGCAAGGGATGGAGGCAAGAAATGTGGGACAGGTTCAAATGACACTTGAGGAAGGAAAGACCTCTGCCTTCTTTTGTCCATAAGGGTGGCAAAGGTGACATCTGCTAGTAGGACAGCTCTTGAGAGTGCAGTGCTGTTTGTGTGGAAACTGGCTTGGGGGAAAAAAAGCAGAGGAAAGGGAAAAGGTACATTCATCTATCAAGAGCAACTGTAATGCCACAGACATTTTAGGGTAAAATACAGTCATGAGACAGGTGTACAATGCTCAGGAAAAGCCATTAAGATACTTGTGAAGAACCCCAAAGAAATGTTAGCAAAAAGTGGAAAAGAACCAAAAAAGCCTTTTAAGAAATGGTATGTGGTGACAAGAAAAGTTTTCAAAATGTCTATAAATCCCCTGAAAAGTCCTACAGAAATTGTATCTCAAGAAAGCTGTAAAAATCATGGAAGAACTGCTAAAAAATAGCTGAAAGTGTGCTGGAAAAGCTTGCAGGCGTTGCCATGGAGATGGGCATTGCAGGGGTGTGTCTGTGGGCGGGGTGAATGGATGCCGAGGGGCGTGACCATGGGCAGTGTGCGGGGATCAGAGGGGGCATGGCTGTGGTCCAGGCTGAGTGACATCAAGGGGCGGGGCAGGGAGGGGGTGGTGTGCAGAGATGGATGACATCGAGGGGCATGATGGTAGGTGGGGTGAGGGTGGAGCAGTTGGTGGGTGGGGGGGTCGGGTAATGTAGGGGACCGAGAGGACAAAAGCCCAAAAACCCCTTTTAATATGGGAGAGGTATGTGTAGCTCAGTAGGGAAAGCCCTAAGCTGAACCGCTGCACGTCAGAGGTTAGAGCCCCACAGATCTGTGAAAGATTTAGCAGATTGTATAAATCAAAAGGCTAGACACATCTCTGGTGTATTTAACAGGTTAAACCTATGCAGTGTACCAACCTAGTGATCCGAAATATAACAACTTTATCTGCTCCAACGCATGGGAGCTACACTTAAGGACCTTTTTTCCTTTATTTGACATCCTCAACTGTACTAGCTGAATATCAGTGTGAGCTTTCGGCAGCTTTTAACATTGCTCTCTAAGTTGTTGTTTTCAAATAACTTTAGATCTCACTTGTCCTAGACACTTGGGAAAAACACTGTTTTCAAGTGAGCTTTTTCACAGAAATGCCTTTTAAATCTTACCAAAGATGGCTTTGGTCCATGTTTCTTCTTTTCTTCCAGTTCCATGTTTTCTCTTTCAAAGAGAGTGACTAAAGTATTACACCTCCTTTGCAGCTCCTGCATTACACAAATATTCAATCAGTACCTTAGGCAGCCACTAGATGTAAAATTCCTATTAGAATATTAAAAATGCTGATGTGAAGGTGTTTCACTGGATCTTGCCAGAGTAGCAAAGAATTAAATGTTTCATGGTACTTACTGGCTAGCTGGTTTCACAGGAATGTATTCAATCATAGATGTTTGCTTTTTAAAACACATTTGAATTTAACTCAAATTGGAAAACAGTACCTTAGAATTTCAAACTTCTCCTCCCATTTTAGTTTAACTCCATTTGCCACCCGCTACAGTTGTTGCAAAGTTATTAATAGGTGGTGTCTTGTTCCCATGCACCTACCTCAGTATTTCAGCAGCTATTTAATTAGCCTGGGGTATAACCATATTGTCATAGGCATTCATAAACAAAAAAGAGCAATATATATATATGCATATACCATTGCAGTTCTGCACTTGAGAAACCAGTCAAATCTGAATTACGGCAAGTTTCAGATACATTGTCAATTAATCACAGACATTTTCTTTATCAAATTCTAGTTTGTGAAGCATACAGATTAAAAAGCAATCCTCCTCTTCACTGTTATTCTTCCTTTTATTAGTACCATAGGATATTCTCAGTTGGTGGAAAGGGGCTTTGTATCTCCCAACCTGAACAAAAGCAATAAGACCACATAAAGCTAAGAAATACGTCACAATTAGCATGGAAGTCTTTTGTATGAAAGCACTACATCACATGAAGACAGAAAAGTGGATCTTTTGCGATCTCCCACGCTAAGTCACTGTTGCGGTCGCCATGGCCCAATTAGGCGCTGCGCACTCAGACTGCAAAGGCGAGGCCCCAGATGAGCCCTGGGCGTGAAGAGACTCTACAGTTAGGGTGACTCTTTGGGGCACTCCCAGTGGGCCTTGGGACAGGGCTCATGAATATGCGCCAATGAGCCATGCGATTGGCCTCAAGTCTCTCCCTTCCCCTGTTCCATATATGGTTATATTCTGGAATGTTCTCCTTTGTTCTGAGCTCAAGTTGTGTATTATTGATTGGTTCAAAAATGTACCCTCCCCTCCTGTGTTTCCATTGGCTGGAAAATCTATCAGACTAATGTCCTCCCAACCCCATTGGCTCCCTTCCATTTGGCTCCTCCCCTTTTACTGGTCCCTTAAAAACCCCTGCACAGCCCTGCTCAGGGCTTCTCCGAGCACCCCTCCGACCTGCCTCATCCCTCCTCACGCCCTTCAATAAACCCTCTGCTTTCCCTGCTCGAGAGTAGCCTGCATTTCTTGTCACCGCCTTCGGTCCTCCGTGCCGTTCCCCCCCGGTGAGGCCTTGCCTCCCAGCTCCGCCAACCTCCTCCACCGAGCGAGAGCCTTCACTGCCCCTCGGGCAGCAGCGAAGACCAGACAACCCAATTCAAGGACTGTGTCTCGCTGCCCCCGGCATCGGGCCAGGAGACGCCACAAGTCAACATAAGAAAAGGACTGTAGGTTCAGGACAGTGCATTTATCAAAGCTATCTAAGCTGTCCAAGTCTGGTTTAGACAACAGCTTTCTAATCTTTTGACTAATGGCAGACTTTCACTACATTTGAAAATAGGCAAGATTGCTCAGGATTCAAATGGCAACAATCCTTTTGAACATACAAATCCTCAGGAACCAGTAAAATCAGAGTACGAGTAAAAAGGTACATGAGAGCCCAGCACACAGTTCAGTTGAGTCCTAGTTTATTGAGCCCAACGTTTTTCTTCTGTGAAAGAGAAGTAACTCAGCAAACCTGAAGGAGGGAGAAAATTCTGATAAAATGTCTTAATTTACTACAGATCTGTTCACTGCCAAATGTTGGTTGGTGAAACACAGACAAGAAAAAAAGCTTGCTCTGTTAGGTAAGTCTGTCTTTTTAAGTGCTCGAAAGAGGTGTGTCTCTCTGCTCTCTGTTTCTAGCTCCCTCTATCTCCTGCTATCTCTACCTACCGCTGTCTCTTTCCCTATTTCTCTCTACCTGTCTCCTGCTATCTCTACCTCTTTCCATCTCTCTCTACCTGTCTCTCTGTTTGTCTCTATCTCCCCCATCTCTCTACCTCTCTCTCCCCAATCTCTGCCTCTCTCTTCATTCCTCTCTCTTCCTTTCTCTCTCTCTCTCTCCATCCCTCTCTCTCTCCTATTTTCAGTTACATGTGTCCAGAAGGAATTGTGCACTTTCCCAAAGCTAGTACTACCAGGAGTTTGTTACACAGCACTCTGAACTGTGTGCTGTAATACAGATGATTGTTACAAACACCAGGATAAGGCCATAGCTAAGGTTGTCACCAAAGCACTTCTGTAGGATGGGAAAGCCATAGGAAGCAATCCTGAGCATGATGCAAAGAGGCCAATGTCATGTCCAGCATGTCTTCATATATCAGCAGCACTGGCCAGACATAGGTCCTGCATCTTCCCTCATTGGCATCAGGAAACAAAGCAGGGAACAGAACAAACTCGCCTTGGTATCGAGAGCCTTTTTTATGCTGATTCATCTCTGAACTCTGGCTTCTCCTCTTTCAATCTGAGCCATGACCTTCTCTATGTCTTGGAGTTCATTGTATCTTTCCCAGAACTTAGCTAAGAAAAGAACAATTGGTTACTTTCTTATCACACGTTGCAGAAGTCAGGGGTTTTACCTTAAGAAAGGATATTAGCTGTTCCTTCCTGTTACCAGAAGTTAGTGCTGTGTACCAACAGACGTGCCTTTAGCTGATAAGAAACCTTCCCTTTCTAGTATCATGTGCTTTTGGAAGGGGTAGATACAGGAATCTTCAGTTCAAATAAGGTGCAATACAGGCCGGAAAGATTTTTGTGTGTCAGTGTCCTCCTCATGGGAAAAACATCTCTTCAGCTAGAAACTGATGTAACAGCAATAGATTTACTGAAAGAAGCAAGAGGCCAACTGAGTGGCCAAAGACAAACAAGTGCCTAAAAGACAATTAGGTGTTTAAATAAGAATTTTTCACATTTGCAAGTTGCTCTATACCTTCAAAAATGTAGTGCCAAGACCTTTTAGCTATGCTACAGTGGAAACAGTTCTGAGACATAAGAGGTAAGTAGCCAAATGGACTCAGGTTACAAAACCCAATGGTTACTATATGTTCCATCATGTTTACTGTGTCCTGCTCTTGAGGAGGAGGAGGTGGTAAAGGTTAACTACTGTTTAGCGAATACAAGGAAAAGGGAAATCTCTCCCGCTAAGCATTGTTTCTCAGCATTTCCTTTTGCAAAACTTAACAAGAAGTGAAGACAGTGCTACCCAGTTAGAGTTAGGATATAGTGAAGTGGCTCAGCAAGAGTTTATATGTGCATTTTAGTACAGCCTCGAAGACTCAGGCACTAAAGATAGTAAGATCCATATCAGTAGATCTGAACTCCATTAGTAGAACTCTACCGTGAAAATCGTAAATAGGCCTGTCAGAAATGCTTAGCAGTAAGATGTTACCGTGTTTACAGGCAGTTCCAACTAGGCAAGCAGAGTGAGATACTCTCAGAGCTGAGTACAGAATTAAGTTACCAGAATACTCAATGACTTCTTCTGGAGTTTTTCCTTCAACTTCTCATGCTATATTTTCAATGTCATCACAGCCCCACTTCTCATTGGCTTTGATGAACTGGTTGAAATCTCTCTTACTCCACTTAGTGAAGCCCTCTACAGCAATCAAGAGGAAACATTGCACAGAGGATCAGGATTTGTCCGTCTACAAATTTGATTCAACAGGTTTCTTTAAATTGCCTATAACACTTCCATCCTTCCAACAGTGTTATACCTTTTCTTTGTCGGCAGTTTAATTTAGTAGAAAAACTCTTTTTATACTGCAATCACTGTAGTCTCTCCATTTAAATACCGCATAATGATAAGCACTAGTTCTCTAGGTACCTAGTAATTTCTGATAAGTTTTCAGCTGATAAATTAATCCCTCCTTCTGATATTGTCTGCATGGGATCCCTTTCTAAGGAAAAAAATGCTCAAGTGTGTGGCTGCACAGGGCCTCTCTTGAGAAATTCTCCTTTCTCACACGAAGTATGAGAAACATAAGATAAAGACACCTGCTGTTTTTCCTTGATCTGTTTTGGTTTGAGAACAGAGTGTGTTTGGAATTGGGTGTTGTAGCATCTCAGCCAATCACCCCGAGGGGGGGTGACCACTGTCCAATCACGGTATTGTTCTTGCCATATATAAAGCATGTTACCATAATAAACCTCTCTTCTTCTACTGTTACTGGTACAACAGTGACATCTGGTGACCACTGACGTGTACTACACACACCATTTTGAAAGGTACAGAACGAACCTTACCCCCCTTTTCCCCCACGCCTGCCTTGGGCATCGGGAAGAAAATGGACAGTTCCATCCCAAACGGTGGCAGCGTGGTGCTGTCGGCCTTGAAGGATACCTGGGGCAGTCCACAGACAAGGTTGTGGGAGCACTTGGTGCATACCATATTAGACTGGGCTGTGGACCATGGCTTCTCAAAAGTGTTAGAGACCAAGATCGATACTGGTATGTGGCTGCAACTCAGTGGGGAACTGTGGCATGAGCTCACACACGGGAAGCCGAAGACAGTGCCTCTATATCGTACATGGAGGCAGGTCTTGGACTCATTAAGAGGACAAGAAGTACATACTGGGGGAGGGGATGTCCCTCTCTGTCTAGACTCCTTCATCTCGGCCAGCGATGACCGGTCTGAGAACTCCCTGCCGCTGGCCACCCCAGCTATGGAGGATGGACCCATGCAGCCAAAGTATGCCTTGCCATGGGACTACATCCCGCTGAAGTACCCATCTCCTGTGGAACAGCTCGTGGAGATGCTGAAACAGGAGAAGAGCTGACACAGCTCCTCGGCAGCCACCTCTGAGGCATTGCCAGGTTCAGCACGGCCACCGGTCCCCCCGTGACCCCCGGCGCTGCCCGGCCAGGTGCAGACCCCGTGGCCCCCCCCCAGCGCTTCCTGAGCCAGGGCAGACCCTGTGACCACCCGGTCAGACTGCAAGGGTGGGGATGCCTGTGCTGGCGCAGACTGTGCAACCCAACCCGGCACAACCCAGGCCGCTCCAAGCATCAGCTGCGAACACCTCGGCTGGCCTCCTCCAAATGTCAGCCACACACACCCTGGCCAGCCTTCCACAAATGTCACCTGCTTTCACCCTGGCTGGCTTGGCAGGGCCTGCCAGCCGGGGTGCCAGCATGAATGCCTAGGTTCCTGCAGTTGCCATTTGCTCTCTCGGACTGGCTTCTAATGGATATCTCGCACCAGTTTACCGGGATATGTCAACAATTGGTGGCGCTATCGGAGAGGCCTCCGACTCGAGGCAGCGTGGGCCAGAATTGCCCACTCCAGCAACCCAGAAGGTGGACGGGGCTCATCCCATGGCGATAGCGACGACAGGGATGCAGGCAAATTCCGGGCAGAATATGCCGGTCCGAGCAATGGTTCCGGTGGCAGAGGCAATCCCAGCACAGCACGCTGACCTGGCCGCTTCTACACCGGCGCAGCAGACAGCTTTCATTGATAATGTGCCAGTGCAGCCAGCAGAACATCACAATGCCCCATCGGTATCGCTGCTTCCTCTGCACTCCACTCTGAGCTCCGCCACCGTGCTGCCTCTTGGCACAATGTCCACACCTGGCCAAACTACGTCACTCATGATAGGGCTCACGGAGGAAGCCCAGTCTGATGACTCAGACAGCGATGTAGATGACATGCTTGCTCTAGGGCGAAAAGCTGCGGTGGCTGGGCAGCAAAAGAAACGCCTGCTACAGACTCACCCTTGGACATTCTCAGACTGTAAGGTGACTGTGCGCCCAAGAAATCACAAGTGTTTCTGGGAATCAGTAAAGTTGGGTGCTCTAGAAGTGGGAGATTGGAGTCTTTTGGAAAGAATGGGGATGCCAGACTAAACAGGGGAATCTATGGGGAAATCAGGTGGCTGCTACAGCACCTCTAGGTGGTGTACCAGCAGATCAAGTTGATACTAACACCCCGCAAGGGAATGCCCAATGTTCCTATGTTCAAGGCTCTCCCGAATTCTGGTCAGGAACGCAGGCATGATGCTATTGCATCGAAGATCATACAAGACCTACAGATCAAGATAGCACAATATGGCCTTGGATCCCCTGAAGTTATGCAAATTATTAGAGTGATGAATACTGACCTGCTTGCTCTATTCAATATTAAGCATTTGGGTCAAGTTCTGTTTCAACCTGTACAATATTAAGTTTTTGAGAATAACTGGAGAAAACTGGCTGAAAAACACGCATTACAGAATATGCACTTGCCTTCTGACAACCCTAGACATGCAGTTGGGGGGATACCCTCATGGGACCTCATTATTTTTCTACCCCCGACCTCCAGGACTCTTGGCATCCTCGGGTCCTGGAGCAGGCCCAAAAGATCAGCATGGGAACCATCATAAAAACCATAGACATGGCTGCCCCAAAAACATGGTATTCAAAAATATCTCAGGAGCAGTCTGAGCTTTTTCTGTCTTTTGTAGAAAAGGTAGTGGCAGCCCTGGAAAAGCAGGTGGAAGATGATTCATCGAGACAGATACTCTGCAAACAGTTGGCAAGAGACAATGTCAACGATGAGTGTAGAAAGATCATAGATGCCCTTCCAGGGGACCCTACACTCGTAGAGATGGTAGAAGCTTGCTCTAAGGTCAGGTCAGGGAACCAAAAGAGGTCTGCTTTGGCTGCACTTCTGCTGCCTGGTCAGGCACCCCCTGACCATGAACAAAAGCAGCCCAAGGCTGGGAACAAACAGAAACGAGCTAAGTCGAAGCAGAAGGAAAATACGGGGACCAGGATTCCCCAGTGCGGGAGGTGTGGTAGGCCAGGTTCAGACCATTGCAGGTCTAAGTATCATGTAGATGGTCGACCTTTGTCGGAAAATGTGAGGAGGAGTGCAAAAAGGGGAGTTGCCCTCCAACGCAAATGTTCCCCCAAAACAGGGCACTGGCACAGGCCCACTCAGCCAATTTAGAGATGGCACCCAAGGACCAGTCTGGGTTGACATCTACACTGCAAGGACAGTCATCCTAGAATCTGGTAGCATCCAAAGGGTTCCCCTTGGATGCACACGCACCCCTAAGTCAGGGAGTCAGTGTGCTGCTTGTGGGAAGACCTGATGTCACCCACCAAGGGACTTTTGTCCACCCAGAAGTTATAGATGCTGATTTTACAGGCCAGATTCATGCTATGGTTTCCACATCAAAACCCCCTGTAACTATCCCTGAAAAGACTCACAGTGCTCAACGAGTGCCTTTTGAGTCTTGTGTCCCCAGGGCAGAACAACAAGCTTGTGGACGTAGCAGCACTGGATAGCTGGGACTTCCACAGATCTGCTGGGCTGCAGACATTTCTAGTCAGAGGCCACAGATGACATGTACCCTAATCCTGCTGAAAGCTTGTCCACACCGGATTCGGCTCCAAGGTTTGATTGATAAAGGTGCAGATGTAACGATTCTTTCCTCCTCTTCATGGCCTTTTTCATGGCCTGTAACCCCTGTGGGATCAGCCAACGTGGGGCTAGGAGGAACCACACAGAGCCAACTGAGTGAACGACCTGTGTTGGTGGAAGACCTGGAGGGACACACAGCCACAGTCCAGCCCCACGTTACTTCAGGTCCAGTTAACCTCTTGGGGCGGGACATTATGGCAGCCTGGGGGTTGTGGCTTGGGACAAATTTTTGATAGGGGTCACTGTGTGCAAGGGTGCGCTGTATTCTATGCTATCTCTGCAATGGCTGACCAAAACACTGATATGGGAACCACAGTGGCCACTGCCAAAAGAGAAATTAGTCACCCTTTGTCAGCTGGTTCAGGAGCAATTACAACAGGGACACATTGAGCCTTCTACTAGTCCCTGGAATACCCCTGTATTCGTAATTAAGAAAAAATCGGAGAAATGGAGACTGTTGTAAGATCTCCAGAAAGTTAATGCAGTGATGGAAAGTATGGGGACCTTGCAGCCTGGTATGCCCTCACCCACAGTGATCCCCACAGGGTGGGAAATCCTGATCATTGATTTGAAGGACTTTTTTTTCACAATTCCTTTGCACCCCCATGACAGACCAAAATTAGCCTTTACTGTGCCTGCAATTAACAATGCTGAGCATGTAAACAGATTTCAATGGAAGAATGGCCCGACTATTTGTCAATGGTATGTTGTTCAGGCTTTGTCCGGAGTCTGTGAGCAGTTTCCCGAGGCATTCTGCTACAATTATATGGATGATATCCTGGTGGCAGCATCCACCCAGGATGAGCTGCAGAGGTTACAGCCTCAATTGCTCACTGCCCTGCATTCCTATGGGTTCCAGAGAAAGTTCAACAGCAACCTATGTTGAACCCAACCTATGGGTTCCTATTTTCCAGAGAACGTTCAACAGCAGCCTCCTTGGAAGTATTTGGGAGTCAAAATTTTGGATCAAATTATACAACACCAAGAGGTGCAGTTCTCAGACTCTATTAAGACTGTGAATGAAGCCCAGAAATTGCTGGGTATCATCACTTGGTTACATCCTTATTTAGGACTAACCACCACGCAACTTTCACCGCTCTTTGATATTTTAAAGGGAGACCCTGATCTAAACTCACCTCCGAAATTGACTCCTGAGGTGCGACGAGTGCTGAATGAGGTGCAGCAGGCTGCTTCTGCTCATCAGGTTTTTCGAGTGGATCTTTCTATTGATATCACTGTTTTCATTACTGCTCCAGACCTCCATCCTACAGGTATCATTGGCCAGTGGAACAAACAATGGGCCAACCCTTGGCATATCCTGGAATGGGTCTTTTTGCCTCATCAGCCAAAAAAGACAGCACCCACATTGTTGGAATTGATTGCTTGTCTGATAATTAAATGCCATCATCAGTGTTTACAATTGATGGCAGTGGATCCTGCAACAATTGTTGTTCCAGTAACACAGGACAACTTCGAATGGAGCCTTGCTAATAACGCTCCTTTGCAAAATGCACTGCAAAACGTTTCAGGGCAGATTGCTTATCACCTGCCCAGCCACAAATTACTACAGCTGGCAAATTTAACCAGTTTCACCTTGCAGCCAAAGACTAGTCAGGTGTCATTGCACAGACCCACCGTCTGCATGGATGGTTCTGGAAAAACAGGGAAGAGTGTTGTAACCTGGAAGGAGGGATCTGGGTGGCAGGTGCTGAAAGGCCATGAGTCAGACTCTGCCCAGCTGGTTGAAATGAAGGCAGTTGCCAAGGCTTTTCAGCGCTTCTCTCAGGTACCTTTGAATTTGGTCACTGTGTGAATTTGGTCACTTGTGACATTGTCAGCGCTTGTGCTGATTGCCATGGACTCGCTGCACCTCTGCCACCGGGGATAAACCCCAGTGGCCTAAAGGCCTTGCAGCTCTGGTAGACAGATGTAATGCACATCCCTGAATTTGGCCAATTTAAATATGTGCACATGCCTATTGACACTTTCTCCTCAGCCACATGGGTGTCTGCTTACACTGGAGATAAAGGCCGTGATTTCATTGCCATTGGAAATTGGCTTTCTCGGTCCTGGGTGTGTCATCTACTGTGAAAACCAAAAATGGTCCTGCCTACCCCTCGCAGAAGACGTAGTCTACACCTATGGGGTGTAGACCATAAATCTGGTATTCCGCATTCTCCTACTATCCAAGCCATTGTTGAACACGGTCATGGTACTTTGAAGCGTGTTTTGGAAAAACAAAAGGGGGAATGCATGGAGAAACCCCACAGAGCTGACTGGAAAAAGCTTTGTATACAGTTAAACACCTCACAGTGCCACCAAATAATCCTGTAATCTTGAACCATTTTCTCTCACTACAGTTGCTCTGGGTGAAGGTCTGGGTACAGAATCTACTTACTAACACCTGGGAAGGCCTGCATGAGCTTATTGCTTGGGTTCGTGGGTAAGCATGCTTGCGTTTCCACAGATACTGGGGTATGGTGGCTGCCTGTGAGATGTGTTTGTCCTGCCCTGCGGCTCCAGAGGCAGAACTGGCAACCTCAAAATGATGACCAGAATGCAGAACATCAACCAAATGATCCTTCTGACAATGGCCAGGATATCGATTATCAGGCAGATGGTCCTTCTACAAGCAGACATTGAACTTTAAGTTGCCTTTATTATGGAGTCAGAAAGCAAGGACTTTGAAAGCTATGCTTGGAATTAATTTTGATAGAACTGTGATACAGAATTGGGTTTTGATAGATGTATCACCCATGGAATTGCTGGAGAGTCTCTCTGTCCACCTCAAATCAGGATCTGGTTTAGGCTTTGTTCAGTAACTGGCCATTACCAAGCAGACCCCTTATCGGTATTCAATTTAGGCTCTGTTGGCTCATTACCAAGCAGATCCTTTATGCTGAGTTTGTTCTCCCTTCTTCAAGGGACCTGCAGAGGATTACAAGCCATACCTTTTGCTTTTTAAACAAAAAAGAGGAACTGTGGCTGCACAGGGCCTCTCTTGAGAAATTCTCCTTTCTCACATGAAGTATGAGAAACATAAGAAAAAGGCTGAACACCTGCTGTTTTTCCTGATCTGTTTTGGTTTATGAACAGAGTGTGCGGTTGTAGCACCTCATCCAATGTATTGGTTTGAAAACAAACCAATAGGAGATCACAAGTCAAGATTAAAAGTAATAGGAAAAATTAAAAATAAGTGAAATAATACAAGGAAAAAGCACTGACAAAGTCAGATACAACCTGACACCTGGTTCGGGTGGTGGTAGCAGTCCAGATGAAGTAGTTCAGTTGAAACAGTGATCCTGTGAAGGTCTGGTCTCCAGCTGAAGGTCCAGTGGTAGGTCTTGTCCTCTGGGAACCCAGCAGACAGGGCTAACTAGGCAGTTCCAAGGCCAGCTTATATCCAGGTGGGAATGCTTGGCTCCTCCCTCCTGGGTGGAACATCTCACAATAGAATGAGATAAGTCCATGAGTCATGTGGTGGGTCCTTGATGGCCCATTGTCTGTTATCCGGGGGGGGGGAGTGGGTCATTAGCAGGTGATAACAGCTAATGGCCCACAACTGGTGGTAATAGAATACTGAAATACATCTACATTGTAACCTAGGACATCCAATCGCCCCAGAGGGTGGGTGACCACTGTCCAATCACTGTTTTGTTCTTGCCATATATAAAAAGCATTTTACCATAATAAATGCTCCCTCTTGCCGCTTCACCGGTGTACGTGCTGCTCAGATCTCTTTATTCCAGGTACAACAGCGAAACATACCGTTTCTCCGCTGTATCAGATGGTTGTTGTTTGCCCCCGCAGTGAGCGGCCGAGGAGCAGAGCCCCTCCAGGAAAATCCCCAGGCGCACCTTAGGATGTCAGCCCCTCAGCGGATCCTGCAGCCAGGCAAACCTTGTCCACCTGGGTCGCCAAAAATGAGGCTCAGATTGACTCCACAACTCAAATAGTTATGAAATAGGTATGTGTTTATTCCAGCTGGGGTGCATGCGGGTAGCCCCTCTAAAGGCATGCACACCTCAGCAGCACTGCACTTGGTTTATATTAGGTTACAGGTTACATATGCATAAAGTTACACAAAGCCTCTATACATATTCATTACCTATCCCCACTTCATATTATAATGAGTTCACAGTTCATTTAAATATGCTGGCGCAAGTGCAATGTCACTTAATTAATTGAGGCAGTGGTTGCTAAGGGTCGTGGGCAGGTTCGGGAGAAAGTAACCGGAGTATTCCTTGAGATGAACTCTTCACCTTGTCTCCTTGCGCATGCTCTCTTGGTTCTTGGTCAAAATCCAAACCTTAGAACTAACTTGTACCAGTTCTGGGATCCGAGAGCAAGATGTTCAGTCACGCTCAGTAGTTTTTCTCAATTATTTGGCTTTCTTCTCCGTATCCTCCCTGTTACTGGGTAGGCACAAAACTATTAAACAAATGATAATTGTCTTCAGCAAGCAGTTCTTAGTAAATAATTATCCAACCTCTGGCCTTCTAAATCAGTTTAAAAAATCATAATCCAGCTTCTAGTTCCCCTACATTAGTCAGTTCTAGCCTCCCCCCCTCCCCCAGTCAAAAGAAGCCATGGGAGGAACCATAAATTTCATAGGTATTTCATTAATTGACACAGACTGTTTCTCACCCAAGGTTGTGCTAAATCCCTGGACTTAGAGAAAAGGGACAGAGACACAAAGAAAACAAAAGCAGGGGGACTGTACATTACAAGGGCACCTGTATTAGGCAATCTGGGGACTCCGTACCTCTCAAGTACCTCAGCCAATGTGGAAAAAGAGAGGGAAATGCAGCCAGAAAATTAGGATAAAAAAAGGCTGCATTGTCTAGCAATTTCAGAGACCCCATGGGAAATGCCCATGGCCTCTCCCTTTATTCATGAATAAAGTTACAGGACTCCTCTGTCTCCTTTTTGGACATAAACCTCTGGTGTTTGTGGGTTAACATTCCTTACATTGGGACCCCCAGAAGGGTGACATGTTTCTATCTAACCCCTGTCACTCCCTCCCTGTCCTGCCACCCCCCATGGACACATTTTTTTCTTTTTCCTTCTTTCCTCTTTCTTTCTCTTTGCCTCTTTTAAATAAAATATATCAATATTTTGGCACCAACATCTAACCTTATTTGGTTTTAATCATGTTTTTTGGGTATATTTCAAACTTTTCTGGGTTTAAGCCGTTTTATTTGCAGAGACTTCATTTCCTCTGCTCTTCTGCATTTAAACTGCATTGTAACAGCATGGAAAAGGTATCCAAAAAGAACTGGTTTTGTTACCTAATACACTGACTGATTTGAAAGGAGTATCTAGGAATCATGGAAACACTTGGCTGTAACAGCGCCTTGGCTGTCCAGAAATTCTTTTCCTTCTGTTTTTAGACTCTCTGGAGTCTGCTGGAGGCTGCTTGGGGGTCCTTATTTATTTATTTATTACTCACTAATTTGTTTATTTATTTAATTTTATACTTCCTTTTTCATTGGTCTTTCTTGCTCTTTTCCCCTCACACTTCCTGCCCTTTTTCTCCCGTCACATTTTTCACACTTTCCCCTTCACGTTTCTTGCACTTTACCCCTCATTTTTCTCACACTAACCTTTTCATGTTTCTCACACTTTCCCGAGTTTTTCTCACACTTTTCTGCTCGTGTTCCCACACTTTTCCCCTCACATTCCTGACACTTTCCCCACCATGTTTCCTTGCCTTTATCTCTCCTCTGTTCCCTGGTCTTTCCCCTCTAACATTTCCAACACCTTCCTCTCACATTTGTCTCACTTTGCCACTCACACTGGCTGCCCTTTTTCTCCCTTTACATTTCCTACCCTTTCCCTTTAGATTTCTCATACATTTCCCCTCATCTTTCTCGCACTTTCCCTGGCGCATTTCCTGGCCACATGTGAGATGATGCCGTAACTGGAAATATTTCACTCCAGAGGAGATACAAGGCTTGGTTCTGGGGTGGAGGGAAGAGGGGGACATGATGCATGCCATTTCAATCCAGGGGACGCCCTGATGGTGCACAACCTGCCTACCCCTCCCACCTGAGCACCATCCTTCATCTCCTTCTTCTGCTCAGCAGCTTTCTAGGGATCGGTATGTATTGTTTGCTACAGCGACTAATAAAATAATTTTATTTTGCAATCACAATTGCATCTTAGAGTGTTTTGTGCACACACATCCTCCAGAACCTAGAACAGTGAGGAACAGGGTACCTAGCCATTGGGAGGCCTTGGTTCAGAGAACTTTCTGGAATGTCACAATCAGGGCCACAAGTACTGTTTTGAGGCACGAAAAAGCAGAAGAGCAGGATGTCTGGGTGATGGCCACACATATCTCGATTTGTCTTTGAGCTGCACAGGGGTGTTTTTTAACTCAGGGACAGCTGAGCATCAGTTCCAAGCCTCAACAGGACCCTGAAGCCCTCAGCAGGCAACCAGGTGAGGAGGGGTCGGTGCAAGGAGGCAGATTTAAACAGCTCTAGGAAGTGTGAGTGACCCAGAGCAAGGTGAACAGGAGTGTGTAAACAGGGGCACGGTGTGGCATGGCATGGCATGGCATGGCATGGCATGGCATGGCATGGCATGGCATGGCATGGCATGGCATGGCATGGCATGGCAGTTTGCACAGCAGTTCCCCCAGGGAGGGCAGGCAGTGGGGCAAGCAGGAAGAACTTCTCTCTGATCATCTGAGAACAGCCAATAGAGCCAGCAAACAGACTCAGTAGCTGGTGAAGAAGAGCATGAAAAGATCCTTTCATCCCCAGTCTTATTAGCATACTAGTATAAGCTTCCTCAGTTATGGCATTAACACACCATAAAGCTCAATCCTCTGTAGGTTCCTTCGAACTCAGAATATTTTGTGATTCTGCGTGTCAGAGGTGCTATGTGGAGATGGATGGCATCAGGACCATGCAATGGGGCTGGGGGAGATCTAATGGAGGACAAAGGGGACCCTGCGGGGCTGGCAGTGGCTATCTGAGTCTTGAAAGTCTGCATGGGGCTGAGGGTGGGCTTTAAGAAATATGGGGTGCCAGCTCAGGCTGGGGACACATAGCGAACCAGGGGTGTGACATGGTAGGGGCAGCAGTGACCTTTAGGTTCCTTGGAGTCACCATGTTCCCCCATATCTCTGACCCCATCAAGGCCATTCCCTTGCTCAAATTCATTTTCAGGAGTGTGACTCCACAGTGGTCCATCATCAGCTGATGGGAGCTCAGCCACCAGGCCAGGCGGTGGGTATCCACCAGTGTCACCCCCAGCAGCTGTCACCCCAAAACTGTTTGGGTGCTATGGGGAAAGACAAAGGTTCAGAAGGGGGAGGTAGGTGTGGAGTTACAGGATATAGGTAGCAGAGCAACAGGCCTTGAAAGCCAGAGTGACCTTCTGTCTCTGGTCTGGAAGAAACCCTGGGACCAGTAAAAAAACATCCTGGTAACAGGGGAAGTGGAAAGAGTGCATTGTTGGCCTGTGAATTGCTGGACCTGTTGGTGTAGCAGTGGCTCTTGCCCAGACGGGCTTGAGCGACCAGCCGCATGGGGCAATGACCCCTGAAGAAGAGTCCTGGGTGTGAGGTGAGACCTTGGATAGGGTGACAAAGCAGTGCACACCCAGGACACCCGGCAGCTGGCGCTATCAATATGCACTGGGCAACCAGCCCATTGGCCCTGCACATCTCCCCTCCCCTATTCCTTACTTGGTTTGTGTTCCAGAATATTCATCTTTGCTCTCTCCAGCCGGGTCTCCCCATTGGGCTTTCAATTTTTGTACCCTCCCTCACTGTACCCTCATTGCCTTGTACCCTTGTCTGTTCCCGCTCCAACGTGCTCAGATTGGACCTCTACCGTAAACCCCTCCCCGTCTGCACCCCCTTTTAACCCCGTGTCATTGTGTGGTCGGGGCTCCTGACCCATCTCCGACCTCCATGTCCCACTCTGCTTCTGCTTCCCCTCTCCTTCGCCTTGCGCCTTCAATAAACCCCAGAATTCCAGAATTAAGTGCCTGCGTTTCCTCATTCCTCGCCGAGGTTCCTGCTTGCCTCCGTCCCCCAGGACTCCGCAGACCGACCTGCGAGCCTCACTGCCACAGCAAGTCCAGCGTGAGCTCGGTGCCGCTCGGCTCCGCAGCTCGCCTCTTGGCTGCAGCTTTGGGGTGTGCTGCTGAATTAAAGAACGAAGCTGCATGTTAGAAGCGAGAAATACTGTTTGTTACCTTAATAGGTATTGTTTACCTGTTGCCATAAAAGGTAATGTTGTGAAGCACAATAGTTAATTGGGGCACTATGTAATGTAGCGTTATTTCCTGTTTGTGTTGTAGTCTATAAGGAATTATCACTGCACAATAAATGTCTTCTTTGCTCACCACCATCTTGTGAAGTCCGTGCCCTTAAAAAACACAGCAAATGGTGCCTACCATGTGAGGCGAGAATCTGGCTGTCCTGTCCACAGTGAGACCTGCAGAACTGAAGTTACCACTGAAAGGAAGTGGCTGCCAGCAAATTAATCGCCTTGGAAAAAGAGGTGAGCCGTGGGGAACAGAAAAAAAAATAATAACAGTCATAGGAAACCAAGTTTCCGCTGATGAGCAGCAGTCCATTTTAGATTCTATGAAGCAGTTGCTAGACAAGTATGGGAAGCATTTGTCCTCTCACTTGCTCAAGTGACTTTTGAAATAGACTGCAGCTAATGGAAATGGAGTAACCTCTGAAAGCATTTTTACTGTTGATCTCTGGGACAGTGTGGGGTTGCAGGTCTGGGATCGGGCTACGAGGGGAGACCAGGCAGCAGCCAAGCCACTTCCTCTGTGGAGAATGGTCCTAGAAGCTACGTGGGAAAAAGAGGGATACTGAAAAGCTCCCACAGATACAATCTGAAAACTCCCAGTTGACCTGAACTCAGACCCTGAGGAGACTGTCCAGGGAAAACTGGAAACTGTTGAGATGAAAGAAGCCTTCGCATCCAGCAGCACCCTCCAGGTTAGGGCTGCCTTTTGCCATGGTGCCAGAGAGAACCCCTCGGGTTCATCTGTCCCTGAGTACACAAACCTGGAGAAAGAGCTCAGTTTAGTTCCATCAGTCCCTCTGGAAGTGGATGGGGCTCGGATCCGCAGACAAGCCTTGGAGGTGGGGGAATATGCAACAGCAGAGCACGCTGTTGCCCCTGTTACATATGCCCTACATCAGCTACCTCAGTGGGAGGGTGTAGCAGTGGCTCTTGCCCAGACGGGCTCGAGCGACCAGCCGCACGGGGCAGCGGCCCTCGAAGAGGAGTCCTGGGTGTGAGGTGATTTTTTGGTCAGGGTGACAGATCAGTGAACACCCAGGACACCTTGCAGGCTGGCGCCATCAAAATGCAACAGGCAAGCAGCCCATTGGCCCTGCACATCTCCTCTCCCCTATCCCTTATTCAGTCTAAGTTTTAGAACCTTCGCCTTTGTTCACCCCAGCTGGGTTCTCCCACTGGATTTTTAAATTCTGTACCCTCCCCTGTGGTGCCCTCATTGCTCTGTACCCCTGCCTGTCCCAGTCCCAACGCACACCTATTGGTTCTCTGCAGGAGGCCCCTCCCCTTCAGCCGACCCTCTTAACCCCTGGACCCAGTATGCTCGGGGCACCCGAGCCTCAGATCCAGTCTTCTCTCCAACCTCCTCGTCCCGCTCCTCCTTCACGCCCTCCTTCCTTCGCCTGCTATCCTCAATAAACCCCTGGATTCCAGCCTCAGTTGCCTGCGTTTCCTTCTTCTTCACCGTGGTTTCTGCCTGCCTCCATCCTCCAGGACTCCTCATGCTAACCTGCAAGCCTCACTGCCGTGGCCAGTCCAGCGTAGGCTCAGTGCCGCTCGGCTCCGCAGCCCACCTCTTGATTGTGGCTTTGGGGAGTGCTGCCATAACAGAGAGTGAAGCCACAGGAGGGCCTGCCCTTTTCCATGATAAAAGAACTGCGAAGAGGCGAGGTGAAATTTGGTATTGACTCTTCCTCTACAAAAAACATGCTTGGTTCAGTGATGAAGTCTTCACCTTCGTCCCTCATGATCTAAAGACCATAGCTAACCTGGTACTGCCATCTTCGCAATATTGTTTGTAGGAGGCTGAGCGGAAGTTCTTACTGCATGCCCGTGTGTTAGCATACCATGAGAGCAGAGATCAGCGAACAGCTGCGCTTACTGTTAACCACCTCGCAGGGGAGTAGGACTACGTCAGGGCTCCAGTTCAGGCATGCAATATCACTCTTGGGTGGTGCTGGATGAGATACATGGAGGTGATTCCTTAAAGCATCTTCCTTCAATGGTGCTTTCCTTAAAAGTTCCCAACACAGGCTGCCCTCAGATGTAGTTCAAAAACATTACACAGGGCTTGAAAGAACCCTACATGCAGTTTGTGGACTGTTTATCAGACAAGTTAGATAAACAGGTTGCACACGATGAAGCCCGGGAGTTCCTACTGCTGAGATTAGTGGTCAAGAATGCAAATGCCGACTGGCATCGGGCGTTGCATCCATTGGAAAACCCCACCCTTGTACAGATGATTCAGGCATGCAATCGGATAGGCACTATAGAGCATAAGTATGAGGCTATGGTTGCCACTTTTGCAACTTGGTGTGCCAGCCCCTCAGGCGCTCCTCTAGTCTGCCATAAACACGGCATTGCCGGTCACTTGAAAAAAGATTGCTGTGCCAGGGCAGACTCAACAGAATTCCCCTGGCATATGTCTCCAGTGCCAGAAGGGTCGTCATTTTCAAATCAGTGCCTTTCAAAGACAGGAGACCACTGCCAGGCAATTCCAGCAAGAGCACAAAACAGAGGCATGCCAAGAAACAAGTACCCCAGCAAGCTGCAGCCACCTACCCTGCCCACGTGGTGCCAGGGCTCACGTGGCAGTCTCAGACTCCAGCTGCTGCAGCACTGTGTCAAACCTGCAGGCAGTCACCCCCAGCTGCACAGGAGTTGACCTGGCAACCTCCTACCCAGTAACCCTTTTGGATAGCTTGGTCCATCTCCTCTCTACAGGGGTTCATGGACCACTAGAGGGAGGTAGAAGTGCAGTTGTACTTGTTCACTCTTCTACTGCCCTTGCAGGTTTGTTTATACTCTCTGGGGTTATTGATGCTGATTATACAGAGAAGATAAAGATCATGGCATGGACCCCCACCTCACCATGCACAATTCAACAGGGAATCCAGATAGCACAATGGGTATTTTTTGTTGCAGCTCAATTGCCATCAGGGGATGTGACAGCAGGGAATGTGTGTGGGAATGCAGGCTTTGGGTCTACAGGCCCACCTCAAATTTGCTGGACTCAGTAAATTGGCCTTAACCAGGCCAACTTGCAAATGCCAACTAATATGGCATGGTCAGTATATTACCCTTACAGGATTGATTGATATGGGGGCAGATATCACTGTAATTTCTCACTCAAGGTGGCCACCAACCTGGCCTTTTCTGGCAACTCCCCAAGCCCTTGCAGGCATAGGAGGGAGTAGCACTAGTTACTAAAGCCAGGATATGATCCAAGTCCTTGGCCCAGATGGTCATGCCACCATGATGAAAACCTTTGTGTTTCAAACACCCATGATTTTGTGGGGGCGTGATTTGCTGGCTCAGCTAGGCACACAAATTGGGTCGGATTTTTATAGGGGCCACTGCTACGCAGCCCACCCTAAGATGGAAATGGAAAACTCATGTGCCAGTCTGGGTGGATTAGTAATAACTGCCTTGTAATAACCTGCCTCATAATAACCTGCATCATCTGCAGGAGCTGGTGGAGGAGCAGCTGGCTGCTGATCACATCCTACCCGCTACTAGCTCCTGGAATTCTCCTGTTTTTGTCATTCAGAAAAAGAGTGGTAAGTGGCGTTTACTGCATGTCTTGAGAAAAAATAATGTGGTGATTGAAGATATGGGTGCCCTGCAGCCAGGGCTCCCATCTCCCACCATGCCTCCTCAGGATTGGCACTTTACTGCTGTTGATCTCAAAGATTGCTTTTTTACCATCCCACTGCATCCTGATGATGCTCCAAAATTTGCCTTTTCTGTGCCTAGCCTTAATGTGCAGGAACCCCTGAAACCATTTCATTGGGTGGTGCTGCTACAAGAAATGAAAAATAGCCCAACCATCTACCAGTGGTTGGTGACACAAGTACTGAGCCTGGTGTGTCAGCAAGCACCTGAAGCCCTCATATACCATTACATGGATGACATCCTTGTGGCTGCCCCTGACCCCGATGTTATGCAGAAAGCCCTAGCCCTTACCACAGAAGCTGTAACAGCTGCTGCCCTGCAGGTGGCACCAGAAAACGTACAACGAACCTCCCTGTGGCAATGCTTAGGTTGGCACATAACAGCACAATACATTCAGCCTCAGCAGGTAAAACTTCAAAGTTCAATCAGGACATTACATGACCTGCAGAAATTCCTCGGAGCTATTCATTGGGTTTATCCCTTATTGGGAATTTCTAATGAGGACCCATATCCCTTATTCAATTTATTCAAAGGTGATTCAGCACTAACATCTCCACAATGCCTTACTGAACAAGCACAGCTTGCTGTACAATTGGTGTCTGAGGCACTAATGAATCATCAAGCACCATGATGTACTCCTGATCTGCCCTTTGACCTCATCACTTTAAATTCTTCATGACAGCCTTATGCTTTGCTATATCAATGGTTTGAAGAGGCAAAAGACCCACTGATCATTATTGAATGGTTGTTTTTACCTCACCAGATGTCAAAAACTATAGCTACACAACCAGAAATGTTTGCTCAACTGATCATTAAGGGATGAAGGCGCTTGCTTGCTCTTGCGGGCTGGGAATCCCATACTATTTGTCTGCCTTTGACAACCGTATACTCGTGTGAGAAACAAGTTAATGGAACTGGCTTTCCCATAGTGTTATATGGTTTGATATTAAATATTCCAATGTTTTGACAAATACTAGAAGACAGTACATGTTATAGAATGGTTAATGTTGTTGCAATAGACCAGCTGTAAAGTTGACTATCACCAAAAAGTGTGGGTTTTGTATGCTGTAATGTGGGTTTTATGAGTTTGCATTGGACAAACTGTTGCTGGCCAAAACTCTCAAGGTGTAACCATAAAAGGAGTAGGACATCCTCCAGTGAGGACCCCAATACCACAAGATACGACAAGACTGTGCCAGCACCGAAAGGAGTGGTTTAGGGCAGGACTATGTGAAACAAAAAGATAAGTATGCATAAAGCTGATGCAACACTAAGGGTATAAAAGGTGGGACCACCATATTTTGAGTGCGCCTCTAGCACTTGGCCATGCGTCCAGTGCCATCCCCCTTGCTTTGCAAAATTTTTTTTTGTTCTCAATAAAAGTTTTATAACTCATTCCCACTTGGGGCCTGCATCATTTATAACACTGGCAATGGCTCCTCCAGATATCTGATCAGTTTCAAATAGCACTGGTTGCCTACCCAGGCACCCCGACCATTCATCCTCCTTCGCACGAACTGTTGATTAGCTGCTTTAATTTAGTTCCTGTGTTGCAGCATAGCCCAACTCCTTTGCAGGCCCTTACAGTCTTCACTGATGGCTCTGGATGAACATATCGCTCAGTTTTCATCTGGCAAGACCCTGCAACACAGACCTAGTGCTCTGATGTCACAATTGTTTCTGGATCTCCACAGACAGAGGAATTTGCTGCTGTTCTTCCTGTTTTTCAGAAATGGCAAGACACATTCAATTTAGTTACTGACTCTGCTTACATTGCAGTAATCGTGGAGAGAGCTGAAGCTGTATATCTGAAGGATGTTTCAAACCCTTTTCTGTTTAAATTACTCCGGACACTTGTTTTGCTTTTGGATTCTCAAAGGGAAACCTACTTCATAATGCACATTCATTCCCACACATCCCTTCCAGGACCTATCACAGAAGGCAATCGCCATGCAGACTTACTGGCTATGCCAGCGCAGGTTGTACCTGACTCTCTTGCTCAGGTGAAACTAAGTCACTCCTTTTTTCATCAGAATGTGCATGCTTTACGTAGTCTGTGCTTACCTTTCACCACGCATGTGATATTGTGGCTGCATGTCCCTGATTGTCAACAATATAGTTTGCCCTCTGTAGCTACTGGGGTTAATCCTCAGGGCCTACAATCTTTGCAGCTCTGGCAGTCAGATGCCACGCATTTTGCAGAATTTGGCTGTTTAAAATTTATTCATGTGTCTATTGGCACATTTTCAGGTGCCTTATTTACTTCTTGCCATACTGGAGAGAAAGCTTGTGATATCTGTCGGCATTACTTGATTGCATTCACTGTCTTGGGCATTCGTGCTCATGTTAAGACTGACAATGGCGCAGGCCTATACATCCCAGAGGGTTGCTCTCTTTTTTCAGCAGTGGGGTATTTCTCATTGTAAAGGGATACCTCGTTCACCTACTTTGAACTACGCTTTGAACTACACTTTGAACTACACCTACTTTCATGCTATGCTTAAGCGCCTTTTGCTGCAACAGAAAGGGGGAGTTCAGGGTTATACTCCCCAGGAGCAATTAAACAAAGCTCTTTATGTTTTTAACTTTCTGGATCATTTTGCTGATAACATTATGCTTCCT
The DNA here is from genome assembly GCA_024500445.1 of Entomyzon cyanotis. Classification (NCBI taxonomy): domain Eukaryota; kingdom Metazoa; phylum Chordata; class Aves; order Passeriformes; family Meliphagidae; genus Entomyzon; species Entomyzon cyanotis. The sequence goes on from JAKEPQ010000044.1 coordinate 59,238, forward strand.
ATTCTAAAACATTTTGCATCCTGTGACACCACATCACAGGATTCACAGCAGAAAGTCAAAGTTATGTTTAGAGATCCTGAAAGCAGTCAAATTTTAGGGCCAGTTCCCCTTATTACATGGGGAAGAGGTTATGCTTGTGTCTCCACAGATACCAGCCCAAGGTGGATACCAGCGAATAATATCTGTCCATTCCTGGAAAAGAGACCATTGCCAGCTGAAGGCAACACAGCAGAGCTGTCTCTGGAAGAGGGACTGTCGCCAGCTGAAGATGACACAGCCAAGTCCTGATACCTCTGATGTCATGGTTCGGGTTACCTCTGAATGCTAGTGCTTGGAAGTTGACAAATACGACCAACTGAGAAGGACTATATTGTGCCACACATCCCCTTGACTGGTGGTTGTAGGCACTGGACTCACATAATTTGGACACTCCACATAAGGATCTGAATTCCTTTGAATGCCTTACCCTTATGTTAATACCTTGTTTTAGCTGCCTTTGCACTCTTGAGAGTGGGTGGTGGTATTCAGGGCGTTGACATTGGGGATACATTAGAGCACAAATGGTAGCGAGCAGTGCAGAACTGCGCTCGCCAGCTTGGTACCCGCCGGCTTTCACAGCGGCATTTGGATTATTTTGATACTTGGAATGACCATTTGCCTGTCTGTCCTAACGAGCCACAAGAGATAGAGCTGTTAGGTTCACTTAAAGCCGACACCTGTATCTATTTGAATTATTCTAAGTAGCACCGAGGGGGCAACGCATTCTGTCAGGTAGTCTCCCCCCAGAATCCCTTGTATTTAAATGACACTAGTTGGTGTAATTTTATAGTAATGTTAGGCAAGCACAAATACCAACTGCCTTCTGATCCCAAGACATGACAATTACCTAGGGGCATGTTTTTTTGTTTATGGAGATCAGGCATGGCCTGGCATCCCTTCTCATGCAGTAGGGGGCCCGTGCACCATAGCCTGGCTCACAATGTTGACCCCGAACATCACCATGATACTAAATCATACATATTGGGCAGAACACCGGCATGCACAACAAAGCATGCAATCATTCTGAGCAGACTGTGACCCCAACACAGGTTTTTGGGAATGGCCAGGGACCATAGCAGCATCCTTTTTGGCACCAGGGTTGCTGCTGCCTGTATACTGGTAACGTTGCACAAGCTGGGATGCTGCCCTGCCAAACAAACTAATGCCACTTCATTGCTTTGGCTGGTCTGCTAACAGATGTAGACTCCGTGCGCCATGCCACCTCTCAAAATCGTGCTGCGGTAGATATTTTACTCTCAGCCCACAGTCATGGGTGTCAAGATTTTGAAGGCATGTGTGGTATGAATCTTTCAGATCATTCAGAATCCATTCACAAAAGTATCCAAAAACTGCAAGAGAACTTATTTCAATTGCGGATACTAGATAGTCGGGATTGGTTTTGTGAGCTGTTTGGATCACAGGGAATCACAGGATGGCTTAAATCACTTTTGATGTTTGGCATATATGCATTAGGAATATTCTTATGCTTAGCTGTGTATATTCCTTGCTTACTGCAATGCTTGCAACGAATAGTTAATGATGCCATGAACAAGATTACGCTTGTTGAAAGAAAAGGGGGAGATGTGTAATTACAGGATATAGGTAGCAGAGCAACAGGCCTTGAAAGCCAGAGTGACCTTCTGCCTCTGGTCTGGAAGAAACCCTGGGACCAGTAGAAAAACATCCTGGTCACAGGGGAAGTGGAAAGAGTACATTGTGGGCCTGTGAACTGCTGGACCTGTTAGAAGTGAGAAACACTGTTTGTTACCTTAATAGGTATTGTTTACCTGCTGCCATAAAAGGTAATGTTGTGAAGCACAATAGTTAATTGGGGCACTTTGCAGTGCAGAGTTATTTCCTGTTTGTTAGCGTTTGTTAGAGTTATTTCCTGTTCTGAATTATCACTGCGCAATAAATGTCTTCTTTGCTCACCACCATCTTGTGAAGTCTGTGCCCTTAAAAAACACCGCAGGCAGTGAAGAGCATGGGGGGTGTCCCAAACTGGGTATAGTGGGTCTCCCAAGGTGGGTACAGGACTCGCTGGGTGGCATTAGTGCTGGAGTGGGGCTGTCCCCAGGTTGGGCGGTGGGGTGTGTCTGAGATTTCTCCCCCAGTGCATGTCGTATGGGACACACTGGGTACCACCCATGTGGAGTGGGGCACCATTCTGCCCATAAACAATGAGAGCACCATCAAGAACACTGCACACTTGTGAGGTTTCTGGTACTGAGGATGCTGGGAAATTGGGAGTGCCTGGGAGCCCAGGGCTGGGGACTGGGTTCTTGGAGGGTCCAGAGCTGGGTGAAGGGAGCTGTGAAGGGATTCAGAGCTGAAAGGAGCTGCAGGGTCCAGGGCTGGGTGACAGGAGCTAGGCAGGTCCAGGGCTGATGGTGGATGCTGGCAACACCCAAGTCTGAATGATGGCAGCTGGGGGGTCTGGGGCTGTGGTGGGGTCCAGAGCTGGTATTGGGACCTGGAGAGGGACATTCACATTTCACACCCTTTTTTCACTCTCATTTCCTGACTTTTTCCCCTCATATTCCCCACAGCTTTTCCCTATGTTTCTCATAATTTTCTCCTCACATGGCCCAGCCTTTCCCCTTCACATTTTCTTGACCTTTTTCTTTCCTCATGTTTCTCACACTTTTCTCCTCCTGTTACCTGGCTTTTTCTTCCTTCACGTTTCCCTCCCTTTTTTACTTCATGTTTTCTGTCTTTTTCCTCTCACATTTCCCACCTTTTAAATAACTGACAGACAAGGTTAAAAACTGGCATCTGTATCTTTGTGTACACAGATGGGGCATCACAGAGCTATCTCACGCCTCTGCCAAGGCAGCCATCTCCATCCCATGCTTCCACTTTCCCACAGGTGGAGCTGAGGCAGGTGCCGGTGAACCACAGGCAGATGCAGGCAGCACTGCAAGGCAGCCAGAGCCAGGCTTTGTCCCTCTGTGGGGACAGGCTGCCAGGGCATCCCTGCCCATAGAGCTCACAAGACACTGGGAACATCACACTGATTTACAGAGACTGGCGGAGATGGGACTGAACATCTTCCCATCCCCAGGAATTGCTGACAGGCAGGCAGGAGACACAGGCAGGAGGCAGGGACAAGGGCCACAGTCAGGCAACCTCGCTCCTCAGCTTCTCTTGCAGGTGAACAGCTCGATACACAGTATGTCACTGCCCTGTCCATATTAGGGGGACACAGGAAGGGACAGCCCATCTGCCAGCAATCCAGGCGGCAGCACCCCAGCACAGACAAGGGGCCAGTGCCACCTGCAAGCTGCCTCCTCTACCAGCAGCAGCCAGCAGCTGACTGCTTCTGCCAGGGGCAGGAGAATGGCCACCACCACAGCCAGCAACAGCCACCTACTGCTTGTCCCCATTGCTCAGGGCACCCACAGTGAGCAGGGCACAGCCACAAGTGTTCAGAGTTTGAGGGCTAAAGCACACCACCCCAAAGCCTATGTTACAGGTGCAAAGGACAGGAGCCAGATCCCTGTGCACAACATCTCCCACAAAAACTACATGGGGAGCCAGAGACAGCCAGCAGAACAGTGGAACTGGGCACACAGCATGGCTACATCAGCTTCCCTTGGCAGAGATGTGGGGACATGGTGCTGAACAGAGCAGCACCATTAGGTGAAACATCACCAGCATGTCTCCGCCAGTGCATCACAAGACTGCAAAGGATCTGAGCGTTGTGTCCAAGACAGAGCCTTCACAGGAACTGAACATGAGAAGCCTGGTCTGCTCAGAGCACAGACAGTCCCCACTCAGGAAAACCAGACAAAATTTCCAAGATTTTGAGAAAATCCTGAGTCATCAGAGGATGCCAGAGTTTCTGGAAGCAAATTTTCTAAACCATTAGAGGGCCTTATCTGAGGAGGAGAAGATGATGGATACCAAGAGCTGTGCCAAGGGAAGACATCAATGACAAAGAGCTGCCCTAAAATGAAGAGAAGAGGAAGAGGAAGAGGAAGAGGAAGAGGAAGAGGAAGAGGAAGAGGAAGAGGAAGAGGAAGAGGAAGAGGAAGAGGAAGAGAAAGAGAAAGAGAAAGAGAAAGAGAAAGAGAAGAGAAGAGAAGAGAAGAGAAGAGAAGAGAGCTGTCTAAAGGTGAATACAGGAGAGATGAAGAGTTGTCCCAATGGGAAGACTACAGTGATAAAAAGCTGTCATAATGGGAAGACAACAATGGCAAAGATGTATCCCAAGAGGAAGATGGGAATGACAGAGAACTGTCCCAAGGGGAATACAAGAGAGACAAAGACCTGTCCAAAGGGGAAGAGGACAATGACAAAAAATTTACCCAACAGGAAGACAACGAAGACATGTCCCAAGACGAAGACAACTATGGCATGTCCAAATAGGAAAATAACAATGACAAAGAGGTTCCCCACGGGGAAGACAATATCCCTACAGGAATATGAGAGAGACCAAGAACTGTCCCAAGCGGAAGACCAGACAGACCAAGAGCTGTCCCAAGGGGATGACAGCACAGACAAATAGTTGTTACAAGGGGAACAACTGTCCCAAAGGGAAGATTATGCCAGCTACAACATCTGGGACAACTCCTTGGGCCCAGTGAACAATGAGGACCCTCACAATGCTCCCCAGAGAAGGCCCAACTATCTCAGCAGCATGGGCACAGAGGTAACAGGAGAGGCAGTCGGTGACCTGTGCATCTCTTGCCCCAGTGGGTGCCACAGCCTCTGAGCTAGCACTGGCCAGAGCTCCCAAGGAAGGGGAGCACCATATACATCTTGCTGCTGAGGTGGCAAGCTTCTATAGCCTTCAGGGAGCAAGACACAGTTGCATGGGCAGAGAGCCAGGCAGCTGACCCACACAGCCCCTGCTGTTCACTTAGTCCTTCACCTCACTCGTTGAAAGCCCATGCCCACAGCAGGCAGTGGACAGGGACAGTGGAGGTATCAGTCATGTTAGTGCCAAAGACCATGGATGGAGCCTTCATCGAGGAGGAGGAAGACGGGAAAGACTACATCGACCAAGATCTGTCTCATGCGGAAGTCTACAGTGCCCAGGACCTGTCCCAAGGGGAAGATGAAAGTGACACAAAGCTGTCCCAAGGGCAAGATGACAGAGAACAAAGATCATGTACTTCTACACAAAAGGGGGTCTCTGATCCTGCCCCTTGAGATGCACAGGCATTTGGCCTGCACAGCCAGATGCACAATCAGTCCTTGAAGATGTAGTTGGCCTTGAGCCTGTGCAGCATCCCAAAGCAGCCACACAGGATGGTTTGGCTGTGAACATTTTTATAACAGCTGATGACTTTCCAACCCAACTTTCCCCGTTTCCTGCCCTTCTCACATTTCTTGCACTGGCGCCCCCACATTTCTTGCACTTTCCCCACACTGTTTCCTTGCCCTTTTTTCTCCTCAGATGTCCTGTCCTTTTTCCCCTCATGCTTCCTATATTTTCCCATCATGTTTCCCACTCTTTTCCCCTCAAGTTTCTCACAGCTTCCCCCTCATGTTTCCTGCCCCTTCTCCTCTCGTTTTCCTCCTTTTTTAAATTCATGTGTCCTGCCCTGTTCCCCTCACATTTCCTGCCTTTTAAAATAACTGGCAGACGAGGTTACGAACTGCCTTGTGTTGCTTCGTGTGTACAGAGTAAAGATGCAGTCTGCAGCATATTTATGAACCTATTGTCTATTAATGGTCGTCTAAAGATATGCCGGACAATGGAGACTGCCTGCCCCGCGCCGCTCCGGGGCAGAGAGACGCGGCGCCTCGGCCCACACGGCCCCACGCAGGCCGGGCGAAGTAGCGCGAACGGCAGCCACTGCCGGCCCGCTCTTTGACGGAAACGCCCGCAGGGAGCGCTGGGAGGCCCCGCCTCCATGGGGGCATCAGCCTGGGCCACCATCTTGTGCGTGGCTCCAGCTCCTGCGGCGCGGGTCTCCCTCCGACAGCTGCGCAGAGTAAGCCCTTTCGGGGAGAGGCAGGCGCTTTTTTCCCTCTCCGTAGGCACTGGTCTCGGCTGAGACCGCCCCCGTTAGCAGCCAGCCGGCAGCACCCTTCCCACCGTAGCAGCGCCCACTCCCTGTCTTCCTTCTTCCCAGCATGCCCGTCCCTCCCACACTCGTTCCGGTTCAGCGGGGCGTGGAGATTGGCTTCTCGATCCCGGCAGCCGGAAGCGGGACATTTGAACGGTAACGGACTCTCTAGGCTGCTCCGCTGTGGGGTCACTGCCCCGGGACGGGGTAGGATTCGAGCGGCTTCTGGCGGCAGCGCCCCGAGGAATGGTCTGGGATTCGGGGGTCACTTGGCAGTCGTGCCGCAGGGAATGGGATGGGACTCGAAAGTCTTCTGGCCGCTGCGACTCGGGACGGCGGCTCTGCCGCGCCTGTCGCCGTACAGCCATGACGGGCCCATGGGAACAGCAGCCCCTCCTTCCTCCCCGGGGGCTGCAGCCGAGTCGCTTCCTGTGCCCGAAAGCATGAGTGCAATCTGCGGTCTCCCCTTACAGGTGCTGAGAAGAGCTGCCCGCGTCTTGCGGGTCGCAGAATGGCCGGAGGTGACTATGAGGAAATTCTCAAGTACTATGAATTACACGGAACAGTTGGCACAGGTGGGCTCAGTCTGTGAACGCAGACAAGCGTGTGTGATGTGTCCGCTCACCTCGGTGTTTATCTGAGAGATTAACTGTTACTTCAGAGTCTGTGGATGATGTTTCCTCGGTGTATTTTGCGGTACAGAACTGTGGAAATTTAACTAGAAGGTGGTGGCAACAATTGCCTCCTCCTTTAGCAAAGATGCTACATACTGTGCATATGGTATTTGCTTCAGGGTAACTGAGATTATGTGTTAGAAAGCTTGTGACCATGCAGAGCTTTACACATCTCTGTTTCAAATTCTAGGTGGATTTGCAAAGGTAAAACTTGCACGACATCGTCTCACTGGTGAAAAAGTTGCAATAAAAATCATGGACAAGCTTGCTTTACAGGTAATCCAGAAGATATTTCAGAGTTGGTAATGTGCTGTTCCTGTGGAGTTCTCAGCACCACAGGTGTGACCTGTCAGTGTGGGCTAGTGGTAGATGCTGTAAGCTTGAAAGAGTTTTAACAGCACCACAAATCCCGTGCCCTCGTGTGGAGAGGACAACATTCTCTGGCTGTAAAACTAAGGGAGTTACAGCTTTAAATATTAAATAACTAAATTCCTGTAAGTCAAGTGGAGTGCTGCTGAGAACAGTAGCTATTGTACATCTGCTCCTTTGGGTTTTACAGACCAGTGTGTGAGGAGGGCAGGTGAGCAGTGACAGAGCTCGTGCTGATTTGAGTTTGACCAGTTGTGTTGTACAGGCTTGCTGTAATGTACAGGCTGTCAAACTAATTGTCAATTTCATACCTTGCTGTTATGATCTCTTAGGATGACTTGCCTCGTGTTAAATTAGAAATTGATGCCATGAAGGACCTGAGTCACCAGCACATTTGCCGGTTGTATCATGTGATTGAGACACCCAAGAAAATATTCATGGTTTTAGAGGTAAGGAATGGTGTTTCTGCTGTGGTGAAGATCCCTGAGTTTAGCCATAGCAGTAGATGGTAGCAGAGTCCAAATGAAACAATTCTTAGAAAATCATCTCAGTAGTGTGCCCAAGGTGCCATAGTTTAAAAATGTAGCTGACAATGTGTTCTGTGTCACTGTAAAAGCCACTTCTCACTGTTTGCAATAAGCAAACTGACGTTAATTCACACCTCGCTCTCCCAAAAATAGCACCAGCAGGATATGCAAGACCTGAGAAGTGCCACCGAGTTGTCACCTTTTGGGCAGTTTTTGCCACCTGTGATGGTAGCGCGATATAGCTGTGGCAAGTGTCAGGCAAGAGTTGGGCTCTTGGGCTTGTTGGATATCTTGCACGCTGGCCTGAGGCATGCCTGGGTGGGTGCTGCTGGGATAAAGCAGATGGAAGGAAAGAGAAGAGTGACTTGTCCTTGCTGTCCAGTGCCCTTGTTCATGTTTAGATTTCATTACTGTATACCAAATGTTTGGGTTTTTTTCTGCTTTCATGCAGTACTGTCCTGGAGGAGAGCTGTTTGATTACATAATTTCTAAAGACCGCCTTTCTGAGGAGGAAGCTCGTGTATTTTTTTCGGCAGATCGTTTCAGCAATTGCTTATGTGCATAGTCAGGGATATGCCCACAGGGATCTCAAACCAGTAAGTCTGAACAGTAGTGAGATTTAAACAAATGATAATGAAGACACACTTTCATTTCTCTGAATGGAGCCCAGTGTGAGTTTTATCCTCTGTTCTCCTGTGCTTACAGCTTTTTAGCTAATATTTGCTGAAAGAGTGTTGTTTCTACTTACTGCTTTGTTCTTCAGCTGTAAAGCTGTACATGTAGCTGGATGTAGCTCTGTCCTGAGGAAGGAGCTTCCTCTGGAAGAGATGCAGAGTAATGCACTCCAGCTGAGAGTGGAGCAGACATGGATTTGACTTTAACTCTTGATTGGACATTCTTGCTATCCCCTTTATTCCAGTTTGTGCCCAGGGAGAGTTGCTATGGTTCCTCTCTGTTGTGCAAACCGTTCTGTTGTCACAGTCCAAGGAAAATGTGACTTCCACAGTGTAAACAAGTGAGGACTGGGCAGGGACTGATCCTGTGACTTTGCTGTCACCACAGGAATTAAGCTTGGGTTTAGGAAATGGAAGCCTTCCATTCCCCAGAATGGAAGAAGACACCAGTTCTCCTTGTAGGGGTTAGAAGTCTGCATGTTTAGAGACACTGATAACTCTGAGAAAAGCAAATTCTTAGGGTACAATCATTTTACTAGACACCTCATGAACTCCTTGTCTCCAGAGAACTTCTCTGCAGGCAAAACCTGTGTATCGCTTGGAAGGATTTGGGTTGTAGCTAGAGACCTGATGGATTCATAGGATTGTGTGATAACTTGGTTGGGAAGTGACTTCTGGTGGCTTCTGTTTTTATCTCCTGTTTAAAATAGTGTCAGACCAAACCTATTATCCAGTCATGTCTTGGAACTGTCCCTAGGATGAGGCAGGATAATGTTGCCAGGCAACCTTTTAAGCTCTTCACTTTCTTTCTTATAAGAAAGGCTTTTTCTCAGTACCAGTCTGGATGTCTTCTGATGCTGGTTGACTGTCATCATCCCAGCATGTACTTCTGTGGAGGGGCTGGCTCTGTCTCTGTGACCCCTTTGTAGGAATTAAAAGGCTGCCATGAGGTCTCCACTGAAGCTATCTCACGCACAGGTTGAACAGCCACCCCTCCCTCACCCTCTCCTCACAGAACAAGTGAGCACCCTGGACAGGCTGGTACTGATCCACAGAGCTTACCTCAGTTTGGTGTTTTTCCTGTGCTAGAGGGCAGGCAGAAACTTGCTGTGCTGTTCTCACTGTGCTGAACAGAAGGCAAGTGGCTTCCCCCACTTTGCCAGCCCTGCTTCTTTTCACACCACCTGGGATATCACTGGCTACCTTTTCTGCCAGGGCAGGGTGCTGCCTCACAGTTTTTGGTTTCTGTCTAGCGGCCCTCCAGGCCTTTAGGAGCAGGTAGGAGGTTGTATTCCCCTTATGGAATATAGGATGTATTCATTAGCAAACAGTCAAAATCTCCAGACAGCTTTAGGTAAATTCTGGCTGGTAATGGCAAGAAGAAATAAGGTGAAATAAAATGTGGTTTCTTGGATACTTGCATTATAGAAGAATTCATTACCACTTACTCTTCCACTAGGAAAATTTGCTGATTGATGAGGAACATAATCTGAAGCTGATAGACTTTGGACTTTGTGCAAAGCCAAAGGTAAGAATGTCAGTTGCTCTCACAGAGCAGAGCTAAACCAGCTACAGTGCACATGTAAAAATTGCAGGCATGACTGACTTCAGAGTGCAGTGCAGAGCCTTCCACTGAATTTGAGCTGTTTATGTACTTGTCGTCCCATTGCTAATTGCTTGATAACAGTGTGAGACAGTTTTACATTTTCTGAGCAGAACATCAGATTGTTTTCTCCTCTTACACTTCATCTTTCTTCCCAATCTAAGGCAGAGGTTGCCTTGTGTGGGAAATATCTACTCCCACGAAGGCATGTACTGTAAAGCTTATGTTGGTGTCTATTTTCCCCCCTGTAAGTTTCAACAGCATGTGTCATTTTCATAAGAGTTGTCTATTGTGGAGATTGTGGATCAAATCAAATAGATTCTCCTTACATTTACAAAGCCTCTGGATCCATATGGTTGTACTGAGCTGTTTACCAAGTTTCAAGGTGGTTTCTAAATTGCTGCTCTTCACAAATGAGATGAGTACTGGTAAGAAAGAATTTAATTGGAAGAAGGTCTTACTGATCCAAAGTCCTCAGATAGTTTTAGCTGAATCAAGTTAAAGCACCTTGCAGGAAATCAGGAATATTAGACCACCATCTTGCTGGTACAAAGTCATCTTACTCCGATCGGCTTAGAACACAGCCCAGGCTAAGAAATAACGTGTTTTTAATAAGGAATCATTTTAGTGGTTCTTCATGAAGTTATTGCATTAACTATTGATATAAATATCCAACCAGCCTAATGCCCAGTAGTTCTTGGTTTACTGATTCCCATTTCTTTTCTTTGGGGTCACAAAGGAAAGTATTCCTATCAGAGCAGGAGCTGCAGAAAAGGCTACTGAGATAACATGTGAGGGAGCAGCTTGGGATCTGAACATTTTTTGGATTCCTCTGGTCTTAGAGAGTTTTTGCCTAGTGAAGACTTCTGTTGTACCAAAGCAAAATATTAGGTGACTGTATACACACAGCAGTGGAAAATGAAGCCTCTGAGGCCCTAGTATGCTGTTGCTAGAAGACACCACCTGTGTTAGAGCCAATGTTTCTGTGTCATCAGTCTTCTGTCTTGTTCTAGGGTGGCCTTGATTACCATCTGAACACATGCTGTGGAAGCCCAGCTTATGCAGCACCAGAGCTGATTCAGGGCAAAGCCTACATTGGCTCAGAGGTAGGTGACACAATTTTGGGTTGGGGTGGTTTTTTTTCCTGCTCAGCGTGTATTTAAAGGTGGTGAGATTCAGATGTACTCCCTTGGTGTCTCTCTTCAATGCCACTGGATAACATTGCCTTGGTGGCTCTCAGAAGCTGTGTAACTGACAGCAGACACAGCCTGGAATAGGTCTTGACCACAGATCATCCACCTGGCTTCATTATCTCTGACTAATCCTTCACTGTCCCCAGGTGTTGCTCTACAAAAAGTAACTTAAATTCCTTCTTTCTACCACATTATTCCAAGCAGTGATTTGTCCTGTTAATTATGAAGTCTTGTTGCAAATTTTTATGCAGGCTCAGTATCCCATGTACTTTGCCTTTGAATTCTTGTATGAAAACTTGCTCTTTGTACTGTGCAGTGTAGTAAAATTAGAGAGAAGAAAAACTGTGGCATTTATCTAGCTTTGATTCCATGTCTGGAGCCTTAGGGCCTGCTACCTTGCCCTTGTCAATCCATTCAAAATGTTGCAATTGCAATCCCCTCAAACTGTCTTTGTTGTTGTGTAGAATCAGTCTTTTTTTCCTTCATCTTCTTTGCACCACTGTCCCTGGCCTCTGACTTTTGCTTTCTCTTTTTGTTTTGTTTTCCATGGAGTCAGTGATTCTCAAACCTCCTTTGTCTTTATGGTTGAAGTGGGAGTTACAGTACAAGGCACATGGACCTTGTCATGCCTACACAGACAAAAAACAGTGGGGCTTTAAAGTTGACTGTAACTGTGCTGACAGCTGTCATAATCACTAATACATTTGAGTACAAAATCCCTTCTGATGAGTTTGATTTCCTTTTGCGAGTGAAATCCTCGTAGGTTGAGGGTAATACAGCAATCTGTAACATAAGGAGAGGATAATGGTTTTACTGGTATTCTAGTTTGAGTGAATTGAAAATTGTGTACTTTCACTTGGAATATAAGAGTTCTGTCCAGAGTTAAGGAGCCTACTTTCCACAAGTTGCATGTGGGCTTTGCCAAAAGGAGACAATGTTATCTGTCTCAAAGCCATTTTAGACAGATCAAGTTTGTGAAATCTCAACTTTTATTTTTTAGGCAGATATTTGGAGTATGGGAGTACTGCTATATGCTCTGCTATGTGGCTTTCTCCCCTTTGATGATGATAACGTCATGGCTGTCTACAGGAAGATCACGGTAGGTATTGATGAGACTAGAATACATGAGGACCAGGAATCACAAAGCATTATGGAAGATTTTTTCTTTCTGATAACAGAAACTTTTGAGCTGTGCCTTGAGTAAAAAGTTTTATCGGCTGAATTTTGTTACTCTTTGCTACTCTTTCCATCAATATTTTGTGGATTTTCTGTTTTCCCTCTGCCTTTGCAGTACTCTAGCTTGGTCCTATGATACAGTAGACAACTGAGTTTCAGGAAAAGCATTTTCTTGCTAGTGGGCTGAATTTATATCTGTGTGTTAATCTGTCTTCTCCCTGTTTGTATGGATTTACTAAAAATACTGTTCTTAACTGTCGGCCATTCTCATGGCTAGGAAAAGCAGGATTCTGCATCTGCTCTCATGATTTCCTCCTCCAAAAGGGGTTGAATAAATAGTAAATAATATAATTAAGTCATTGGTTCTGTTTCCCTGCGAATGCCTCTTGATGTGGCTAAACAGCTGCTGTTCCTCATCACATGTGCTCCTTTGCCAGCCACTTCTGATCTGCCATAAAAATCTGTGTTGATAAAGCTTGCTCTGAGTGGGATGACAAACAACTGTGTAGAGTAAGGACTTTGGATTCCTCTACCTCATTCTCCTGTCACCAAGTGTCTGATATGTCTAAAACAGGACCAAAACATCCCTTCTTGAGTGTATTCAAGGACTACTTTGGCAGGAAGTAACTGACACTGGTTGCACAGGGTATGTCTTCGGGGTGCATAACAATCTGAGCTCTATGAAGCACCAGATTATTTCATCAAAGAATGATGATTTTTCATCTGGAATTGGAGTACACTTGACTACCTTGACAGAAGATCTCTAGGAAGCTTAGTCTGAGTTGTCGGAGAGAACTTTGAAAAATAAAAGGGGAAAAAAAACCCAAAGCAAAGACTATTTAATCCTAAGGGATTGTGTAAAGGTGCTGATGTTCAGATGAGATGCATTTAAAATTACATTACTTCCCTACTCACACAGTCATAGAATATTTTGAGTTGGAAGGGAGCAATAAGGATCAAGTCCAACTCCCTGCTCTTTGCAAGACTACCTAAACTAAACCATATGATTAGGAGTGTTGTCCAAATAATGCTAGCCAGCACTTACGGTTTCTCAGTAAAATTGCTATAAAATGGAAATTGTCAATAGACTTGAGCCACCTTTCCCTCTTTGCTTGTGGTGGGAACCATGTTGTTTACCCAGAAGGTCAGTGTACATGGAGAGCATGTCCACTTATAGGCATTCTGTCATGGGATGAAAAAACCCCTTCTGGTGCTCATTACAGCAAGATGGAGAATCCAAATGATCCAACTGCTTAAGGCATTAATTGAGCAGAGAACTCAGATGTGAAATTGAGACCTTAATTAAGAATATCAAAGATGATTCTGTGTAGTTACAGTTGTCCAGCGTGGACAAGAACTGTAAACTGAGTTGTTTGGACAAACAGAATGTCTGCCAGCAGAATGTGTGGAAGTGAGCTGAAATGACCAATGAGGTTTTAAAGCTTAGTCTGGGAGCAGTCAAAAACCAATCATCAGGTCACAGGTGTTAAGATACATGCTTGCTATTTCCACTTTGAATTTGTTTTAATTTTATGTTGTTATGTACTGAATATTGTTTGAAATGAGGACACCCACCATTGTGGAATTTAATTTCACACATTATAAATCCTGAAATTTATTGTAATCTCAACTTGAACCTGTTGCTCCAAGTCAAATCCGCTGCTTGAATCTAATTAAAATCATATGACTTGCATGCAATGTTAAGTCCCAGGGATGTTCCACATCTCTTCGCTTGTGAGTATTTAAATTAGTGTCTTGAGTTCTTAAGTGAAAAATTAAGCTGTGATGTAACTTCTGTAAAAAAAACTTACTTCTGATATGATCTTATGTACCTGGTAGATACCACAACCTCTTTACCATCCAGTATTGTTCACAGTCCAATAGATGAAAATTGCTCTTTGTTATGTCATGTTCTGTAGCAATATACTAAAACCAGAATGTAGATTACCTGTGTTATGTAGTTTCATAGTACAGCTGTGTTGTAAAACAGCCTACAAAACCACTCATCAATAACTTACTAGTAGTGTCTGTAAAGATATAACTGAAATTCTTAAATCTGTGATGTCAAAGCAATGCATACTGTGCTTAAAAATGTAGCTGCATATAATACCATATTATTTTGTTTTTGAGGCATTTGTCTAGAGAAAGAAAACTGCCATTAGAAAATGATAATGTAATGACTGATTTTTTTTTTCTCAATTTTCATTGAGAAATACATGATTCTTCATGGTGAATTTGATTTTTTCAGCCACTATTATACCTCACATCTGGGAGCTGTTTTCAATTTTCTTCTAATCAAAAATCAAAGAAAACCAACAGTAAATAATTTTACAGAAAAAATCCCACTTGCTAGATCTATAACTTTTCTCCTGTCTACTGTATGATATCAAAAGTTTAACATTAGATGTAACCTATTAAAAAATATCAATACTGAGAATGGTGTACTTCTAGTGTCTAAAAAGTGGTTTCAGTGAACCTTCACATTTCAAAGTGCTAATATCAGTCATTCATACTCCAGAATGTTTGCACTTCTAGAACTTCAGAACTGTGTTGACATGATAAACGAAGGCAATGGAGAAAGGAGCAGGTTAGCTGCAAAAGTGGGCAGAGATGGAAGTATCACAAGCAGAATGGGTGAAAACTGCAGCTGGTGATTCAAACATGGCATTTTCCTTACTAATGCTGCTGGGTTTTAGTAGAGCCATGACATTTATGCAAGTCATTCTTAAATAAGTTCAAATGTTCCTGCTGTTCTTTTTTTACAAAGTACAGATGTCACTATAATCCAAGTAATTTAGTAGTTCCTTCTGAGGTTCAGTGTTAGTTCTAAATCCTCTTCTTTTTTGCAGAGAGGAAAATACAGTATTCCAAAGTGGCTCTCTCCTAGTAGTACACTGCTCCTTGACCAAATGCTGCAGGTAAAGGTATTGTTTATGTTCACTAGGTCTATAAAGTACTGTTGCATAGGTTCAAACCATTACATCAATGAAATATTTTAAAAACATTATGTGTTTAAATAAGTTTAATTCTTACAAAGTCTTCAAACAGCATGCATTTGGTTGTTCTTAATGTGCAATAAAAACAAAAGCTGTTTTGTAAATGAAGCTTAACTTGCCAAATATGCATTTGAGCTACACCTAAGGAATCTAGCCAATGCTGCAAATCCCTGGGAGATCTATTGTACCTGACGTTCTATAACTGCCCTTCATATCTAAGATCTTTTGAGTGTAAGCTTCCTTTTGGTGGTACTCTGAAACCATATCGGTTTCTGGTTTTGTCCCTAGCCACCCTAACATTCTGTGTAGAAGATGAATTGTTTCTTCTCTTTTTCGCCACAGTTTAAGTATCACTTTGATTTTTATTGCCCACCAGGTTGACCCAAAGAAGCGGATTACAGTCAAACACCTATTAAGTCACCCTTGGCTCATGCAAGGTTTTTCTGATGCTGTTCAGTGGCAAAGTAAATACCCTGTAAGTACACTGGTCAGATAAATGCTACAGCGTTTCACATAGTATTCGCTGGGTTACTACCATCCTCGTCGCTTATCGTGTGAAGGCATTTCTTCAACTATGAACTTTTAGGTGGCTGTGGTTCTTTTCTGATTCTTTTAGCTGTGGAAATATTATTACTTGCTCTTGATTTCTCTTGAGAAATCTCAAATGTTTTTTCATCATATTCTGCAGCTGAATCTGCAAAATAACTGAATTCTTATCAAAATGTGAAGTACTTCCACATACGAATGACCTGCTCCTTCTCTAGGCTGCTAGTACTTTGTTTAATGTGCAGAACACAAATGTTCTGAAGTGCATGCTAGATGTGATTATGGTTTGTATTGTATGTAGTCATTGAAAATTTAAATCAAAATTCAGTTTCATTGAAAGAATACTCCTCCTGTCTCTCTATCACTTGTTTTACTTGTGTGAGAGATGAAGGCAGTATGAAGAGGAAAAAAAAACCAAAATAATCTGTCTGTCAGCAGAAAGTGCCGAATTCCTGCATGTTGACAGCCAATATTTCCCATTGCCACCAGATGCCACTGTTTACCCAGATAAAGAGCAGTTTGACTGTGCTCACACCATCAGTGCCAGCTGGCTCTGGTAGAGATGGGCAAGACTTTGGATCTTTATAGACAGATGAAAGCATAACTTCTCTTCTGTAAAAATCTTACATACTTCTGGGTGCCTTATTTGAATTCATAAGCGCTCACAAGTGAGGGGTCAGGCTGTGAAGTTGTTGAAGATGTATGACTTTTTCAGTCTGCTCCCTACAATGTTTAGCTGTGATGCAAAACATTTGAAATACAAGATCTAAAATCATTGTTGACTATTGACTCAGCCCACTGGGTTTCATAACAGCGTCACTGTCAGGTATGAATTACAGGGCAACTTGAAAACCTCATACTTCAATATCCATTGTGTTCTTGCAGCTGGGACATCTTGATGAGGACTGTGTAACAGAGCTCTCTGTGTTTCACGAGCAGAGCAGGGAGACTATATTGCAATTGGTAACAGAGGTAAGAAGTATATAGCAGTAATTTACGGTAATTAAATTCAGTAATCGAGTAAGTAAAAGTTTAGTGTGTTATCCAACCAATACTTATGTATTCTCAAGTATGACATTTTACATACATTTCAGAATTGAGGAGCCCCAGCAGAACTCTAGAATCTGGCTATAGCTTGATAACTACAAGCTACTGGATCAGAAGTTCAAATTTGTTTGTTTCTTTTTCTCCTTTAATTGTGCTCTTCGTGTTTCCTAAATCTTACTGTTATTTCCCACTGTGGTAAAATTCTTCTGAATCTCTGAAAGTCAGAGTAGACTCATAGAAATTTATAGTTGAGCAGCACATACCATTTGCTGGGTTAACTCTTTGCTTTGAAATGGTTCAAGAATGAGGAGAAAAAGAAAACAAGATAAATATATCAGAGCAACACCCAGGCAGTCTACAAAATACAGGATTTTTTTGAGTTACTATTCATGGATTTTTAAAAATAGTATGTTTTGTCATTTTTGACTACAAATGAGAAAAGTTGAACTGAATACTTGTAGAAGATTTGTGCAAATATTAGCAATAGTGTAGTAGAAGAGACTTAATGCGTGATGTGTACTCCAGCTTTTACCTGACTCTGAAAATTGTTTCTTAAAACTGAATTTTTTCCTCCTTTGTACTTGCTAGCAGTGATGGTAATTTTGGTGTTTTTTTAACGCTTGGGTTTTCCACATACCTGTAGCAGAAACATAACTTTAAAATGTGTGTGATAATTAGGATGGATTCGTGCAGTTAATTCTCCTTGTTCTTCAGTTAAAGGAAATAATTAGAATAATCTGTCTACAGAGGGGAAAGTCCTTCCAAATAGGTTTGTGACATTTGCATAGTCCTTTACTGGAAGACTTCTAAACCCTTATAAGTTATTCAAACTAACTGTACTATGCTGCAAACCTGTCAAAAGTGGTGTGTGTGTTCCTTGCACACACAGAGTTGCTGAAAATCATGCAAAAAATTGGTGCTTTGGGAAGAATGGGCAAGAGTTACTTCCAAAAAAAATATACTCTTGCTGAAGTATTGGAGAAACCAAATTATTAGGTTTGCATTCACTTCAGTAGATAGGTCTTGACTCCAGCATTACTTTCCATGATACTTCATGAACTATGAACTAACTTGCAAAGAACAATTAGCATAGTGCATTATTCTTGATGTCAGACACATAATGTGAATCACTTTAAGTCTGAAATTACACTTATGTGTAGTTAGGGTTGCATATCAGGTAGAAAAGTTTGTAGAGACATAGAAATTTTCAGAAGGCTGAGACTGATTTGTACTTGCAATGTTTCCAAAGAGGAGATTAAAATACTCTTTCTTTTCTTTCTTTTCTTTCTTTTTTTCTTTCTTTTCTTTTCTTTCTTTTCTTTTCTTTCTTTTCTTTCTTTTCTTTCTTTTCTTTCTTCCTTTTTCCCTGACGCCACAGTGGAAATATGACCACATGTCAGCAACATACCTCTTACTTCAAGCCAAGAAGGCTCGTGGCAAGCGTGTTCGTTTAAAGTTTCCCTGTCCAACAGGGCATGCCAGTACCATGATGTCGGCAGGCCTTGAGGTAAGCTTGAATTCAGCAGGATAGCATCTTCCTTCAAATCCTGCTCTGCATTGACAAAGCTCTGCCTGGAAAAACACTTCAGTGCTCTAAATATCAGGAAGAGAGCATGACCCTGAGTTTAGCCCAATTGGTTAAAGCATGGTGCTAATAACCCAAGGTGGGTTTGATACAGCCCATTCACTTAGGCGTTGGACTTGGTGATCTTTGTGGATCCCTTCCAATTCAGAATACTCTGTGATGTATGCATTCAGCCAAAGTCTTCATCCTTAAACAGTTCCATCTTCTCACTAACATGATTTAGCAAGCTGGGCTGCTTCTATGTATTGGCTTTACTGGAATAGCCATCTGAGAGGATATGATGCATCAAGTGCTACACAGAATCCCTCCTTGTTAATGGCCTCAAATCCCCTGTTGTCTGGCCTGGGTGATCATTCCAGATCTTCTTCTGTGCAGATGACTAACTGCACTCCATGTTTGTCTCTATGTATTTTTGTACCTTGTGGGTTACATTTAGTAAGGAAAATCTATGCATACATCATGGCATCTCACCAGGGCAGCCTGCTCTGAGATGACATGGGTACTATGTGAGCTGGTGATCAAATCAGAGAGTCATCCCATTCTCACATGTTTCACTTGAGAACATAATCCTAGAGAGGATGCTGTTTACTTTGAGTAAAGGAAACATGTTGCTGCTGTTTTTCTGATGGAAAAATTTTGGATTCTGAAGCAGTTTTGTATATCTATAGGGAATTTCTAATCCTGTAGTTTGGTAGCGATAGGGCACTTCAGAATGTGGCTGAAGTTGCTAAATTGATTGCAATGTCATATATAATATGCAGCTATATGTGATGTCAGTGATACTAGTCTATTTGACAAATTCCAAGGCATTCAGTGGAATTGCAGACTTGTGTTAGCTGTTCCCCTTGAGCCAAAACATCTGTGAAATGGTCTGTGTAAAGGCAAGCACTCAGGATAAATACTTTATCTATCTGATTCAGTTGCCTGTAAATTGTTTCAGTTTACCTGTATGGCCTTTCTGAGATGAGAATTCTAGGACTGCTAGAGCTGCATAAGATACAGATCATGAATCATAAGTGTTTCTGAATATGCATAATGTGATTTCTGTGATCACGGTGGGTCATGCTTCTACACTCTGATGATTAAGGTGGAGGTTCACTAGGTTCAGTTGTGCTGATACTGTGAAGCTACTTCATCTCTAGTGATGTCCAAGGTAAATTGGCAAATGCTACTAATTAACATATGCATTATGCCTTGCCAGGTGATGGTGAAATTCTTGTCTACACAATACAGCAATCCATTAGTCCTCCTGCACAACGCAGGACCCATTTAATTTGCCTGAATGTAGTTACTGGGTGAATATCAACTGAATTTGCCAAAACACCCAGCTAGCAAAGCTCTCTAGCTGGACCTGCTCTAATGTAAAGACAACCAAGCAAATAGAACCTTTAACCCATTTCTGAATTTGGTGGCACAAACTTGTACATAATACTGCTTGATTTCTAGCATTTTAATGTAGAAGCATATCACAACAAATTCACCATGCCATGAATTACATCTCGGACACAGAAGCCAGGGTATCCTAATCATGCATTCATGTTTAATGGAATGTGATTTCAACTACAGTATCAGGCTCCTAGCTGCTTGTAGTAAGCAGCCCTCTGGTAAGGGCTTTTTCAGTAAGGCATCATAGAAGGTCTGGCAGTTTATCAGGGAGCTCTTTATTCCAGTACTAATAATGAGAGATCTGTTCATTGTGATATCCTTGATCATGGGGCAACAGAAACTTACCTGCCAGCAGAACATAAGTTACTCAAATTGTCATCCATTCCAGCTTTCTGAAATGGTATCCATTCCAGCCAAGGACTAGCAACTTGAAATGGCTGTGTGCAGTTTCATTGAAATGGTACAAAACAAGTCCTTGGGAAGAGTTTCCTGTAAATAACAAAAGGTGTTGGGAACTAAGGATGTTTGATATACATCTGATTGTATGTGGGATGAACCATGAAGGTTAGCAACCTTGGCTGAAGTTAAAAATCCCTTGATTTAATAACTGACAGGTTGGCAGGGGGGTGTGCGCAGATCTAGTCATCAGATGAAGGGCTCCAAATGCTAGTTCCAATTAGTGTTGTGGATTCAGTAGTCATGTGTTTTGAATGTATGTGTTTACATTTATCGAGCCCTCTTTCAAATATTACTCCATTTTTTTCTTGGATTCTTTCCAGTTTATTATTAGACTTTTTGGTAAAAAGAGGTTGTGGTCCAAGCCTTGAATTCAAAGGTGTGTATTTCTGTGAGTTGCTTCTCTTCTTGACACAGGTCAAGAAATATGATTCAGTAATGGTGCTTTGAGAATAGTTTCACATCTGCTTTTGATACAAATGGCAAATCTACAATAACTTTATTGAATTCATATTATAAAGCTTAGGTTATTGTCATGGGAACTTCCATTATTCGGAACTTAGAAAGAAGTTAGATTTAGATTTTAGTGGCAGTCTTTCCTGATAAAGTCTTACTTATAAGTGTGCAGTGGAATCTCAACTGAATTTTTACTTTCAGTCTGAAAACACTGTGATGTGTGAAGATTTGCCAGATTCCAGTGAAGTGCCCTGTACTCATGGAATTTACAGACACAGCTTCACTGTTTGAAGAATCTCTGTTACAAGAATCTACTCTAAATACTCACAGAACAAAGCAGGTGTTTGATATAGTATTCTTAATCCAAAAGATCTTATTCTAATTGTACATAGAAGTTACTGTATATTTAAATGTTTGGTGGACCCTAGCCAAGTGGAGTTACAAGCCGAGTAAAGAAGTGTTTTAAATATATAGCTGAACACACATTGTGCCTTCCTCTAACTGTAGGTAATTTGATTAAAACTTGAGTTTTGGGCATCTAGAAAATGAGTAAAGGAGTTTTAAAATGGACCGGAAAAAATAAACTTCAAGAAACAAGTCTAGAGCTGGACAAGTGTCTGCAGAAGTGCAACCTGTCTGTATTGGACAAGAAAATCAAATGAAGCAATTAAAATTTTTCAATTAAGCCAAATGAAAATTCCTAGCTGTGTTTAGGTGGGCTGGTGAGTAATATTGTCAAACATGCAAGCTAAAGAATTTAGAAGAGGTAAAGAAGTGGCAAATTACTTGAAAACTTCATGAGCAAGTTTTAGAGGGAATCAGAAGTACTGAACAGTTTTTAACTATTGATCCATAGTCAAGCGTTGTATGGTATTTTAAACCTGCTTCAGAATTTTCTTGTCTGAATGTGATCAAAATACAGCAAGCCTTTTTCTTTTCATTACATCTCCTGTAGCATTCAAGGCCTGATGCCCAGCTGGAGGGTACGGAACTCACACTGTCAACTCCAGTGACAAGAAAAGTGGCATCAAAGAAGCATAAAAACAAAGAGAATGTTGAGACAGTGTCAGCTTTAAGAAATGAAACACCCTTTGCATTTCCTGCTCCAAAGACTCCTTTTGCAAAGAGTCAGATTGAGACACAGGAACAAGCTGTTACCCCTGGGGCACCTGCTTTCAAAGGTATGTAGCATGTAACTTATGAAAGCTTAGAGTATATATGTTGCTTGGCAGTCATTGAAATTCAAATACGAGCACAATATTTGTGCACCCAGTACATCTGTTTCTGGAAGACTTAACTTTTTTTTGCTCTATGCACCATCCTGGTTCTTCTTGTTCATCTGGTGGGGTACTGCAAGAGTCTTAAACATCCATCAGGGCATGTTACTTGTGTGTTACTTCCAAGAGTCATTGCTTTACTGTAACACACAGTTACTGTGTGTGAGCCCCTTTTCACACATGGTACCATGGAGCCAAGTACTGTGTTCTTAAAGCTTGCACCTGGTTCCATTATTCCGTGAAGTTTGAGATCACAGTTTCCTCAGCACTGTTTCTTGTTTGCGATTACCTTAAATGAAAATAAAGGCATACTTTCAGCTCAATCTGCTTTAATTGCTGGTCCTAAGAGAAATCTTACTTTTGGATTTCTTACGGTTGCACATCACCATTTTCACAATCCAGTGTAACAGTGAAAATGCTTCTGTTAACAACATGTGGGTCTTGCAGCTACGCAATAGACCACAGAAATCTGTCTAAATTATGTCAGCTTTTCTGAGTTACCAGAAATTTCTGTCATCAGCCTGTCTTGTGTACATATGCCATATGTACATTACCATTTCCTTCAATGCTTACCATAAAAGTTTTGGTGTTGATACTGTAAATGCTAATTCAAATGCCGAGGGCTCCTTGCAGTTGGATACTGTTTACTTTCAGGTGCTATGGAGTATTGTTCAGGAACCATAAGTCTTTGCAGGCTGATTCAAGTAATAAGGGATTTTGAACATTGTTCTGCTTAATGAGATCTTTCATCAACAGTTTGAAGAATACCAATACAAATACTAGTTTATGAGTTTGCCTTAAGATTGTATGTGATAACTTGTAAGGTCTGACGTCAGGGTATGTTTAAAAACAAAATAGATACTATCTGAAATGGGAAATGTAAAAACACTTTTAGCTCATTTATTTAGTGAGATTTTTGAGGATTAAACAAGGAAAGCTAATTATTTGGTGCATTGAAAGGTCTTTGATTCAGGAAATAGGAAAGTGGAAGTATACATTGGAAATTTTGAGGTTATTTGTCTGGAGTCAGGTGCAATTTTGTAGAGCACTGAAACTTTGAACAACAAAGCTGGATTTAATTGTGACAACTCATTTGCTGACTGTTTTACTTGGGGCTTTCTCCTGCACATTCAAAACCATGCTCTGCAGACACTGACTTTTTCGGTTGTTGTGTGTATTAAACATGACTATATAAACTTACACCCTTCATATAAGGGAGATGGATCAGTGAAGAATACAACTACTCAATGCAGTGGATTGCTCAGTATTTATTCAGGGACTAATGGCAAGGTTAGAAAGCAATTCTAATCCTCAAATTTCTAATATTGAACTGCATTGGTTACTCCTAACGTTTGACTTGTAGAGCCCTGGGGAAATCAGTCACAGTTTTAATTTGTAGAGAAGAGGTAGTATTAAAAACATATTTTATAGCTCCTAAAATATAGACCTGAGGTGGAAAAGGGGTCTGGTGTTAGAAATAAATTATTAACAATGAGAAATTGTTGCTGAAGAAAAGAAAATCTTTTATGCAAAGACATACTTGGTTTGGCTTGGACGCTTTCTTTCAGAGAGTCAGTTCACTGCAGTCACCCCAATTAAGAAACCCACAAACCCAACAAACACAGATGAATTGGCATCAGCTGAGATTCTTCCTGAAACAAGGTAAGCGTCCAGTTATTTCTGTGCACTCCCAATTTAGAGCAGGACTACGTTAATCCATGTGCTGCCTAGGAGGCCTTGTTACAACAGCAAGCTGTTGTTTTTACCAAGAGAAGAGAAATCTTTCTAAAACCCCTTTTTACATTCACTAGAAAACAACAAAGATAGAGAAAAGTTTTAAAATTATGCAACTCAATTATTGTTAGGATATATTCCTATTTTTCATAATGTAAGTGCATTCTTTTTCCAGTTCCCCAAAGGACTGCAATTTCTAGATAAATCTCTGGGTTTAAATTTCAACAGACTTTCAAGCAGAAGCTCCCGTAACATGTTGCACTTGATTTAATTTTCTTTGTTCTGTCACATCAGGTAGTATTTTAGTGACATGTCTGAAATAATTAGTTTTTTAACACTGAGGGAAAAATAACCAATTAATTTGTTCATGTAACAGATGTCAGTCAGTGGAAGTAGATCTCAATCTTGCACATGTGGATAGCAGCCAAAAGAAGAGAAAAGCCAAAATATTTGGAAGTCTTGAAAGAGGCCTAGATAAAGTGATCACAATGCTTACACCAAGCAAGAAGAAACGATGCACTAGAGACTGTCCAAGGAAACTTAAGGTATGGTTGCTGCAAAGGTCTTAACTAAGAGCAAGTACTATTAGAATAATTAATTATATATTAATTATTATATTACAATAATTATGATTGAAAACATCCAGTAGCTTCAGAAATGGTTTTGTGAAAGCTTTTGTAACTTGTCTTGCCTGCATTCTACAGTAAAGTGCTCTTACACCATTGCTGTTAACAAGATAGTGCCCCAGATAACACACTCAGTTACCTGTTAGTCTGATTTCAGGCAACAGATCCAGGGAAGAGTTTGGCCATGGCTGCTTATAGCCCATCTAAACCAAATGTGAAGGAAGCAGCATAGTTTTACAGGAGCCCTACCTGACAGTTTTTAGTCATGTTATTCATATGGAGCTACTGCTAGATCCCCGACAAAAAGCCTGTTTTAGGTTTCTGTAGTCCACCAGCAATATGTCCGCTCTGGGGTAGTCTTTAGATGTCTAGGGAATCTGAAATTAGACTTAGAACCTAAATAACTACACCTTGTGAAAGAATTTCTGTTAGCTTAATTTTGACTGTTAAAGTTCCAGTGTCACTGCATCTGAGTTGGTTAGCTACTTACCCTTCTTTCAGCACTTACAGAAAAAGCAGTTCCTCAAGTATGTGTGGCACTTTAGCATTATATTAACAGTTTATTCTTACCAAAGTTCACTTATGAGATTAATATTAAATTTGTAGAGTACACATCACATGGCATTGGCATGATACTAGTGAACAGAACAGTCAGTTGGCAAAGTGGCAGCAGCAGCAGTGACTAAGCTAAGGCCCGGTATGAGGGTTAGACTGAGCTGTGCAAAGGGGTTATACGAGCTCAGGGATATCCAGGCAGCAGCCCTGGGCCCTGTCCAGACCTGGAAGCCCTTAGCAGCCAACCAGGCGAGGAGGGGCTGGTGCCAGGAGCAGTGAGGGAGATTTAAACAGCTCTAGGGAGCGTAAGCAACCAGGAAAGAGGTAATTACACCCATCAAACAGCACATAGTGCAGCAGTGGCAGTTTATGTGGCAGTTTGCATGGTCAGAACATGTGGGGAGGGTGCTGCAATCTGCAAATAGGTCCACAGCTTAGGTAAATGCTAAATGCTCTGGGTCTCTGCCGTAATAGTGGACACTTGCCTTAGAGACAAGAGTCTCAAGTGTCTCCTGAGACAGCCCCGGAAAGGTATAATGCTTCTGTCCAGATGGAACTGGTAAGGAAGGAGATGACAGTACAGGTGGTAGCTTGCAATGAATGCCCAGGTACTTCTACTGGAGAAAAGGCTACTATCTGCACAAAGTGTGCACAGGTTGATTGCCTGTTGTGACAGGTGGCTGAATAACAAGAGACAGTTAACAGACTGCAGTATTAGAGGGGCTGAAATGGAGACAGGTGTGGCTTCAGAGCCATCCACCTACAGTGGATACCACTTAGCAGGATACACCATGAGCCCTTGTGACCCACAAAAGCAGTGCTCCAATTCAACTTCGACACGCCAACATTCAGACCAAAAACAGGTATGAGGATTTAAAGGTTTTAGGTGTCCACGGGCAAGGTTGCCATAAAAAGAAAAACTGAGCACTTGTGGGTGACTCTCTATGAAAGGGCACTGAGACACCCATCTGCTGGCCTGATCAAGTCACGAGAAGTTTGCTGCCTACCAGGTGCTAAGATCCGTGATGTTGCCGAGAGGGTACCCCAACTTCTCAAGAGCATGGACTCTACTGCTACTATGGACTGCTACTACCTTATCATGCGGCAAAAAGGATGCTGCAAGTGAAACAACTGACAGGATCAAGGAAGACTATAAATGCCTGGTGAAGCAGGTGAAAGACGTTGGCGCGCAAGTCATCTCAGAGAAAAGGGGACAGTCAGAAGCAGATGCATAGTGCAGATCAGTATCTGTCTTCATGGCCATTGCCATTAAGAAGATTTTGGCTTTTATGGCAATGGGTTGTACATTAATGACTGTAGCCTGTTAAGCAGAGATGGGATCTACCTCTCTAAAGCAGGAAAAGAATCTTTGGCAGCCCCCGGCCAATTTGGAGAGATAGACTTTAAACTGAAGGACTTGGGTGTGGGGTTTAAAATGGCAATGCTTGTGCGATTGCTTCCTCCAGTACAGTGATATAACAACCAGTGCAGTGACACATGTTCCTTGGCTGCCTCTCAAGATGAGGATCAAAGGGCAAACAGAGGGTGTGTATGCCTGTGGTGATTGCTCTTTACACCCCTTCTGTGGAACCCAGTTGCTTGATTACCTCCATGAAATGCCTGGACACAAACATTTACAGCATGGGGAATAAACAAGAACTACAAATCTATGTGTGGTCACAGGGCCACCGTCTCATTGCAATGACAGAACATGGTGGGATAACTCATGTGACTGAAATGTTGTCATGGATGGCCAAGTCAGTGAGATGAGGTATTGGAGTTGCTCATTATGTGAGAGACCAACTGGAATGTACTAAGCTCTGCCTAGGGTCAGATGATTGAGTTGAGAGTTTATAGGTGAGAATTTAAAGGAAAGGTTAAAATAGGTGACATTAGTTGTGGGTGTTTGCTATAGTACCCCTGATTCAAGAAGGAAGTTGATAGGGTCTGTCTTCCTGTGGACAGATGGAAGTGGTCTCACGATCACAGGCCGTAGTTCTCCTGGGGGATTTCAACCACCCTGATATTTGTTGGAGGGACCAAACAGCTCAGCAGACACAGTCCAGGAAGTTCCTGAAGGTTGTTGAAAATAACTTTTTAATAAAAAGGGTGGAAGAGCCAACAAGGAAAGGTGTGTTACTGGACATTGTACTAACAAACTAGGAGGGACTGAGTGAAGATGTGAAAGCTGAGGACAGTCTCTGCTGTCATGACCATGAGATGATGGAATGTGGGATCTGTGTGCAGGAAGCAGAGTGGTAACAGGACTAGAACGTGAAACTAGAGAGTTAATTTCAACTTTTTCAAAGATCAACTTAGAGGAATCCCATGGCATGGGACTCTAGAAGAGAAGAGAGTCCAGGAAAGCTGGTCAATATTGAAGCATCACTTCCTCCAAGCTCAAGTCCAGCATATCCCTGTGATAAAGAAATTAGGCAGAGGGGGCAGGAGTTCTGCATGAATGAGCAGGGAGCTTCTAGCAAACCTCAAAGGGAAGAAGGAAATTTATGTGATATGGAAAAGGGGACAAGCCACGTGAGAGGACTCTAGGAGTATTGTCAGCATATGCAAGAATACAACTAGGAAGGTTAAGGCCCACTTGGAATTGAGTCTGGCAAAGGATATCAATGCCAACAAGAAGGCATTCTACAAGTTTATCAGCAGCAAAATTAAGATCAGGGAAAACATGGGGATGCTTTTTAATCAGGTGGGTGTCCTGGTAATGGAAGATATGGAGAAGGTGGAATTACTGAATGCCTTCTTTGCCTCAGTCTTGAAGCTGGGGGTCTGGCTGATCCACCTGGAGGCTGTGAAGTCATTCAGTGGGAACTTGATAGGCTGGAAGGGTGGGCAGAGAGAAACCTAATGAGGTTCAACAAGGAAAAGCACAGGTCCAGCACCTGGGGTGGAATTACCCCATGTATCAGAACAGATTGTGAGTGACCTACAAGAGACCAGCTCTGCGGAGAAGGACATGGGAGTACTGGTGAGGACAAGTTGACTGTGAGCTGACAGAGTGTCCTGAGGCCAGGAGGGCCAGTGGCATCCTGGAGTGCATCAGGAAGAGAATGGCCAACAGGTAAGGGAGGGGATCCTGCCCCTCTGCCCTGCCCAGGTGAGGCCTCATCTAGAATGCTGTGTTCATTTCTGGGCTCCACAATTCAAGAAAGAAAAGGGTAATGTAGAGGGTTCAGCAGAGGCCATAAAGATGATTAAGAGGCTGGAGCATCTGTTATGGGAGACTGGGAGGTGAGTCTGTTTAGTCTAAAGAAGAGAAGACTGAGAACTGATCATGTCAATCCATATTAATACCTCAAAGGGGTGCCAGAGGATGTGCCAGACTCTCTTCAGTGGTGCCCAGTGATAGGATGAGGAGCAATGGCCATAAAATAAACCACAAGAAATTCAACCTCAACGTGAGGAAGAACTTTACATCAAGGGTGGCAGAGCGCTGAAACAAGCTGCCCAGGGTGGTCATGGAGTCTCTCTCCCTGGGGACATTCCAAGCCTACCTGGCCACATTCCTGTGTCACTGCTCCAGGGGACTCTGCCTTGACAAGGGGGTTGGACTGGCATGATCTCCAGAGGTCCCTTGCAACCCTAGTGATTCTGTGATTCTCTATACATCACTCAAATGCAACTTAGATACTTCAGAAGCTATACAAGGAAGAATTTGTACTTGAATCCATAAGCAATGTGTTTGACAAATATAATTACCATGAAAGACGGCAGGTTGTTTACCAAGGCATAAGCAGTTACGTACAAGCCAGTGATCTGTCCCTTCAGCTGACTGGCTGCTGGGATACCTCTAATATTCACAGAGAGCTGTCTGTCAGTTATACAAGTTCAGGACAAGATTTGTCTGTCAGGACAGACAGGTTTGGGTTACAAACCTGACCAGCCCATCAGACAGGAGTCTAGACTGTGCAAATAGCCCAGGAACCTGAGCAACTGGAAGCTAGATATTCTGTCTCTAAATGCCTTTAGCCTCCTGCCTCAGTTTCTCTTGTCTGTAGTATATGCAAAATTCCTGAGGCATGTCTAGAGACACTGGATTACAGTACAGCAAGACAGTGTTACAGCAGTTATGTCAGGGAGTTGCATACATTTAAATCTAAATAAGGACCGCAAGAATCACTCTTCTACCGACTTTGCATCCTCAGCCTATGTTCATTTTTCAAGCTGTTTTTCAGTCTTGTCTTCTCTTGGCTGCTTCTGTGACTTAAGAAGCCAGATAGGACATGTTGGCATGTTACAATTGTCATATACTTCCTTCCGCTATCTCCGGGCATCTGCCAGTTGTTCAAGAGGTCACTTAGTGTACAAGACTGTTATATGAAGTACTAGATGCGATTGAAAGTCCCTCTAACAGTAAATTTAAAAGTAGTAAGTAATATCTTTTCTTTATACATGAAAAGTTGCATGGTGCTATGCCTGTTCCTTGACATCAGAAGCACTCTGTCCCAGCTCTAGGCCATCTCGCAACTCTGGGGCGTACAGCAGGGTGATAGTTCTGGGATGTTGAAGGATTTGTCACTGTGCTTAGCTGTGCTGAAACTTCCTTAGTGAAAACATTTTGCCATGTCTTCATTTTTAGGAGATAGATTTTTATTTTTGTATTTCTTGAATTGTTTTAACAAGCTGACTACTTTTAGGCACACTGTAATATTGCCATCACTCATCTCATGAATCCAGACCAACTGTTGAATGAAATAATTATTGTTCTTTCAAAGAAGCATGTGGAATATGTTCAGAAGGGGTAAGTGTAAACTATGATTACTTCAACTTGTATTTGTCTAAATGGTTGCTAGCCTAGTCCTTGAAGAAGCAAAGTATTTAAACTTAGTTTCTTGACCCCATTGTAAAATTATCTTTATAGAAATTGTACAAAGCACTAAGTGAATGTGTGCAATAAAACTTGTTCAAACAAAGGTTGGGTTGCAAAACTGTTAAGTGTGTTCTAGCAGAGCTCTTTGACCAAGAGGTATAAACCAATAATAGTAGGTTACAGTACTATAATCTATAGTAGGTTATAATAGAATACCTCTTACGCAAAATTCACATCAGCCTCTGTCTGTCTGACGTGAAATTTTAAGTACAAAAGGTTGTTTTAGGTACAGTACAGACCAGATGGGACAATTTTGGAAAATAGTGTGGATACCTTTTAACCCTCATTTTCAGCAGTTAAAAGATATTAGCCTTTAGGCAAGAGGTCAGTACATTTTAAAAGGTGTGCAGAAGCCACACACCATTTTGTGGATTATTTGAATTTGTATGGTTTACTAGCTAAATTTAAAGTACTGATTGGTTAGAATTACTATTTCCTGAGCTCCCAATGCATGAAATGACCATTGTGCTCACTTTTCAGTATGAATTTTCTCAAGTTCTTGAGTATTTCAGTGATGGGTGTTGGTAGAACATCAGAGCGTACATCAACCTCTGATGCATTTTCAGACTCATAATCTGGAAGGATGCTGGATTGCACAGCAGCACCTGCTCCCATTGTAAGGATTCAAACTGTGCATTCAGTTTTTCCTATTTTCACACCAGTTCAGCTGTAACTAACAGGAGAGTGATGTTGTCTAGGAAAAACATGGGAATTTTCCATTATTCCAGCTCTGAGGATGGGGGTCTTTGGCTATCGGGGGTTCCTGTGGCAGGGAAGGACATTGGTGCTGCATATTGGTCCTAGGTTATAATGATAAATACAGTGCCCTGAAACTACAGTATTCACAAAGCTCTCAGGTGACTAAATTGTGGGTTGTTTCACAATATTCTGAACAGCAATGCGATATTTTCTTTAAAGCGCTTTTATTAATTTAAAATTGCATTGCAAAACAAACATGAAATGGTTCAATGCTTTTTCTGTTTTCCCTTCTGTTTTACAGTTACACCCTGAAATGTCAAACACGGTCAGATTTTGGTAAAGTAACTATGGAGTTTGAGTTGGAAGTGTGTCAACTCAGTAAGTCTGAAGCAGTGGGTATCCGGCGACAACGGCTTAAAGGTGATGCCTGGGTCTACAAGAGGCTAATGGAAGACATCTTATCTAGCTGCCAAATATGAGTGGCAGAGTCTTTTATCACAATGTTTTAGAAAGGTCTTTCCAGAGAAGTAATTCTTTGTCACAGTCACAGCTATATGTGAAAAATCTGTCATCTTGGGTTTTTCACCATCCTTTTTGTACACATTCCTTCTGTATGCTTCCTTTAATATTAGGTTTGTAATAAATGTTCTGCAACTGCAAATTTTCTGAAGCAAAATTCTGTAAGCCATTCCCTTGCATGCATATTTTTCACATATCTGGATTTAAAGAGGACTGGTGTTTATGTGCTGAAGCTTATTGTGGTATGTCTTCAGTTATCAAGTGCATGGTGCACAGTAATAGTCATTTGCATAATTCTCTTCCTGTCTCTGCTTAAGTAGGATTTATTGAGATCATTAACTAAGTCACAGCTGTGGTTCCCAGAGTTACACTCTATGCTCAGTGTTGTACAAAATAGGATGGGCTTCAATAAATGTGAAGTCAAGAGTGCTAGGATTTAAACTGATCCCATATAAAGTGTTGCGCTATCTCATTACAAAGCCTCGGTGATGCTTAACAAGCCTGTGCACTTTCTGATGCTCTTGTTTTAACGTGATGATATGAGGATTGCTGAAGAACAGCACCTTTGAACTGTTCTGAATGGAGAAGGCATTTGTCACCTGACTGTCGACAAGGAATTCAGTGACACCTTTAACAGAACTTAATCACCAGAAATAAAACTTGAAATATGCAGAACAAGCAAGAACATCTAAGAGTTGGCCAGGGGTTGGGGGTCATACCTTACAAAATGGTGCATACCTCCCAATGCTTGTGCTGGGTGTAGTGTGGAGTGTTTATTTCTGCCTTTAGTTGTGCTACAGTAGAAACCACACCAGGCTAAGCCAAAGCAGCAGTAGTGGGAAGACACATGTTGAAGCCTTTCTCTGTGCAAAGACATCTAGTAATACCTAGACAAGTTGGCAGTGTTCTGCAGCTTTTTCTTAAACTGGAGTTAGCTGCCATATGCTGCATGTAAACCCCACGTTATTGCCCCTTAACTGAAGCCTGAAGCATATCCACCCAAGGGTTGGGTGGGTGAGAGAGCTGAGCACTGCTGGAAGCTTGCAGTGACAGACATGAGATCTGGCTGCTAATGAAAGCTCTCTGCTTGTTCTCTGTGACCATTTCCTAAGGCACTGGAGGGTTATTTTGTCTGGACCAAGGTAGAAGCATCCATCATTTTTTTTTCAATGCCAAGCTGTCCCTTTGCTGCTTTTTAGACAGGTAAAGGAACCAAGAGCATTTTCAACAGATTTCAAGAAAAAGTAGAAATATTTGCAAGTGGGGAGAGCAAAGAGAGAACTGCTGTTCCTTGAAATGTTTGTGGTCAAGAACATTTTAGATGCAGAAGGGACTAATAGGAAAAGTGGGACAAGACGAACAATGAAATAAACTCACCTGACAGATGGTAAGAGAGGTAGTAATGAGATCAGGGTAGTTGATCACAATTGTTAAGAGGGTGTGGAATGTGGTCATGTTCACTTTGGAAAGGTTATCTAATCAAGGACCTTGTCAAATGGGATACAAAGGAAAAGCGGCAAAGTCAGAAATTAAAAATAAAGGCACGCAAATCTGGCAGGCACTCCTGCGAGAAGAGTTGGACTTGATTATGACTTGACACATTTTGTGAATAGTCTGTGACAGAAGGACAACAAAGCAACCCTATCAGTCAGAGCAAGTGCAGGGCTCTGGGGAAACTGCATTGAACGAAACTTTACACTTGGTGAGGCTGAAATTTTAAGAGTCTGGGGTGTTGGAAGGGCTGGTGCAATGGTGCCACCTGATGTGGCAATGCACAGAGGTCTCAGCCTGGTGCTGGCTGCGTCACCCCCCAACCCAGGTGTGTATATGTATTCCCCAGCAATAGCAAAGCTGGACCAGCAAGTAAGCAGGAGTCTCAGGTCTGGGCAGGGGTGTCACACAGGCAGAGGCTGTGGTGGTTTTGAGGGGGACGCAAGCCTGGAGTGTGCCCATGGGCCAGCATGCAAGAGCTGCATGCTTGCAGTGAGCACCAAGCTAGACCAGATGGTGAGCAGGGGACTCATGTGCGGTCAGTGGGCCAGGGTCCAGAATGGGTTCTGGGGTACCCTTGACTATGCTTGTGCTGTAGGAGACAACTACGCTCTTGACATCCAT
This sequence comes from Entomyzon cyanotis, assembly GCA_024500445.1. Taxonomy (NCBI): domain Eukaryota; kingdom Metazoa; phylum Chordata; class Aves; order Passeriformes; family Meliphagidae; genus Entomyzon; species Entomyzon cyanotis. The sequence goes on from JAKEPQ010000044.1 coordinate 92,398, forward strand.
TAACTGCTAGTACTGAAGTGTAAATGGTGATGCCCATACAGTGCAGAAGGTCTCATATGTAGTCTGTGTCCAGCACATGGATTAAAGATTTGTGTTGCTAAAAGCATAGCTAGCCTATTTTTCTAATAAATTGGTACTTAAAACTTCATATCAGCACTTAAATACTTTCAGTATTCCCAGCTGCAACCTGGCACTCCTGTTTGGTTTCTGCATGCTGAAATTTGAGTCTGCTAAATATCAGATACAAGTTGGAAATCAGCTAAAAGTGTTGATGGAGCAGCCAAGAGTTGTAGCTGATGCGTCCAGAGTGCTGCAGTATCATGTGATCTCTGGTTTTCCTTGCATTCTTGTTTCAACACAAACTTCTCCCCAAGAATTTGGCTTCTGCCTGGAATTTGATCAGAATGAAGTAAGGTTAGAAGATGGAAGGGCTGAAAGAAGGAGGCATATGGATTACAGTTTCACTAATGAATAGCATGACAGGTTTTAAATCACCAGTCACAATCATACAACCCGAGGACTGAAGAATTGCTTTTTTTGCCTTCTGCATTCCTTGAGTTTTAAATTCAGAAATGACTGCAGAAATATCCTTCAACACTCAAACTGCCACTGCTCAAAATCACATTCTCTGTGTGATCTCTATCTTCTCTCTATGGTGACAAAACTGATGTTGTGGATGGACAAGAAGTAATTAAGATGTCTTGTTTATTCTTTTTAAGGTAAAGATCACTGATTTGATTCACATTGTCTTACAAGCTCTGATTTGAAATAAGGTTCTTCATAGGCTACTGTCCTGCCTTTTTTAATGAATTTTCCTTGCTGTGAATGCATAACATTTGGTGATAAGAATTAGAAAATGGGCAAGAAACAAGAATCATGTATGCCTTTATTTTCAAAGCCAAATTGCTGCTACTCTATCAGTAATTTTACTTACTGACATTGCTGGAAATATATTTCAGCTGACTTCAAGTGGAGCTCAGACAAAAACAAGGGTTAACAGATAAGGGGGCTTTGTGGATAAGGAGAAGCATAGGATGTATGCCAAGCTCATGGAAGCCTCTGCACAGATGAACACAGAGCCTGAAAGTTTGTCTTGCTTGCCTGCGTTCAGGCAGCTTGATTGTATAACGTCACATGTATCAGTCGGTTTTGAAAGCATGCTGGGTATGCTATTCCTAGGAGCCCATACTAACGTGAATCCCTTGGAACTTCTTTTATAAACTAAACTCAATTTACATTCATTGTTGTCCTGGTTTGGGCTGGGATTCATTTCTTCCCAGGAGCTGTTACAGTGCTACATTTTGGGTTTAGGATGAGGATAACACTGATAGCACACAGGCGTTTTAGCTGTTGGTGGGCAGTGCTTAACCTAAGCCAAGGCTTTTCAGATTCTCATGCTCTGACAGCAAGCAGTCCAGGGGGCACAAGGAGTTGGGAGGGGGCACAGCCAGGATAGCCAAACCCTACTGACCCAAGGGATATCTTCAAATATACGGTGTCATCCTCAGCATTGCGGGAAGAAGGAGGAAGGGAAGGACAGCATTTGTCCTACTGAATCATGGTTAGGCATGAAGGAGTCACTGTCCTGGGTTTGGCTAAGCACCTTCCTGCACATGGAAAGTGGAGAATTAATTCCATGATTTAATTTCCTTGTGTGCTTTTCTTTGCCTATTAACCTGTCTTGATTTAAACCCAAGGGTTTTAACTTTTACCCTTCCATTTCTTTCCCCCATCCCACTGAGAGGGAGTGAGCAAGTGGCTGTGTGGGGCTGAGTTGTCAGCTGGGATGAAATCATGACAATAGTACATGAACGTCATCTTGGCATTACCATTAAGCTTATCTCTAGCATATGAGTAATTACAACTTACCAATGTATGATTTGGAAGACTGAATTCACCAAGCTTTGGGGCCTCATCTTGACTCTCCATTTCATCATCCTGGTGTTGAGGTGATCTTGGTTCATCTTCTTTTAAAAGCAGGTAATCAAGTAATCTCTATTCTTTTAAGTCCCTGTATGGATTTCATGCAATAGCCACACTTCTTGCTCTCTTTTTTGCTCCTAGTACTTTGTGTTGTGGATATCCATGTTCTTTCCACTGTGCATGTTCTCAGTTCCTCCTTTCTGTTCCTCCCTGATCTTCTTCAGTTTTGGGCCCATCATAACAAGAAAGACACTTCTCTGTTGATGAGGCAGCATCAGCGGCAACTCAGACAAGTCTAGGGGTGAGAGTTAGATTCAGCTGTGCAGTGGGGTTCCTGAGCTTGGGAATACCTGAGGAGCATCCCCAAGCCCCATCCAGACCTGGAAGTCCTTGGCATCCAACCAGCAAGGAGGGGGTGGTGTCAGAAGCAGCAAGGGAGATTTAAATGGCTCTAGGGACTGTGAACAACCCAAAGTGAGCAACAGGGAAAGGGGGCAAACGGGGGTGTGGCATGTCAGTTTCCATGGTCAGGGTCAGAAGCAAGGGCTCCTCTCCAGCTATCTAGGAGCAGCCAATAGAGGCAGGAAACAGACCAAGTAGTTGGTGAGACTAAGATCTTTCCAGCACCAGTCTTAATAGTGTATTCTCTCTCAGGTATAGTTTTGGCACACTATAGAGCTCATTCCTCTGTAGCTGCTGGAGTCACTGCACCAGCCATGTCAGAGGCCTCCAGCCAGGCAGACCTGCTGATGCTAGATGCAGCTCTCCAGGTCTCAGGTTATCAGGAGTGCTGAATGTCTGTGAGGTTGGGGCCAACAATTCATTTTTCAGGTGAGCTGTTGTTGATGTCCTGCATTGCCAGGTGGAGAAACTATGAGACAAAGTGAATACACAGTATTCAAGAGAATGAGAGACTAAGGAATTCTCAGAGGTGCTAAAGTCTCAGGAGTCTCGAAGTTCTGTTCTAGTGGAGAGCCACGTGGATTCAGAATGCTGTCAAATAGCTAGTCAGTGGTCTGTTGAATTGGAAAGCTGGAAGCTGATCACCGCCAGTTCTAGGACAACAACTCCTCCTGAAAACATGATGAGGACAAGTAGGACTGGGACTTTTTACAACAGGTAGGAAGCCCTGGAACCATTAAGACTGTCAGCTTATGAGGTGGATGAAGGTACTTCTGGGATGGAGGTGCCAACTAGGACAACTCAATCTGCCTCTGCATCACAACCTCATTTGCTAAGAGGAAAAGAAGAGTAGTTCTCATTACTCCATTCTAGGGGGAGCAGAGGGTTTGAAATGGAGACTGGACTCAATTTACAGGGAAGTCTACTGTTTCCCAAGAGCTCAAGCAAGGGACATTACTGGAAAACTCTCCAGTCTGCTAAGAATCTCGGATTATTATCTGTTACTGGTTCTTCAACTCGGCAATGATAAGATGACAAAGGGAAGTCTGAGGGAAATTAAGAGGGATTTCAGGACTTTCGGATGATTGGGTGAAGGATCAGGACCACAGGCAGTGTTTTCCTTGGTCCTTCCAGAAGCAATGAATAATATCCAAAGAAACTATATTTAAAGGAACAGGCAAATCCATCAAATCACACTTGGCTTTGGGGCTGATGTAATCAGAATAATGTTGGGGTTTTGATCATAGGATGGTCTATACCACACCTGGTCTGCTGACACCCGATGGGATGCACCAATCAGAGGGGGAAAAGGTTTTGAGCATAGGAACTAGGAAGACTCGTTGACAGAGCTTTAAACTAGTTTGCAAGTGGAAAGGGACAAAACCAGGCTGAGTAATGAGAGGCAGTGGGGGGATGCACCAAAACTTGAGGAACTGAGCTCTAGTGGGATCCCTCAATCACGAGGTGTTGGCTACACCTGAAGTGCTTCTGTACCAATGCACACAGTATGAGGAACAAGAGAAACTTGAATCTTTGGCTCAGTTCTGGTGATTTGACATCACTGGCGTAAGTGAAACCTTACTGGGATGAGTCCTGTGACTGAAGTGCCCTATTGAAGAGTTACAGACTCTTTAGAAAGAATAGGCAGGGCAGATGAGGCAGAGGGAGGCATAGCATGTAACAGAAGGGTTAGAATGTAGGTAGGTCACAGCTGGCAGTGGCACTAGATCTGCCTAGGAAAGATGTCCTCCTTGATTTGTTGCTTGTTAACAGAGAGTGTTGCATGAATGACGTTATTGGTGGCCATCTTTGCTACGGCAGCCACAAAGTGATTGAGTTTTAAATCTCTCTTGCTAGGAGGAAAAGTGCTAGAAAAATTTCACCCTTGGACATGAGGAGAGCAGACTTCAGCCTGCTCAGGGAAACAGTGAGCAAGGTCCTCGGTGAAATTCTTTCAAAGGTGCTGGGGTCCATTAGTGCTAGTTGCTTTTTAGGCATCACCTCCAGAGGGCACAGGAGGAGGCAATTCCAAAATATTGACAGTCAAGCAGATGAGACAGAAGGCTGGCTTGGCTGAGCAGGGATCTTCTTTTGTAGATAAAGCAGAAAAGGAAGGTGTATGCCCAGGACGAGAAGGTTGGGGTGACATGGGAGGAACAAAAGAGATTCTGCTCTGCCCGGAGAAACTTTTTGCAGCCAAAGCTTAACTGGAGCTGAAACTTGCCAGAACTGTGGGGGATGATAAAAAGAGGTTTCTTAAATACATTGGCAAAAAGCAGTGCAGAAATTACAGTGGCCCATTCCAGAATGAGGACAGTGACCTCACGAACAGGGAGTTTGCAAGACAGGGATATTTAATATTTTTCTTACCTCTCTTCAACGTGGCTAAGGGGGTCCCAGTGCCCTGAGCTGAATGACCATGGCTTGAGAATGACAAACTAACAGTTGATCCTGAAGTTGTAGGGATCTGCTGCACCAGCTGGATCCATGTAAATCTATGGGGCCTGATGGGATTCATCTGAGAATATTCAGAGAGCTGACTGATGTCATTGTGAGGCTTCTCTTGATATTTGAACAGTCTTGGGAATCTGGGCAGGTCCCAGTTGAGAGGAATCTGGTTAACATTGTCCCAGTTTTCAAAAAGCAAGAAAGATGACCCTGGAAACTACAGGCCCATCAGTCTCACTTCAGTGCCTGGTGAGATTATAGAGAAGATTATTCTGGGAGGCATTAAAAGCACCTGAAGGACAACACAGATATAGGTCACAGCCAGCATGGTTTCGTGAGAGTTAGGTCCTGCTTATCAAATCAAATTTCCTTTCCTGGACAAGGTAACCTGTGTAGATAATCAAGAGAAGCCAGTGGAAATAGTATTTTTGGATTTCAGTACAGCTTTTGACACCGTGTAAGAGACATAAAGATCACAATTCTCTCTAACACTAAGATCACCAAAGACACTGTCTACTGTAGCAAACTTTGCAACTGCTCATCTCTGATCCCCAAAACCCATTTCTCTCACTCCTCTCCCCACCCTTCCCTCTCCCCCATGTGAAGCTACCCTGAATATGCCTCCTGGATTTCTGGATTGGGAGTTAAACCACCTGATGAGAACTTCAGATAAGACGAAGGTGGTACTATTGTCCATTTATCCCAGGCATTAGGAAAGGTAAACAAACCTGGAATGTATCCACAAGGAAAATGCACTCAGCAGCTATGGTGAAAATCAGGTCTGGCAGGGGGAAACCATAGCCCACTGACTCAAGACAAGAAACCCCCTGAATCAAAAGAAGAGAAAGACTGAGCATGGGACTAATTAGCATTAGAAGAGAAAGAATTATTTAACGTATTGAATAAGAGCACTGTGTAGTCAACGAGCATTAATTTCTTTGTTGCTAAAATGTATAAATGGTGAGAAGTTTTGAGCAATCTCAGGACCCCCACAGCTGAGAAGCCCAGTGTGAAAAGGACCAATGGGGCACTGTCTGGATCCACAGGCATGCTGACTATCTTTCCACTTAATCTGTCTCTCTCTCACTCTTTCTCTGCCTTCTGCTCTCTCTTTTTTTTTTTTAATCTCTCTCTCTATCTCACATTTACTGTTAAATGAAATTCATACTATTGACTAGCCTTGTTTGCACCTTAATTCAGGTACAGACATCTCTCTCTAATAATCAGATCTTAACATACTGCCTCTCACAGGGTCCTTCTCGACAATCCAGCCCACAGCTGGATAAATATATCATGCAATGGGTGAACAGCTTGCTCATGGGTTGGGCATGAAGTGAATGGTGTGACATCAGGCTGGTGACAGGCCACTGGTGGTGTTCTGCAGGGTCCCATCCTTGACCCAGGTCTCTTCAACATCTTCATAAACAACTTGGATGCAGGACTCAGAGGGATACTAAGTTTGCAGATGATTCAGCTTACAGGCTTGTTGCAGTCTCCCCCCTGGTATTGAGTTCTGTATTTCCCCACCCCTTTTCTTCCTAATCTATCCTCCCTTCCCACATGGTCCTGGCCACTCCCTCGGGTTTTCCCTATTGGTTCCTGTACCCCAACTCTGCCCATGTACCGCCCCTGTGCCCTGAGACCACTGGAGCATGTGGTCGTCCCGCCTCCCCCCCACTCTGTCTCTATAGAAAACCCCCGATCCTTCACCATGATGATGTCTTTGCATCTGGGGTCTTTACCCCTGGGAGGTCTTTGGCCTCTGGTGATCATATGAATAAACAGATTCTGTGGTCACCATGCATAGACCCTTCTCGCCTCCTTTACTGCCGCCGTGTTGTGAAAAGCAGACGAAACCAGAAGCTAGCCTGTGGCTCTCTGGTTGGTCAGAGCACTGTGACCAGCCTTCAGAAGGAAAGTTTGGGGCACTGAGGCGCTGACCCAAGCCAGGCAGAGATACTCTCCGGTAAGGCCTGCGTCTTGCCATAACACCTCGTGAAAGCCAAACGGAACTGCAACACAGGCTAGCCAGGAAAGTGGTCACAGCACCAAGCTTGACAGAGTTCAAGAAGCATGTGGACAATGCTCTCAGGCACATGGTGTGATTCTTGGGACTGCCCTGTGCAGAGCCAGGAGTCAGACTTTGAGGATCCTAGTGGGTCTCTTCCAATTTAGAATATTCTGTGGATCTGCTAGATTGTGTCTAGAGAAGGGCAGTGGAGTTGGGTGGGGATCTGAAGCAGAAATCTGATGAGGAGCAGCTGAGGGAGCTGGAGGGGTTCAGCCTGGAGAAAAGGATGTTTGGTGGGGATCTTCTTATTTTCCACAACTCCCAGACAGAAGGTTGTAGCAAGGTGGGAGTTGGGCTCTTCTCCGAGTCAACTAGCTGCAGGACCAGAAGAAATGGCCTCAAGTTGCAACACAGATGTTAGAGAAAACTTCTTCACTGAAGGAGTTTTCAAGCCCTGGCACAGTCTGCCCAGGACAGTGGTGAAGTCACCATCATTGGAAGTGTTCCAAAGGCGTGTGGATATGGCACCTGGGGACATGTGTTAGTCGTGAACACAATGATACTACATTAACCCTTTTACTCATTTGATCTTAGAGGTCTTTTCCAACCTTAATTATTCTGTAATTGTGTGATCTCTAACTTAATCTGCAAATTTTTGTAGTGCCTTTTACAGTTTGTGTCTAGGCCACTAATAAAGATATTTAGCAGGAGTAGTGTCTTCAAGACCAATACTTGAAGAACCTACTAGATGTTCTACCCTCTTCAGCGGAAGACCTTTCATCTCTTTTACTCCCTTGCCTCAGTAATTCATGGAGTAACTTCTGTCCTTCTGGCAATCGCATTTCCTATCTATTGCAGTATGAAGTCCCCTTGGAAAGTACAGGTCATTTTTGTTACAGATTACTGAGAAAACCAGTTCAGGAAGGAGGACTGGGGTAATCTTAACAAAACTGTGTGGCATGTTGATTTTGAGAAATGGACAGCAGGGAACACTTCCTGCTTTACCTCTATGGCTCACCTGTTCACATGTTTAAATTATTTTTCCATTCAAAGCTTGATGTGCAGATCCTTTCTAAAGCCTCTGGTTTAAAATTATAATGAGGAAGATCTATTTCCTAGAGATTAACACCCATTGCTTTTCTTGTCTTTGTCTCTTTTCTTCAGAACTTGTCTATCTGGATGGCTTTGCAGAAGAGTGGGCGGGTAGATAGTTCAGATGCAGGGGTAAGAGGAACTCAAGTGAAAAATTGCAGCTGGTCTCCTTTAAGATGGAAATATCTGTGTAATCTGAGCAGACAAAAACTGAATTAAATTTTGAGATGGAAAAATCAAAATCTGTTTACATACTTAAGCTAATTATTGAGCTTATAGAGTGAGTTTTTTCCTTTCAATGCAAAGGAAAACCACACAGACTTGGCTATCCAGACTCAGTCAGGGTTGAGGCTATTAGTCTGATTGCTTGCCTTTTGTTTTACTAAATTAAAGCCAATATACTAACTCAGGGAACTACAATACCGATGTTTGTAATTTATGAAAGTAGCAAGTTGAAAAAGCAATTGGGAATGCTCTATGGAAAGCTCATCCAATGTCCAAATGTCCAATGTCCAATGTCCAAATGTCTAATGTCCAAATTCCAGCAATATTTGTTGGGAGAGACTGATAATAAAATTTTAGTTGTTTTATTATAATACATTTGCCAGTAACTGCCAGTCCCTAAAGCTTTACGTTTTGGGTGTTTGAGAGCTATGATACCAAACAGGCTTTAGAAGAGTTTTGCATTACACCCTCATGTCCCTAAAATCTGCTGAATGTTTGGGAGATGCTTTCCATGACCTCAGAATACCTCTTTTCATTTACATCTTAGCATTACCATCCATCCCACATGGCGTATCCCACCCTTCTGCAGGTGCAGGCATTGCACAGAACTGCACAGCACACTGATCTGCTAGTGATGGTGCAAGAAGAGAGAGACACCCCACTGACAAGTCTGTAGCTGGGGCTGACAGGTATGGAGACACTTACAGACAGGATAATTGTTGTGTTCCTTTACATTTTGAGCACAGGAGCAGGAGGGAAATTCTTCAGCAGTGAAGGTGGCTGCACTGCTCAGAGCAGCAAGTCAAGGCATGGTATTTCTCCCACAGCTGAGGTCCTACCTGCAACACTGTGAGTCAAATGGGGTGAGCTTCAGGTTCTTAGTGTTTCTCTGGAATCCAGGTACAGAGCGGGTGAGCAAAGCAGGCGAAACACATTGTCCTGTTCTTTAGGAAAACAGGCTAGCACTCCCAGAACAGCAACTGCTGTTCCCAGATCCCAAGTACCTTCTGAATTGTAAATGCCATCTGGGCTCACCTGAAGGCTGTCTTTGGCTTGGTGAGTGGGTACATTTTGATTGGTCAAATCTTAGTGTTTAAGTAGACTTGAGTAAAGTCACTCAGTAAAAACCTCTCTTTCTGAAAACTGTTTTGCAGTGGTTAAAGCATAAAGCTCAATCACTAAGCTAAAATCTTTAAACTTAGAGAGTAAATTAACTTTCCCTACATCAGGGGTACTGGATGGACCATAGTGACTTATTTTGCATGTTCTAGGTGAAGGAAGTATAACTGTACATTTAGATAGTACTGTTGTAGTTTATGAACAAAGTATGCAGCATCATTCACACAGGCACTTGTCAGGTGAGAAAAATGTATTGGCAGAGTTTTTTTTTTTTTTTTGTCAGTGAGCTCTGGTTAAACCATGTAGACTTGGGCGCTCTGTGAACTGTTTCTTTGGTTTAATATGAGGACTGTGCTTCATTAGAGAAAATAAAGTCATCTACTGCAATTTTTTGGTTGTATCATATTCGTGTTTTGGCAGAGAATTTATTCCGTTTCCAATATTTATTTATTTATGTGCTACTAACTAGCTTTGCTGCATTCCCTAGAGAAAGCTCCATTAAAACTCTCAATGTGACACCACATATTTTTAGTAGACTAGAAAAAACTTGCAGTTTTAATTTAAATTGAAATGACTGTGTAATGCCTGGACAAATCACTCTCTGATCCCTAGAGCACTAATTGTAATTCTCCATTGTTTCTATGCATAAATTTTCTTTTTAAGTGCTCATTCTGAAATACTTACTAATAGTTTTGAATGTACTGCATTCATTTAATAGTTTTTTGGGTTTTTTTATGGTTAACAACTTCATGATTAAACTTAAATGTTAAATATCAATGGTGGAAATTATATGCTGAAACAAGTTTTGGGAAAATAAAGTGCATTTGTATCTTGAGATGACATTAATTTAAGGACCTTCTCTTTGAGGAAGGAAAGGGAAGGGGATAACTATCCTACTTAGAGTAATGGGCAGAATTCATTGCATTTCTTGAGCAGAGGAACCATAATTGTAATAACCAGCCCTTCTTTAGCACTTCCTACTGCCTCGAGTCATCATCACAAAAAAACAACCTTATACCAAACAATTCCCTAAAAAGAAATCAAGTAGTTTGTATCTTGCATCAACCACATTCTGATTTGTTTTGGGCTGGACAGACCCTGTGGCAGCTCCTGCCTCCTGGGAGCTGGCAGCTGTCCCAGTCCAAGACCGTCACGAGAAGCTGTCAGTCTTACCTCGGTTTCTAGACTCCATCTACGACATACACCTGCCAATACCTGTCCTTAGCAGCAGCTCTTCGGGTGTGAGCTATCGTCATTGGTTACAGACCCAGAGATGCAGACTGTAGCCTTCCTCCACTCTCAACACTACTTTTTACCTATAGCAAATTTTTCTTCCACACAGCCTGCCTCACAGCCTTGTGACCCTTTTTACCTGTATCACCTTCTTTCTCTTCTTCTCTGCCTGTTGCACCAGTTCCCCATTTCTTCCAGAAGTCTTGTACCTGCTAAGTTCGTGACAGCTCTTAGGTCCTTTGCCTTCCACTCAAAGCCTCCCTGTGAAGGATGCTCTTGGTCTCTGTTCCCCATGTGCTCATTACATCCCATAAACTCTCTGGGTTCTTGGCTGCTTCTCACAGATTTCAGTTTTTTCAGGCTCCCCTTCTTGTCCCCACCCCTCATCCAGGCTTGAGTCTTTTAAAGCAGTTGCCACTTTTCCTGAAGACAGTACAAACGAAGTGAGTTAAAGATCATCCTTTCTAGGACAAAATTCTCCCTTTTATCTGCTGGTAAAAGGAGAAAATTCTGTCTCAGACAAACTGTTGAATAGCAACATGAGGTTGAACCTTCAGAATAAATCAGAATCCCATGGAAGAACACTGAGTCATAACAAACTCAATAAAGAAAACTAAATGCCCCAAGATACCCTACAGGAGACAATATCCATGTCACACTGCTGATGCCAAGCAATGTTCATAGAATTAAAAAAACATTCAGGTTGGAAGGGACCTTTAATGGACATCTAGTCCAACCCCCCAGCAATGAGCAAGGACATCTTTAAAATCTTTATATTGTGATATGTGCCACCATGCCCATAAAGCCATGTGTGAACACCTGTCTATCAGGTAGCAGCTTACTCGTATGTGTGGGAGAGGAGATGTTCATTGCAGGGGGGTTGGGCAAAATGACCTTTATATTCCTTCAACTTGAGCTGTTCAGTGATTCTATGATTCTATAAATGCCATGTATCTGGCAAACTTAGGTACAGTAGCAGCTTTGGCCCTCCAGGGCTGGAACCTCTCTTGACCTCTACCAGACCTTCCCCTGGAGAACAGAGGCTGAATGTCCCTGCAAAGGTATGGCCAGAGAGAGTATTACCAGAATGATTTTTGCTTTCATATATTCTCTATCTTCTTTACACATGTATTTGTAGCTCCGTAGCCTATTTTTGTATTCATAGCTAGTTTTCCCAGTACTTTTCGCTGCCCTGATAAGCACAAAGACCAAACATATCCCAGAGCTCCAAGCCCCGGAGGTTACAAGGCCCCCATCTTGGTTTTCCTGGGAACCAAGGTTAAAACCAGCTCTTGGAGACACATTTTTATAAGCAAAATTTAGTCCCTATGTAAGGGGGGAACAGGATTCAGAGGGGTTGAACTGGGGGGAATTGCTTCCCCACTTATATCTCTAATTGGTGATTTTTGTCAGTTACGCTAATTTGCTAAACTTATAAAACTGTATTCGCCCCATGGGTAGGGGGAGGCATATGGCCATTTTCCATATCGACCCCTGGAGGCCTCCAATATCGACCAACCTTTATATTACCTCCTATATAGTATTACCTCAAAAGTGAGTTGTTTTATCTCTAGGTTCTTTAAGGCATCAAGAGAATTCCCATGTTTAAACTCAGAGAAGGTGCCCATCAGCACCAGACAGTACACTCAGAGGACTCAGGAAACACCACTGAAATTTTAAGGAGTTTCATAAGGCTCAAGAGCAGTGTAGGAAGCAAGCACAGAGACTGGGATGATTAGGTAAAGTTGGCCCTGCATCAGAAGAAAAAGCAATAAACATTTTCCCAAGAAGAGAAATTATTGAGAGTTACCTTATAAAATGGTGCTAGCAATTGTAAAAACTATATTTTCATTTTCAATTTGAAATTCCACATCAGACCCAATTTTCTTGAAAACCTTTAGCTCGCTGAGAAAGGAGGAAGCAGAGGAAAATATTCAACCTTGCTCCAGTGTTTATTGGAATCTTGCTCCAAATTAGTCAAGATAAAGCAAAATTCCCAAATGGGGCACAGTAAAATGACTTCCTGCTGTTGGTAGCAGCATCTTCATTTTGAAACATGGAGATCTGCACTCAAATCTTCTAAACTCTCTCGATATCACCATGCAGCAATACTTTACAGCGTCCTCATGCAACTGTTCAGGATAATATAGGTTTTCTATTAATTAAACACTCAGCAGCTAGAAACTCATCCATTTTTAATTAATTGCATAATAATAATTTTTTGGTTTTGTTTAACTTGTGGTATAAAAGAGAGTTTTAACATTGGGATCTGGGCTGCTTAGATAAAATCCTGTTCAGTACACACCTACAGAAAAAAACTGTAAAGCAAAAACCAAGAGAATGCCTTTGTTGCGTGAATTCTGAAAGGCCAACTGTAAACCTGTATGTTTCTAGCTGAACCTGCTTATACCATAATCCTTTAGACACAGACTGTGATCAGATCTGAGACTAAGTAGACCTAAACTTCTCTGGGTAGTTCAGAAAAAGAGGGGTTCTTGCCAAGGCTCATGACTCAACAGGACAGAGGATGACTCAGTGATACTGTAATCCATTGTAATAGATGAGTTATTATTGTTTGCATTGTTATTTACTTTTTAATATAGTTTTATGTAGGTATCAGCAATACTTAGATACTGTATTCACAATAAATCTGATCACAATCATCCCCAAATTAACTGTGTCCCACTTCTCATGCATGGCTGAGAGCCTCCACTTGGCTGCTCAGCCACAGCACCACTACACAGACAATAGTTTTAGAGAAATAGTTCTATGACAGGTGATTTTAGTTCTGTGTGGATGGATGGAAATGAAAGGACATTGTATTAAGAGGAGACCTGACAGGATGTTGGGGATCCCAACCTACTGCAGCACAGGAGTCAGATGAACAACCTTGGATGCAGAGCCCCCAAAAGGCAGCAGTGAGGTACTGGTCCAGAGTAAGATACTAGACCCAGGGGCAGTAGTGGGGGCCACTCCTCCTATGCCCTCCTGGGAGCTCACGGTAGAGAGGGCGTCTTTGGGGCTTTCTCCTCCTTTAGGGGTTGGCAAGTATTTTGGGAAAGACAGGAGAAGACAGTGGTGTGCTGAAGCTGAGAACAGGCTTCTGTTTTTCTGTTTGTGCATGACCCTCTGCTCTCTCCCTTCCAGGCATCAGCATGCAAGGAAAAGTCTTGTGCTGGAGACAGCCTCCGAGGGGAATGACCCAGGGCTGGGGAGAAGCTGCAGAATGAACTGACCCTGAAGCAAAGCACTGCAAAGGGGCCAGCAGCCCCTCCGCCAGTGACAGTGCTTTGGATGAACCTGATGGCAAAGCTGCACATCCAAATCACAAGGGCTCTATGGATGTGTGAATTGTAAGACTGTAGAAGAAAGCTGCAAATGCACTTAATACGCAGAGTGGGTGATTTGTGTACCCCAAATGCTGGAATCCTTGGTTCCTAACGCCACAGCCACCCAGCCATGCTGATGGCATGGGCTGCAACCAGCTGAGCTTCCATGAGGCTTTGGGAACACAGCTCAGGCTCATGGATGCCCCATCCCTGGAAGTGTTCAAGACCCAGTTGCATGGAGCTAGGAGCAAACGGATCCAACAGAAGTTGTCCCTGCCCATTACAGGAGCATTGGATCAAAATGACCTTTAATGTCTTTTTCAACCCAAACTATTCTGTGGTTCTATTATTAACCTTGGCTTACCCCTGTCCTTGATGAGTCAGGGAATGGTGAACATTACCTGCATGCTGGTCACTGGTCCTCCAGTGGGATGGGAAATGACCAAGCAACATGGCAAGTAGTGGTAAAGGTCTGTGCAGGTTGCTAGACTCCTCTGGTACCAGCATTCACTCCTCAGCAGAAGTTTTCCCTGTTCCCTCTTGGGGATCAAGCCTGTCCTGCCCAGGTAAGGAGCTGCTCCATACACCTGATGGGGGCGCTTGGCTTGCTGATCTCCTTTCACCATGAAAAGTCAGCCAGGAGGCACCACAAACCATTCTCCTTGACTTTGTTTTCAGGGGCAGGGCAGATGTTTTGTTCAGCCTGAAGCAAAACAGATATCTTGACTTCCAGAGATCTCCCTTAGAAAGGAGCTTGTGCAGTAGCAGGAGGAGAGAGGTCATTTCAATGTAACTGCAAGAGGTGATTTTAAAGAAAAGTGAAAACACCGTAACATTTATAGGAAGCCCGCTCTGCAGCAGAGCAGCCTGCGACCTGTGTCGACTCTGGAGATAGTTTTGATGAGGGTGTAGTGGGTAGCAGTTCCCCCTCTTGGAGGTGCTGCCATGATGTATCGGGATCAACACATCACAACCTGCTGGGGATGGTGCCTCAGTTACCCAGCTTGTTTTCAATTTGTATGTCATTCTGTATAGGGCTTGTTTCAATTTGCTGTGGCTTTGCAATTTTGACCAGATTATAAATTGTATAGTCAACTCTTCTTTTTACATCTCTTTTCCTCTGATTTTTTTTTTTTTTTTTGCACCTAGTTTATAATAAACTCAAGGACTGGTGTAGTACTTCTGACCCCTTTTCATGTTTCTGAGTTGAAAATCTTGCTAAAAAATGAGGTGGCTGACACTCATGAACTGTAAATCATTATTTAGTGGGAGAATATTCCATTAAAACCTTAGTAAAGAAATTGCTATCTTACTATACCCTTCCTGGGATATTCTGTACTGGGATGATCCCATCACAATCAGATGGACTGCATGGGCCTGTATGGCTGCTCTTACTGTTTTCCTTTTCTTGAGAGAAGTCAGTCTGCACTCCATGTACATGGTTTCACTTAGCAATGATCATAGAGAAAAAGCGAATTTCCTCTTAAAATGACAAACCCAAGAAGTTTTACAACACACACACACACACACACACACACACACACGCACACGCACACTCTCGCACACACAGACTCTTGCCTCCTCCACCAAGATGTAACAAGAGTGGTCATTGAGTTTTTGGTGTATCAAATGGATGTGATTAAACTTAATATCAAGGATTGTGTAAGGTTAATTAATTAAATCAATTAAGCAGGGCTCAGGTGGTCATGGGCAGGTCACAATGGTCTCTGGGTTGCTGCTGGCATGGCAAGGTTTATTAAAATGATAAAGTTACAAATGGAGAGGATCCTGCTTACTATGCACAGAACAGAAGGGAAGAAAAAAGATTAATAAAAAAATCATAATCATATAAATGAGCACAAGCTCATCCTGAAAAGCAATTACTTTTTATTTGTCCTATCAAATGTAAACAAAACAAAAAAAAAATCCCTTGCAAATACATCCTCTTTGGTGATTTTCATGTATTAAAACATTTTATGGTAATTTAATCATAGAAAGGATCTTTAAGGATATGCCTTGTAAATAATTAGTAGAACTCCATTTAACAGCAGTGTGCCAAACCCGTCCCCATGGATTCCAAGCAGTGTGTTCTATTTTATGCAACCAGAGATCTGAATATCACTTCAGATGCAACTCCTCCAATCTCAGCATTGAGCCCTCTTCTGAAGGGACTCAGCCAGGCTGTTGTCACATTTGAAGTTATGTGGGATTTGCATTTTCCTTAAGGTTTTGAACATTTAACAGGGGAAACTAGTATCTCTGCATGCTCTGTCTGCTCCTGACCAGTTGGCTTACACTGCCTCACAGGTGTGAGAGATGTTGCTGGTTTTGTCCATGCAAATGGTTTGCAATGGTCTTTTGGTTCCAGGAGGTGTATGCAGGGCAGAGAAGATTTGAGCTCCAGTCTGTTGATAGGGACCCCAGATAAGGTCTGTTTGGGATAGCCCACTTCTCCGGACATGTCAGTTGCTGGGAAAGAAAAAGATCTGGAACACTTCTGGGTGTCTTAGGATAGAAAAATGCTCTTTCCTATTACAGCTATTGTTTGGCACCAATGGAGGACAGAGCATGTATGCATGGACCATATATCACAACGGGCCCAACAAAGGGCTGCGCTGGAGTGCTGACTTTACACTGTCCATACATGTTAAGTGTGTGTTTTTCTGAGTGTGAAAATTGACACTTCCTGTCCCATCCTCATAGAGTCACATCTCAGGTAAATCCATCTCTGTTTAGCTGACTACTAAAAATTCAAGCTCCAGTTATTAAACCCTTCTCTTGGGAGTTACTATGACTCTGACTAGATGGCAAAAAGCTAGAGAAGAGCCTCATGAAGTTCAAATAAGTGAAAAGCCAAATGCTGCATGGCATGGAATGACCCCAGACACCCACGTGGAAAGCAGATGGCAGAACTAGCTTTGGGGATCCTGGTGAACACAAAGTTGACCATGAGCAAGCAAAAAGGCAATGGCATCCTGGGCAGAGTGTCTCCAGAAGATTGAGGGAGGCAAGCCTTCCTGTCAGTGCTGATAAGACACATCTGGAGTATGGTATCCAGTGTTGGGCCTCCCAGAACCACAAAGGTGATTAAGGAATTGGAGCATCTCTCGTACGAGGACAGGCTGAGAGAGTTGGGACTATTCAGCTTGGAGAAGAGCAGGCTCAGGAGGATCTTATCCATGTGTATAAATAAGTGATGGAACGAATGATGATGAGGAAGCCAGGCTCTCTTCAGTGGTGCCCAGTGGCAGGACCAGACACTATGGACACTCATGTAAGCACAGAAGATTTCTCCTGAACATCAGCAAACCCTTCTTCACTGTGAAGGAGACTGAGCAACATCCCAGGGAGGTTGTGGAGATGTCCATTCTTGGAGATGTCTAAAACCCAACTGGCAACAGTCCTGGTGGCCCTGCTTCAGCAAGTAGTTGGAGTGGATGATCTCCAGGGTCCCTTCCAACCTCCAGCATTCTGAGATCCTGTCTTGGATTTTTATGGAAAGATCAGCTCACAAAAAGTTTTACTTTTTTCTACCAGGGAAGTAAGCATGAGGGATTTCTAGGGCAATGGAAAAACCCTGATGCAGATGTACGTAGCCAAGTCTGCGGACAGAAAGTATGTGTAGGCAATATTTGGTAGCTTTATGAAACCAGTGGTTTTTCCCTCTCAAAGCAACGTATTATCAAGTATCATAAAAAACATGAAAATCTGGCACTGAACCCATGATTCTCCATGTCTGGTGTTTCTGGGTACACCGACATTTATGTTGGAAAAAATGGGACTGCTGACCTCTGTTGTGTATTGTTATTCTGGCCCTTATTTGGAGACTGTTCTAACATTTTCAGAGAGGTCTAGGTGTAAAATTGTTTCTATCCTTTGGCTAAGCTTGTCAAAGCAAGAATGCCCACTTCTTTCCAATGCTGTGAATGCGCTTGTTTTTCTGTCCTCTTTCTGCTGCTAAATGGAGACTCGTTTTCTGTTTCAGTTAGCTATAATGGCACTGAACAGTGTATGTGTCGTAAACCATGGGGTTTTTTTCCCCTAGAAGTATTCTGTAAATTCCCAGAGAATAAACTATTATTCTGCTGACACAGAGCATCGGGCGGCGTGCACTTCAGTTACTACCATTACCACATGCAGCTGCTGAAATCTTTCAAAGGCAGACCAAAAAGCCCTTACAAAAGTGGCTTCTGTTCAGGATGGCACCCTACAGTGGTAGAGGAGATATAAAGTCTGCATCCATGTGTGGCTGTAGACATATACAGAGGATTCTGTACTAGTTATCCAGTCAGCAATCCCCATGAAAATAAAACATAATAGATTTAAGATCAGTTAAGCTACATTTGGATGACTGCAATCTTCTAAGATTGTGGTACATGCAGAAAGGAGGAGCTGGTCAATCACAGTCAAAAGGTTAAGCCTTCTGTCTGAATCCCTGACAGTAGCAACGTGAATTTTTTTAGACAGAGATTAAACGAATTTGGCTCTAATGGAACTGAAAGAGAAAAAAATAAAAAAGCCCACACCTAACAGGCCTGAACTGCACAGTGTTATGGATAGAGATGTCCTTGGCTTTTAAAACTGTTCTAGAAGAGGGATATAATTATCTGGTAAAAGCTATTGGTTATCATTTTCTATTACTTCTATAGGACACTTCCATTATGGAAGGTCACTTTTCTCCAGATACTGTATCACATTTTGTGCAACAACCTACTCATAGGATGTGACATTTGCTGTTCTGCAAAATAAATTACAATTCTTGTCCTGTGGAAGCAACTAAAAATAGGCAAGAGAGAGCACACAGCTACCTTTCAGCATATGGCATCTCTAAATGCAGGCAAAGACCCTGACATTACAGGGTGGGAGTCTGAGCACTCAGGTGCACGACCACTGCCATCTGACTTGCTGATGCATGTTTTTATCTCGTGAGGGGGCCATGGCTCCATGGTTATTAAACACCAGTCTCCAACCACTGCAGCAGCTTTCTCATGTTTTATAGCAGTTACATGAGACAAAATCTTTTGAGTTTATTTTGATGAAACTGGCATTTGGTTGGCTGATTGCCTACATGAAGAAGTAGTTTCCTAAAATGGCCATTATGACTCAGTCGTGGTATGCATATGCCATGGGCACCTTGAAGGGAAATGCGTGGTGTGACGTGGCTCCATCTCATGCCTGACTTCCATGTGGTGTTGCCTGGATTCAGTATTGAGCTCTGCACCACAGTCCCATTTTGCAAAACTGAGGACTTGTCAGGAGTTTTCAACTTTCTAATTCTTACCTCCAGGAAAAGCAGTACAAATATTTATCTGTAGTAAGCAGGTAGTTGAAGGACTACACCTAACACCTATTTGTGTGTCCTTGCCTAGAAAGAGTAAAAATAAGTAAGTGAAAAGAAGAAATATCATCTTGGTTGCAAGCCTAAATGGAATATTTGCTAGGAAGTGCTTGCAGATATCTCATGATCTTTGAAGAGGTAGTTTCTCACCTTTGGTCTTCTTTCTTTATCATGTTTGTGTTTCCAGCCCCTGCCCTCTTTGAGCCTGGATATCTTTGCAGCTGTGCTGCTGGGCCCACACCTTTTGTGAGCCCTTGCACAACATCACTGTGCTGCACATAGCAGATACTAATTTCTGACTTATTACAGATGAATAAAAACTTGCATTAATAGTTAAAAGTAGAGTCTTAAACATGTGCTTTTCATAGGAGTGATTGATGGCTTCTATTACACACCATTAGATATTTTATTCTTGTTAAATGAAGAGCAGCCAACTTTGTCAAGTATTTTTAGTTCCCCCTGGTCTTATTGGCTCCATCTATTTTCAGGGATGTTCTGTAAATGGCCACATATGGCTTTGTGTCTGTAGGAGTGATGACCGTACAGCTGGCTTTCATTGCCCACCAATTTGCCAGAGTCCCCTTTATTGTGAGCCTGACAGCACCAGGGAGCTTTGTAGAACTAACAAAATATATCTATTTTCTAATTGTCTATTTATCACCTTCTAAGGATTGGTGGGCCTCTCATCTGAAAGCAAAGGGGGGACAGCCTTGAACAATGATCCTTGTCAGGGCAGTTGCTCACTTTAAATTAGGGTCTCATTGCTAAATAACTAATTTAGTCCTGCAATCAGACTGAAAAAGTGTGTATTCAGTGCAAAGTGCCAACTGGGGAATTGATTATGTCTCCTCTTACTGTGCATGATAAAAGTGCCAGGCCGGTAGGTAGCTCCCCAGAGGCCGACAGCTTCCCAGCATGGAAGGTCCACACCAGGCAGCCATGCAGGGGCTTCATGAGGTGTCCAGACTCTGGGAGTCTTGGTATGTGCCTCGGGTGCTCAGAACCCCTGCTTCTTATGTTAGAATGAGAGAGGGTCACTGCCACTGTCTCTGATCTGGAGTTTGACCAGGAGGGAGATGAGGAACAGAGGTGGCTAGGGGACCAGAACAGAGAGAGGCTGTGGGGCTGGGGGCTGTGTGTGGTGGTCCCAGGCTTTGTCCTCTTGAAGCAATTTGCCAAACCTCCCTGCCCACTACAAGACCTTTTCCCATCCACATCCCAAGAGAACAACCACAGCCACCTGCACTAACAGCAATCTCTCCCATGCACCCAGGCTGCCCTTCTCCATCAAGTTCACTCTCATCACAGTACTGAACAAGGATTTGTCACTACAGATGAACAGAGCACACAATATGAGCACCAAGAAACTCTTTTCCCAGATATAGGATAGGTCTGGACTTGCTCCAGAGCATTCTAGAGGATGCTGGGGTGCCCCTCCAAGAGCGTGACCCAAGCGTTCTCTTCTTCCCCTCCCCTCCCCTCCCCTCCCCTCCCCTCCCCTCCCCAGACAGGTTGCTCCAAGCCCTGTCTGACCTGGCCTTGGACACTTTCGGGAATGAGGCATCCACAACTTCTCTGGGAAATCAGTTCCAGTGTCCTACCACCCTCACACTGAAGGAATTTTTCCTAATAGGAAATATAAATGGATCCTTTTTTAATTTAAAACCATTGCCCCTTTTCTTATGGCAACAGGCCCTTGTTAAAAAGATGAAAATTTGGCAAAACTACCTGCTATGAAAGGCTCTCTTCCTTTCAACATCCACACTACACAATGTCAGATTAGCAGAATTCAGAGTATATTTCCCTCTTAAAACAGGTCTCTGTCTCAGTCTGGTGGAGTCTCAGCATTGTGGAGGGACAGCAAAGCACCACATCTTTGACACTGTTGACAGATGCATGGACATCAGGGCATGGAGCAGCTGTGGTACTGCTGTTTGAACTTCAGTGCACCACGCTGGACCTTAAGTCAGGGGGAAAGTAGCAGAGAAGATTTACACATGGCGCTGCTGCCAGCAGCTGACACTGTCATCACTCATTGGAACAAACCACAGAAGATGTGGTCTTAGCAACATGTGACAACACATGGTGAAGTTGTTGGCTCAATGTCAGCCACCCACCACTGGCTGTGCCCAGCCCACAGCACAAAAGCTGTGATACTCTTGGGGAGAGGAAAGCAGGTTAAGGACATCACTGCTATCCTGCCCAGGCGTTTCAGAATGTGCTCCCATGATAATAAGCCACCACATACTACCCTGGAGATTTTCTTCAGCTCAGATTGCTATCAAGTGGCTAATTAGTACTCATTTTTAGAGTTTCAAGAATGCCTGCTTCCATCCAAAGTCTTTATATATTTTGTAATTAAAACCTATAACCAGACTGATAGGACTAAGAAATTCTTTGCTGTGAGGATGGTTAGGCCCTGGCAGTGCGAACTCATACACTGTCTATAAGGTCACTAGACATAGATAGCTCTCTGCTTGCAAGCACTGTTAAGGACACTAATTCCTCCCACAAATTAGCATGGAGATAGTAATAGCTTTAGGGGCTACTGCCCTAGGCTGGACTTAAGCAAGTGTCTGATCATCTACCAAATCCAAGGCTTTGTTTCCTATTACTGCTCCCTAAGCCCTTCTGTGTGGCTAGCACAGGTCTTTCCCATGAGCATTTTTTCATGTGTTTTATAAACAAAGATAAAGTTTGGATGTTATTAAAAACAGTGTCTCAAGATTTGGACAGTTCAGGCCTGGCCAATCAGGCCTAGGGGGAGGTTTCTGACTGACCAATCTGAGTGACCTCTGAAAAATCTATATAAGTTGGAATTAAATAATAAAAGCTCTCTTTTTTATGCCACGCTGGGAATCCGGGTCTTCTTTCTCAGCTAGTGGCTCAACAGCGACACTTCTGCACCACATTCCTACAAATAATTAAAATTAGAGTCAACACCAAGTGTATCCTATGGACCTCAGCTCCAGGTGCACATTTTTCCTCTGTCACCAAGCTGTGAGGGCTCCACAGATCCAGGGTGTATAAGGCTATTTTGATCCCAAACCAGATCTTGGACTATAAGTCCAAGTATTTCATGCAGGATTTGCTGCCACCAAATTACCCTTCCCAACTGCCAAACTCATACTGGAATGTAACAAAAGATGTGAATTTGCTTTGCTTTTTTACCAAAGTTCCCAGGAGACCTGGGAGTGGAATACTTACTGGATTGCTCCTCTACAAAGTAATAGGGGTGGTATACAGAACCATGGAATAGCCTAAGTTGGAAGGACCTTTAAATGTTACTTAGTCTAACTCCCCCTGCCACGGGCAGATGCCATGCCAAAAACATTAGCATGTCACAACAAAAATCTGCAAGAGATAATTCCCTTGAAAGAGTTATCAACACACAACAGTACAGCTTGAACTAGCTCTACAGCCATGCAGTAATTTGTGGTTACTTTAAGTCTTCTTAGAAAGACAGTTACAGCAAAATAAAAATGCTGCAACTGATCAGCTGAATGCTGTCTTCTAAATACTGTGATCAATTTGCACATGTCATCTTTTTAATGGCAACCACTGCTCACCAGCAGAAGCTGTTGTGCTTACACTTATGGAGACAAAATCATCATTGCCAAGGTACCGTGGGCTTCTTTGAGGATCATACTGTTTTCCATATCCCAGAAGATGGAAATTCATACTGATTTTTTAATCAACTTCATATTGAACATAAAGTAAACATGGAAAAGAGGCAGTACCCAAATTGTGGCCAGCTTATTCATGTCTCGTTAAGATTTTGAATTAAAGCACGATTTCTTCTATAATAATGTTTACCACTTATGCAAATAAGTGAAAAACATGGCATGTGGGAATTAATGAAAGAATCTGATTTTTCCCCCTTGAAATGTACCTTAAGAGTGCTTCATGTAAAGTTGCATAGAAATCATACAACACTTGTGAATACGTGTGAATTGTAAAGTTAAAATAACATCAGTGGTGTGAGCACCTCCTCTTGGTGGTCACAATTGTCACAGCAACAAGGCAGCTGCAAGGTCTAAGAAGCAAAGGAGCCTGAATTTTAAATTTAGGCTGAGCTGTACAGACTGTGCACAGAGGCCTTGTGCCTGCATTGCAGGAGCTGAGTGCATCAACACTGAACTAGTGAAAACTTGAAATAACACAATGACAGTCAGCCCTTGGCTTTTGCATGTTTATTCTAAGTATCTGAAGATTGATTGATTGATTGATTGATTGATTGAAAAGAAAGATTGCAAAGTGGTAAGCATAAAACATGCCCTATATTTACTGTTGTCTGTTCGCCCCGCCTTTTTCCCGGCAGGAGCAGTCAACGCAGGGCATGTGGGCTAGGGTCACTCCAGGTGTCCTCCTCCTAGCTCATCACGGTTAATGGCGATGCCTCCTCCTGAACAGGCAGCTGTGGAATTCATCCTCAAGCAGCCCCCACAGTTTTTTTCACGCAGGAGACGCAAAAAAAACCAAACAAAACCAACCAAACAAACAAACAAAAAAAACCCCAAAACCAAACAAAAAAGAAAAAAAAACAAAAAGGAAAAGGAAAAGGAAAAGAAAAAGAAAAAAAGAAAAAAAAAAGAAAAAAAAAGAAAAAAAGAAACCACGGTTGCCCGAGCGCCGGGAAAAGTCAGCAAAACAAACACACCCTGCCCCGAGCCTGGGTGGACAGCTTTTTCAAAACGCCGCTCGAAACCCCACTTCCACCCCCCACCCCCCCCCCCGCCCCATTTCCCGGCTGCCGGCTCTTAAAGAGACAGTAACAATTTTCGGGCATCAGATGATTTTTGGGGTACATTATCATTCTGAATCGCTCCAGGACAGCACTACAAACTACAAGGACGGTGGGTGAGAGCACACTCAGGGACAGCTTCCGGGCACAAACCCAGCTCTCCAGAGAGGATTGTTCATTGGAGGTAACTTTTATTGGGGTGCCTCAGCATGGGAAAGAAATAGAAGGACCTTTGCAAAGCAAAGAACAGATCTATGTAGCTGCCAAGACTGCTTGTCCATAATTTTAAATTATTCTGTATCTATAGAATCTAATCTGCCTAATCAGACACACCTTTCATTCCTTCTCATTTTTTTCCAGTGCATCATGAATGTTCCAGACATTTGAACAACCCAAATGTTTCTGATGCCTTGTTGATACCAGGATGCTGGAAGGTTCTCCCAAACCTAACCCAGATTCAGAATTTGACCCTGCAGCCTGCCCGGTGAAAACAAAACCTGAAATCTCACAGTAATATTTTGCATCAACTCAGCCTGCAACTCTGCATTCATTAACTTTTTAATCTTAAACAACAAAGAATATTGGGGTTCCCAGTCCTTTCATTGTGGTGGCCAAAGCAAAAGCCACAGCAGCTGTACAGCCTGGAAGATTTTAATTTGGTTTTCTGCATTCACCTCTTCTCAGGCTGTCTCGCCTTAGCTCTCCAAAGGCAAATCAAAGAAAATAATTAAAACTGTTATTTATGTCCTCCATAGATACTGTGGATCCCACAATTGTTGTCTTCTGATTTATTCAGACAGTGTCCTTTACAGTATGATTGCCAGTAGATGTCGATGTATTGAAGCAGAATCCCATCCTGGAAAAAAAGAACTCTGCCATGGCTAAATTCCAAAGCTGTGGAGTAGGCAATTTCCCCAACAGGTGCCCATCACTGGGTTCCTGCAGCCTGCAGAGCCAGCTGGCAGCACCCGCAGGTGAGTAGCAGAAGTAGCAGCACCAGGCTGATGACCTGGAGCCCAGGGACAATAGTTGCCCGTTTGCTTAATCCCTTCAACAAAGGCATCACAGGTGTTTTCAGCAGCAGAGCCAGGGATCAGTGATACGCTGTCACTGTCGTGTCTCCTTTCCTCAGGCTCATCCCTTAAAGTGTCAGATGAGCACGACTACCTTCCATTCCATTTGCTGGTGGGGATGCCTCTCTTGCCAAACCAGAGGCTATTTTTTCACTTGAATATGTAATAGCCACCTCCACCTGGGTGACAGGCACCTCCCATGACTCTCTGGGACAACATGACAACGGCAGACCTGCAATTTTAATAGACTCCAAGTAGTTTTCGCAGAGCAAAGCCTTAAAAACTCCCCAAGGAGAGATCATCAAGCAGAATGGTCCCACGTGCTGAGTTTATTAGCAGGCAGGATGGGGAGGTTGATGAGCCTGTGCGGCTGAGCAGACAAGCTGTCAGACAGGACTCCTAATCCAATCAGTTGCCTGTCGGAGGGGACTGGTCTGTGGTTTCTGACTGCAGCACCTCTGGGGAGCACCGTGCTGTGGCCTCCCACACTGGCTGCCCACCCCAGCTGGGGGCCAGGGATTCTGGACATCCCCACCCTGTGGAGGAGAAAGCACAATTAAAACCATACCTGGATCCTTCCTCACATGTGAGGAATGGTTACAGCTTGCTCAGGTTCATGGGGAAATCCTCACAGAAGCACAGTTAAACAATTTTGGTGATTTTTCTTGCCTTTTCACCTTGCAGCAACCTGGAGCGGGGCACACAAATATATTTAAAATAGCATGAGTGTTGCATGGCTAGCATGGCTGCAGTACAACTACTCTGGATGGCAGGGGCTAAGCACTCTGGGGGGTTTTACTGGTGTGGAAGACTGCAGCACACAAGGTACATGTGGGCATTGAGGTGAAAAAGCTCCCCCAGGGACAGGGACACCCAGCAATAGGCTGTCTTGGGGTAGAGAAGCTCCCCGTGCCTCTTCACTGCCAGTCACAGTAGCTTGCCACGCACCTCGAAACCACCTGCTGCATGGTGTGCATGCCGGGCAGTGCCAGGGTAGCAAACTGAGACCTGTTCTGAGCAGCAGGGAGGATGGGATGTGGGCTTTGAATGAAAGGAGGTGACCCCGTGCCAGTCCAAGAGTTGTAGACTGAATAGCATCATTAAAATGAACATAATTAAGAAGAAAATTAAACAAGAATATAACTTTTGTCTAGAAAATATTACGTAGCCTGGGGGAAAAAATAGTTTTCCTTAGAAGAAAACCTAATTTTCCCTTAAAATAAATGCAAAACCTACATCACTTCACACAGTTTCTATTCAATCACAGATTGAATGTATGATTTTGTTATTTTTCTGAAAAGATCAAAAGTCCTATATATGGCAAAAGTGGTTGCTCTGTGATCTGTGAATGATCATTTCCAACACTTTGGTTCCTAGACCTTTAATGAGAAACACAAATGGTTATATTTTATGTCTCTACGTGTTTATGATTCCAGCAAATTTAAACTGGATTAATGACTCTCTCCTCTGCTGCAGAACCTGCCAGGAACCTGCAGGGGCATTGTCCTTTTTTCTTCTAGTGGCTAGAGCCACCCTTTTATCAAGGAAATAATTTTTAACGTGACTGCACTAATTTTGCAATTCCACAAAAAATATTTTTCTGTTTGAACTCCTCTAGAGAGCAACATCACCAGGTTTGTTCAGAGGCTTGT
Organism: Entomyzon cyanotis; assembly: GCA_024500445.1. Lineage (NCBI taxonomy): Eukaryota > Metazoa > Chordata > Aves > Passeriformes > Meliphagidae > Entomyzon > Entomyzon cyanotis. The sequence goes on from JAKEPQ010000044.1 coordinate 118,987, forward strand.
GACGCAATGCGGTGGGCTGACTACAAGAACATGGTTTCCCTGCCATTTATGTTTGATGGCTGTGAAGAAGCTTCTCACAGTCACTGCAAGAGTAGAAAGCAACTTATTGGGGTTTGTTCTTGTTCTGATCTCCTGTATTACATCCAAGGGTGTCCTATACTAGAACTCGATGGTTGTTCAAGTACATGTTTAAGTAATAGAGGTGACCAATATAGCAATATAAATTTGGGAAAACAGTAACAGCATATCAGATTAACAGTCTTTCTGACTAAATGAAGTGACAACAGCAAAATATCCAGCACTACAAGAGGAAAAATCCAATGTGTAGGCTTTATGGGAAGTTCTGCTGGAGTCAAGTGAAAATTTAATTCTGAAAAGTGCTACAGATATCTAAAAATGCTGTAATTTACTGTAGAAGCCTGGGGTACTCTACTCATAATTCCAAGATTCTGAGAGAATGGACCAGCAAAGTGAATGAGTCAGACAGTGCCACTTCTGCCTCTGCTCCTGCACATACTGCCTTGTTTTCTGTATGTTTGTGCCTACCCCTCACAGAGATGGCTTTGGTAAGCAAGCATGCAATGTTTGCCAGACTCTGTAGATTTTGCTCCTCTCACATTTGTGTACATTACATTTCATGGATTTTTTTGAGAGTTTAGGGTGCCACAGGTGGTGAGTGGGGGGCTGTCGAGGTTTAGTCCTCCCCAACCAACAACTAAGTACCCCACAGCTGCTCGCTCACACCCCCTCTCATATTCCCAGTGGGGAGGAGAATCAGAAAGAAACAGTGAACTTTGTGAGTTAAGAACAATTTAATAATTGAAACAAACTAAAATATAATACTAATAATACTAATAATAATTATTATAATAATAGTAACAAAAAGGAGAGCAAAAGAGAGAGGACTAAAAAGCAAGAGAAACAAGTCATGCCCAATAAAATTGTTCACCACACTGACTGATTTCTAGCCTGTCCCCAATGCAGTGATTATTGCCTCCTGGCCAACTTCCCCCTGTTTATATGTGCTAGGCAGGATATTGTATGGTATAGAATGTCCCTTTGGTCAGTTTGGGTCAGTTGTCCTGGCCATGCTCCCTCACAGCTCCTTGTGCACCTTCTCACTGGCAGAGCATGGGACACTGAAAAGTCTTTGATTTAGGATAAGCACTACTGAGGAACTACCAAACATCAGTGTGTTATTAACAACATTGTTCTCATACTGAATCCAAAGCGCAACACTGCACCAGCTACTGGGAAGAAAAGTAACTCTATCCCAGCAAAAACCCGGACAGAGATGCAGCTTGGATTTGTATGGGCCTCATTTCCTGAAAGAGATGCTGCTGCACCCAGAGTGGCTGTGATCTCGTGCTCTCCAGGTCACCTGGGCAGCTGGTGCAGGCAAGACGCACAGACACTGCTGCCATGGGGCTCAGGGGTGCTGAACTGCCCCAACCCACATGGGCAGCGCTGATGTGCAGTGCTCCACACCACCTCACGCTGGAGCAGTATGTGCAAACACTTGCCACCTCTGTTCCTAACCTCCAGAAGGGATTTTGTGCAAGAAGACCATCATCATTCTGATTATGTTGACTTGCATGGTGCTGCTCTGTCCCTAGGATGAGCTTTCAGTGAGCTACAGAGCCCTCCCATATCTCCTCTGAGGGTCTGACAGAGGATGAGAAGGTGCGCTTCCAGCACCACAGCCCATCACGCTCATGGGGACAGAGGGACCACACTTCAGCATGGCCTGATGCAAAACTCAGAGCAGTAACAGGAAGACTTGGCTTCACTGGTCTGGGTGTTTATAATTAAAGCCTCAGGGCCTCAGAGTCATACAGACTAGTTAGTATTTTTCTTCTGCCAATGGTGTTTCTCTGGTCCAATTAAGGAGCCCAAGTTTGAAGACAATTAGGGGAATACAGCTTTGCTGTACATAGGTGGCAATATCTGTAGACTTACAGACAGTTTTAAGATGCAGGTGTGCTTTTTGCCTTGTGCATTAATTACTAATCAGCTTGTGTCAGATACCATCTCATCAATTTCTTCATTTATATTTCTGCATTGTAAAAATCTTTCCCAAACTGGGGGATGGGGAGGTGGGGCAGAAGACTAATCACAACAGCCCAAGAAGCAGTTCTTATCACTTCAACTAGGACTCAAGATTTGCTTTTGTGGGTGTCTGTTGTTTTGCAGATTAGGAACATTAGCTCCTTCATCCATCAGAAATGCTCAGAAAGACCCACTTTATTCCTGTTCTCTGTCTTGAGCCAGGCACTGCTTGTGGTCATAACAGGTAAATTTAGACCAAATTCTGCTGTGTTTGATGTCAGGTGTGAGACTCCCATTAATTTATTATGGGAGAAACAGGTATCCATGCTGCCAGTCTCCATGGCTGAAGACCTAGTGCTGTCTGGGAGGACCACAGTGGGCCTTAATTAACAGTGTCTGCCTGTGTACTACCTAAGTCTTTCATTTTGTGTAGAAGGACACTCATTAGTTGTACTCCAGCAACTGATTTTCGATTTGTTATATTGTGCAGTACATGTATATTGCAAGTAATTTCTTACGCTCTGCCTGGATTTGAAGATTGTGTTACAGAACCTCAATGGTTTTATGTGATGTTCAGGGGGGGAAAAAAGGAGAAATGAAAACAGCATTCATTTTTCCATTAATTGCAAAGACATAAAGTAAGAAATCCAGATATGTTTAACTTATAATGTCCTGGAGTGGTTCAACTTCAGGGGGGGGAAAGAAGGTAATTAAAAGAAGGTAATTAAAAAGAGTCACACAGTTGTAGTGTGATATTGCTATAGAGCAGCATACTGTCATATTTCAGGTGTTCCATGATGCCAAAGCTACAGCCTTCTACATAACTCAGAGAGTTTTTTTGTATATGTAATGCACAAGGTAGAAACTCTTAGAAAAAGCAGGCATTGAGGAAAGGAGATTATTGCCATTTTTTTTCCTTGTCTTTTCTTTAGAGAGCAACTGCATTGCTGTTAGAGAGTAAGGGGGGGGTGCTGCATGCTTGCTGCCACGGGCCAGTACCCCACACATTTCAAATTCCACTCAATTTCAGCTTCTGAAGTCACCTGTAATCACCATAGAGGTTGATGCTGGTCAGGAGTGGGATGGAGTCTACATACAAGCCAAGGAGATACATGGACAGAATGTTCTCCTATGAAAGCAGGACTGGGTTGTTTCCCATGGAGTAAGCACCTGGTCTGGCACAATAGATATCTCCACCACTGTGTGATACACACACCATGAATGTTAGCAGATAACACTGGTGTTGCCTGTCAATGCGAAGATCAAGCCTCTGGTACACTTCTCAAGATTTCTGAAGATCCAGTGAGCACTCTCTCAGTGCCCATAGGTGTATTTAGTCAAGTCCTTAAGGCATTTTGCTACCTCTGCAATGTGTTCTGCCCCTCCACTGACTGAGCCTACAGGCATCATTGAAACACCCCAGCTGGGGTAGGGAGGAAACCCCAACATGAAAAGGCTTTCCAGAAGGGCCTTGACAGGACTCATTATAGATGTTAGCATTTGAGCATCTTTGCAAATCTAATCCAAATTTCTGAACTGCTGAAAATAAATCCTGAGATATTTAAAACTTCATCATATATGCTGTTCTAGAAAATTAGGGTGGAAAACTTGAAAGGATGTGGCTTCAGTGTAAAGAGACTGTAAAGAGACAAATTTATGTGCAAACTTTGGTGGAAGCTGAGGGGGGGATAAGACAGTGAGGTTCAACTGTAAATCTGATTTGTAGATATTTGTTTTTTCAACATTCTGTTCTAAAATGGGAAGTAGAACAAGGTGATTCCAGTGTGCCAAAGGCAGGCAGATCCTGAGAGTCGAGAGGCTGCCTTGAAAACGTCATTTTATGGGAAGAAACTGACTGGCTTCATATGCAAAGTCATCAGTAAATTGAATTGTTAACTCAGTTGTTTGAAATAAGAGCTTCAGAGATTAAATGTAGACACTTATTATGGATAAAATAGCCACTGTCTGTGTTCAAATGTGACGTGGAAATACTGTCACTTGCCTTGGAGACATGAAAGGCATTCAGCTGGGTCATATTTTTTGCCTGCCAGCAGACATGACTGTGAGTACAAGAATAGTAAGGAACACAGTGCCCAATAACCTTCCCTACGTTAAGTCAAAGGGCAGGCACTGGTGCTCAGAATCTTCAGGAACAAATTCTCTTGGACACCCAAAGGATCCAAAAATGAAAACAATCATTTTTGATTGGTGACACCATAGCTGACAAGATGCATCTATTGAATCTCAACACTCACTACATATTAGACATCCACTCTGAAGGAGGAGGTCCTCTTTGATGATAAAAGGCAAGAACAGTGGCAGCTCTCGGGACCATGGGAGGTGGCAGATGTGTGACAAATGGGCACAAACTTGGAAGTAACTTGATAAGAGCAGAACACTCTGTACATCCACAGAGTCTAGTTTTCTCTGTGAAACACCAGTTTTGCTCTTTTGTTATTGGTTGGAATGTCACTGGAAGAAGGGAGAAGCATGAGTTGCCCAGCAGCAGCGGGCAGCTGCTAATTTTTCACCTCTTCTTAGCAAATGATAGACGGACAGGAAGACTGATTCTAAGCCTATCCTGGACAGGGCCTTTCTTATGCAAAACTCTGGGATTGCAATAGCTACTATAGTTTGGTACAGAGATTGAAAGTAAGGATGGTTCAGCAGCTAAATTTCATCTCAGAGCTCTTCCATAGGTTTCAAACAGAGGTATTCTGGAGGCTGAGATTAACCTTGGACATAGGAGAGCATAGGAAATCAAGAATAACAGTAGAATCACTTTTCAGCTTTAAACTGAAGTTGATATAACTATCACTTTTAGAAAGCAAAGGAGGAGTATTTAACTGGGGCCTATCACAAAATCGACATCCTCCCAGCTCAAGCAGAGATCTGAAAAACTAATCTCCATCACTAATCTGAATCCAGTTATACCTTGAAGCACTTCATTACAGCATTTTGAAGGAAGAAAAAAGGCAATGTTCATTACTTACATTATGTTCATTATTCAATAATTCATTACTTACAACAGTAAAACATCAGCAACAACTTGTGGTTTCCATTTAACACCTGTGCAAAAGACTTATTCTGAACCACTCTGACAATTTCACTCCTGGTTTCTGTGTACAGATAGATTTAAAGGTAATTGGTGGGGAGAAATAAATTTCTGCCCTGAAGGGTCCAGGTAGGTGCACTGGATGGTTGTTGTAGGTCCCTTCTATCTATCCTATCATATCCTATCATATCCTATCATATCCTACTGTATCCTAATCCTACCCTACCCTACCCTACCCTACCCTACCCATTTTAGTGGAATCAATGTTTTTAACTCCATTAGAAATTTATCACTGAAAAAAACCATGTATCTTGCTCCTAGTGTGGCATTTTAGAGCTGCTCAGGCTCCTAAACCAAATGTTTCTGGTCCTCATTCATATTTTCTCCTCATTTCCCCTCATATTTTTAAGGGAAATTAACATGAATAAGGCTGAATGAATGATAGGCTGAAAACATCTTGGACAGCTCTTCTAACATGCCTAAGTTCACCTTGTTTTTGTGTTGTACCATTGTCTGTCCTCCAACATAAAGCTGGCTGACCACCCTAGCTGCAGGTGCTGGAGCTGAGCAGCCAGAGGGTGCCCTGGGTGTTAATGGTTCCCAGACTCAGGATGCAGGGAGGGAATGGGGTAGTGGTGGTGGGTGAGGATCTCTCACACGACCTCCAGTCTTGGCACCTCCATGCAGAAGTGTCCCACTCTGCCTGTATGCTGATCTGGCAAAGGGCTCCTGATCTGGGTATCTTGTGGGGAGCTGCAGACATAGTTGTGGGTCAGGAGGGTGTGCTGGGGTTTCCAGGAGACACACTAGGTGTGTCCTTGTCCATGGCATGAGTGTCCACTGACAGCATGTGGTGGTTTAGCTTAGCCCAGAATATCAGCAAGGTATCTTTAACATCTAAGAGAAATTTAAATCCTTCAAAAGCTGTGGTAGTAGGCCTGAAGAAGTGTCTGAGGGGTGGGGAGAGGCACAAATATAGCTCCTATGTGTCCTGAGTGAAAGTTTTGAAAGTTTTTCATCAAGTCCAGCAGAGCCAATCTCTGATGGCTCTGCAGGTGATGGACATGCTGCTGGCCAAGCCTGAGCCAATTAGAGGTGCTAGTTACGCCTCTGTGAAAACATACTTAAGAAAAAATCAAAACAAAGTAGTCATGCACTTCTTTGAAGCTAGAGGAGGAGGAGGAGGTAAAAATATGTGAAGGGAGAACATATGGGGACACCAAGGTCAGTAGAGAAGGTGGAGGAGGAGGAGGTGCTCCAGGCGCTGGAGCTGAAAACCCTCTGCTAGCTTGTGGTGAAGACCATGGGGGGAGCAGGCGGTCCCCCTGCAGCCCATGGAGTCCACAGGAGTGCAGAAATCCGCCCACAGCCCACGCCAGAAGAGTGGGTGGATGCCTGGAAGAAGCTGCGATCCAGTGGGAGTCTCATACAGAGAGTTAAAGCTGCAAAGGCCTTGCAAGGGCGAGAAAGGCCTTGCTCCTGAAATAAAAGCAGCCTGGCCTTGGGCTGGGAGAGTCTGCACCCTATGGATAAGTGGATTCCTGTTGCAGCAAAATTCAGGTGGGATGTTGCTCGTGAGATTGAACCCACAGCAAAGAAGTTCGCAGAGAACTGTCTCTCATGGGAGAGACCCCATGGCTAAGTAGAAGTCCCCTCTCCCTAATAGCCTAACCAAAAAAAGCCCTTACCCTGCCCCCTGCCCATGTTGTTGGTTTGGAAAGGGGCAAGGGAGTGAACAGAGAAACAGCTTCTTAAGAGGGAGGGGGTGAGAGCAGAGAAACTGTCCAGAGATAGAGAGATAAGTAGAGATAAAGAGTATTTGTAGTAGAAGAATTGTGGTGATTAATAGATTTGTTGACCTGCTCTATGGACTAAGAAAATACCCCACACCCTGCCCCCCTACCTGAGCTGTTGGTTGGAAGGAGAGAGGGGGTTGAATAGAAAATGGATTCATAAGAGGGAGGGGGGTGAGTGAACAAACAGTGTACAATTTTTATTTTTACCTCCCATTTATACTCCAGCTGTTAGGTAATTAAATCACTTTGCAACTTTAAGTTTGGAGCCTGTCTGCCCTTCTTCCGTGTGTCCCCTTGTCAATGTCCTATCTCAACTCATAAAATTAGTGTGTGTTTAACAGGTTTTTTTTCTTTCCCCTCTCCTGCATGTTTGTGGCGGGAGAGAGCTGGGGTGCCTGGCGTTTAGTCATGGTCAAACCCCAACACAGCAGGTGGGAGGAAATTGTGCAAGTGGACATGCACAGAGAAGAGAATTCTTTTGGTTATAAGAATGCCATTGCCATCAAATATTGACAGTTCAGTGACAAGAGGTGGAGACAGAAAATGTCCAACAGGTTAACCTAGTGGCCTGTAATAAGCAAGCCCCATGCCAAGTCAGAGGCCCATGTCATGGACCCCTTGGTCCCTGTCATTTCAAGCCCTTGGTGGGGCACCCCTGGCTGTGCAGCCAACAAGGGAGGAGTCCTGCATGGTAATGCCCCTTCTCGACTGTAAGGGACAGATGCAGTTTTCAGCCTTAGATATGCGGGTCCCCCCATGAGGGTGCTATGAGGGTATATGCTGTGGGTACAGTGAGCCTCTGCATTTCCTCCATGTGTTTTAGCTACAGCAGTGCTTCCACCCAGATGGTGATAATTTTACAGCAGCTGAAGACATGTTCTGAGGCTCTCGCCTTAGTCAGGTATCCTTTTAACTTCTAATTTCTTGGATTTGTCACACACCCTGTAGATTAAAACATAGTATTTTATCTCTGAATCATTAACTTTTGTTGCTTTCTTATGCCCACTTGAATCTTCTGCTCCAGGCAGCTCTGAATATAAATAGTTTAATAATACATGTCCTCCTTATTTAAAGGCTATCATTTATATGATTGGAAGTATGAATGTGCAGTATGTTAACAGTGATGCCATAAAAAAGCTAAAATAATTAATCACTTTGCTGCAGTTAATGGATTCAAGGGCACAGGAACACGTACATGAGCTCCTGCCATAGGTTTCAAGACTGAGCCAAGGAAATAGGAAAAAGCAAGGGCTTAAGTAGATAATTGGAATGAAAGCTTTGATCAGACATTGTGCTAACATTTGCGTCTGCTGAGCACCAAGGATTCCAAATACTTGTCTGGGTGTGTCTCCCAACCCTGCAAAGACCAGCTAATGGAACTTGGTGCAGAGGGATGCCCAGCAGAGCCTAGACCTGTCCAGAGGGGAGCAGAATGACAGGAACAAAACGAATGGAATTCCTCCAGAAAGAGAGCATGCAGGATGCTATCTGTGCTACTGCTTGATAAACATCCAAACTACAGAAAAGGCACTGCTAACTCACATGGTAGTAGAAACCTTGACTCTGTGTCATTCTTTGTATGCTGTGCCACTTGCTCTCAGGGGACCAAGAGACTGTCCAGTTCCACCCCTCACCATGCACAGGGGCACCTCCAGGTTGCTCCTAGCCTTGTCCAATCTGTTCTTGAAGACTTCTAAGGATGAGGCAGCCACAGCTTCTCTAGGCAACCTGTCCTAGTGCTTCACCACCCTCACAGGGAAGAATTTCTTCCTAATATCCCATCTAGTCCTGCCCTCCACCAGTATGAAGATATTCTCACTTGTCTTGTCCCTTCACTCCCTTGTCCAAAGTCTCTCTCCAGCTCATCAATCATGGGGGCAACCTGTGAGCTGACTTGCATGCCATAGGTTTAAATGGTGCAACTGGTTTCAGTGGCTTATAAGGTGCGGTGTGTGGAAGTCTTTTAGAGTTGCTCCTGGGTTGTCCTCCCTTTCATTAATCAAAGTCTTGAGCTCACTGTTCTGTGCCTCAGTGAAATGCTGGCCCCATAGACTGCTGACTGAAATGCTCTGACAGATGCTGAGATTGGGTGGCCAGGGACTTCAGCTGCAATGGGAAGTGCAGCCAGCAATGGATTTGTTCACTGGGCATGGGCATGGACATCTATACTGAAGTCAGTGGTAAAGTGACATTAAATATCATGGCATCTGCAGCCAATGGTATAGTGCATGCTGTCCACATGCTTTCCCACCCACCACATGGAACAGCTGCTGGTGACATCAATGGGGTGCTAGCCTCCACTGCCCTGTGAGTCTGCATGGACAGCTTGTGGGGTTTCCCATATAAAAGCATAATGAGAAAGAAACTGCCAGCCCAAGAAAAGTATTACAGTAAGTTCAAGGGTTCAGATTTTCCCAGCTGTGGCATTCCAGCTCACGAGAAGAAGACGCATGGATTTGAATTGAAATCTGTAACAAGAGCTGAACTGAGCATCCAAATCAAAACTAACTCCTCTTAAAAAAAGCACACACTTGCCCAAGAGGTGCTTGTTTTCCTAAAAATGCCAGAGGGGAAGGAGAAAAAAGGTGTTGAGGACTAAATTATATTTTTTGTCATGTTGAGACTGATGTGTAGAGTACTTAAGGGTTATTTTGGTGTGGAAAGCTGGAGTTCCTCAGGTTTTGCCCCTGCTCCTTGAAAGCTAACCCTAGATTTAAGACAAAGCCACTGGCACATCCAGACCAGGCAATGACATGGGGAATGATGCCAGTGATAACTAGCAGCTAATTCTGCAGATTTAAATGTTTCTTACAGAATACATCACTGTTATTTCTAGGTACCTAACTTTCTCTATCATCAGCTTGAGGATGAACTGGTTTTTGTCATGACTGTGTGAAGTTAAACCTGTGAGTGTCATATCTGCCCTTGCTTGCCAGATTTTGTCCAGCTTGCACAAGACACCACCTGAAAACTTTCTGAGCTTCAGGAAAACCTTGCACAATGCCTGGGACAAGGAGGTAACCAAAACAGGAACTCTCATGGAACATAGGTCTATGACTCTGGCTGAAATTTTATCCTAAGGCAAAGAAATAGGTGCGAGGAGGGAAGGGGAGAATGCCATTCCCAGACATAACAAAGAGCAGGTGGCCAGAAATATTTCTACTTACCCACTATGTGAATTGTCAGTGTTTGATTTTCCTTTGTAGGACTGACTTTTCTTTTTTTTTTTTTTTCCCCTATTTCTATTTCTTTTCCAGTCCATTCAGTGTTGGAGCAATGAGACTGCTATCACAGATTACAGGCAGGTCAGGGAGGGCAAATTACTTGCCAAAATAGTCTCTCTGAAGGGTCTTATTGGTGTTATGTGATAAGTTATGTGATAAGTCAAAGTTAGTGTTGCATAACATTCTTCCAGTACTTCTTGTAGCCATTGTTGCAGTACATGGAATGATTCACTTTCTGTAATGCTGCTGCTGGTTTCTGCTGAAACTTTCAAATGCATGTGTTGGTTTATTGTTCACTAATTCCTGCTTCTTGTTTCTTCCTTTGTAATCAAGGTTGCTTTTCCTTGATGATAGTCCTCTTAATTAAATACTTCTGAATAAAATTACAGGTTCAGTAAGAGTGACTTATACTCAGTGAATTTATGGCTTTTTAAACCCTGGCTAATAGAAAAGTCAGTCTGAAAGCCCTAAAAAGGATGAGATATTTTGATTTGTATTGACCCAAGAGATCTAAAACTCTAGAACCTGTAGGACCCCTCTCTGGAAACCCTGATGGAGAGCAAATGCTTGGGACTACACCAGGAGGAAAGGATAAGGTGTGCTGCTAGGCCAGCCCCCACAAACCAAAAAGCCAAAACTAAGTATAATGTGTTGGACAATACCCCTGTGCATTTCAGAGGACTGGGCTGTGGGCTGATTTATCTGGGATGAAGGTTGAGCCAAGGTGTGGTGACAGCTCCTGTAGTGTAGTTCTGCAACATCAAAAACAGGCATGAAGGTTTTCTGCTTGCACCAATGAGACTCCGTAGTGCAACCAGTGAGGAGGAGGCAGACCTTGTGATATTTTCATTACCAGTAGTAAAAAACAATTGTCATGTCCTGCTTCTTCCTTCTAACGAAACTGTAGTGGTTTTGACTCCTTTCCTCAAGAGACAGCCTTCTGGTGGCATTGCTGTTGATGAGACTGCTCTGTTCAGCCAGCGTAGTGGCTCAGCCACATAGGTTGTATCAGTTATGGAATACAAAAACATACAAACAGCTAGCAGGCTAACCAGGCAATTGTCAACTGTTGTTCATTTTTTAAAGGAAAAAATGTGACAAAGTATTTCTGATACTTTGTGATAATCATTCTTCTAGTCTGAGTATCAACAACAGCAAGGGTACATGTGGGTCCAGTAAGGTGCATTGACAAGAGTGCCTTCCCTTCTTCCTTCTTCCCTGTTTCTCCAGCAATATGCCCCCCTCCCCTGCATGTGTGCAAGAGGCACCAGCCATGGTGTGCAACCATGGGTGCTGCTTGGTGTCCATTCATATGTTCCTGCACTACCAATACACTTTCTGCAACCCCAGGGAATAGATGGAAAGGCAGAACATAAACAAATAAGGATTCAGATTAAGGGAAAAATGTAGTTGGCCAAAGTGAACAATTATATGAAAAAAAAAAAAAGGAAAATAATGACTAAAGATCCTTCATTGCAGCCAGCTAATTATCATAAGTTCTGGACAACTGTTCAGGCATAGAATTAAAAACCTTAATTATATTGTTACCTTCTTCCTTCAGCTCCCATTGCCCACAAATTAATCTATTTACTGTAACTCCTGCTGATGGGAAGAAATTGATGGCATTCCAAGTGAGGTGGGATAGGTGCACTGGTGAAAAGAAGTGAGAGGCAACTCACTTCTGAGTGATGGTTGCACAACTGGGTGACAACTGCATTCCAGGACATTATAAATTAAAAATACTTCCAGTGAGACAAATACAAGTTTGATGAATTTTGTGATCTTCTTCTCCTTCCTTCCCACTTCCCATGCTCTTGCCATCACCAGCATTGCCTCTTTAATTTTAAGTCACGCCTCCTGTTAGATCGTTCTCCCTCCTTTGCCACTGGTCAGTAGCAACGCAATATCTCTGTCATATTTGGGCTCTGGAGAACTGTGGCTCTGGATCCCTGCCAGGGGAGGGTGATTCTGTTGGTCACAAGTACACATGTTGGATGCTCATGAGCTGCCAACCAGGAAGCCACGCAGCATTGGTGTCTCCTCACAGAAAGTGAACTCTTTTGGTACTTCACTGAAATCTTCCTATTTGGCTCAAGCCAAATAGGAAGATTTGGCTTGAGTTTTTGTTTTGTTTTGTTTTGTTTTCAGTTTTTTTTTCTGGATTCTGAGGTTTTCTTTCAAGACCTTTCAAACTGACAGTCTGTGAGCAGAGGTGTGCCTGATGAACAAAATTAAGGTGCCTTATTAAGGGTTTGCTCCCCACTGGTATGCACACCAGGGCTGAGCTCAGCAAAGCTGGATCTGGACCCGCCAACAGCATGTTTTTCACACGTGTTGCCATGGCTACACAGGATGAGTTAATGTGACGGAACTGGCACACAGAGCAGGGGGCTTGCTGCGGATGCGGCCAGTGCACATGTCTGTGTTGGAGGCGGTGCACGTTCACACCGGTTTATTACCCTCATGTAGCGGCAAGGCTTCCTGCTGTGGCTTTGAAAGCTTGGACTTCCAACTCTATCTGAGCTCGACGGCTGGGCTGGGCCACCACCGCCTCAGCCCCCTGGCTATCTGCCAGTCCCTGTGCTGGCCAGAGAGTCTGTGCTTGCACCCTGCGCTGTTCTCCACCATGGACACTAGAATTAAGGTTTTGAGGAGGAGAAGGGAGGTTCCCTGGGGTGGGCTGCCCAGAGCTGGAAGCCTAAAGAAGCAGCATCAAACATAAAGTTAAAAGTGGGTGCCCAGGCTGCAAGGTTGCTTTCAGCCAGTTATACCAGCACCCTCATAACCACTCACAGCCATCATTCTCTACCATCTGCTTTCTCTGGTTTTCTGTGAATTTTTTATAAAATCATAATGTGGAAAACTGCTCTCCTCTATTTAAATACTGCAGCATCTAGGGTCATTTCCTGTATTTGCAATATGTATATTGAACTCTGGATTCTACATCTGGTTTATGCTGATTTACCCTGTCAAGCTTCCTCTTTGTTGCAAACATTTATGTGTCTATCCTGCACTGCCACTGTGGATGCTGATAGTTGAGCCATGTGAAATCTAGTCAGTCATTACTGCTCAATGTTTGCTGACATAAAAGAGCACTCTTGGTCCACGGTTATTGAGGTGGTTTTACACTAGGACAGACCCATGGACTTGTGGTCACAAAGTTCCCATTGGTGCTGATGTGTTCTTGTGCCAGTGTAGATTCTGGCAGCCTGAAAAAACATGGAGCAAATTGGGATGAGGATTCCTATTTTGCTGTGGTTCATTTATTTAATTATTTTTTAATTTTTACTTTCAAAAAGTGAAACTCAAGCTACAGCTTTACCAGGAGAAAAAAAAACCTGTAACATTTTAAACCCTGTGAAAGTCCAATAACATCTAGTGAAAGGTGTCACTGGGCACTTAAGGGTTGAACTAGATGACCTGTAAAGGTCCCTTCCAACCCAAACTTCTATGATTCTATGTTTCTATCAGAAAGTTGCAATACAGTGTGATAAATGGCTTAACAGAACAAGAAAACCGGGACAACAAGAATGAAACTGACAAAGTGAAAACAAATAATTTTTATCTCCTTAGAATTACATAAATTAATTTGGTTCAGTTCAACTGTCACTTGTTTTTATAAGACTGTATTTTTGGTTTTAAATAATGGATTAGCTTTGTAATATACTTTGATGCTAGAACAGCTGCATTTTCTGGCTGACAGCTCTCATCCAGACTCCTGAAACTTTCAGAAAACCTGCTTACTTGTACTTCTAAACAGAAAAAAAAGTTTCAAGAATCTTTAGAAGCCGTTTGGATGGCATAAGTACTCCTCTGGAAGAGCAATCCATTGGCATAGTACTGTGCAGGAGTTCTGGAGGCCTAGTGCTGCTGACAGGCAGCTGCAACAACCCCTGGACATGCTGCTGCATGAGAGTGTTCATAAGACCCATGGGAGCTCTCCTGGCCTGGTCAACCTCTGTGGTCAGCTCAGCTCTTATCCACTACCCATCTGCTCCAGCCCAGGCATGGAATTGGCACCACAGTTAGTGGCAGGGTGACCTGGAAAGTATCAAGGAGGACTGGGCTACATGTGTCTGGACTAATGGTCAATGGAGACTGAGGGGGTTTCCTCCTTGATCCTGTCAGTGAGAGGCAAGGGCTGGAGAAGGAGTAGGGATGTCTTGCAGGTTGACAGTTTTAGATTTGCCTTTGGCAACAGGGTTCTGGTGTTTACGGCCATGAGATTCTCTTAAAGAACTGAAGCCTGCTTGGAAGAGATGGAATCCACTAGACCAAGCACAGCAAAAGGATCTTTGGCAACAGGCTGGGCAGCCTGCTAGAGAACTGTAAATTAGGATCTGTAAGGTGGAGACGGGATCACCAAAACAAAGGTGAGAAAGTGGTAGACAAACAAAGAACACAGGGCAAACTGAAGGGAGCTTGTAATCAACAAAACAGGGCTAAAGGGAGTCTACCCCCGGAGTACCAACATAAAGAATGAAGACCTTACCAGAGAGAGTTGTGGGGAAAGCTTTCTTAACTTTTCTGGAAAACCAGCATGTGGGGATGCTGCTCTGAAATGCCCCCACACCAACATATGGCATGTGGGACATGACCAGGAGAAATGAGGCATCTCTTGTGCATTAGGAGAGTTATGCAGTCACTGGGATCATGGAAAGGTGGTGGGATATCTCACAGGGCTGGGATTCTGCACTGAGTGGATATGGGCTTTTCAAGAAGGACAAAGTGGGAATGCAAGGAGTGGGAGATGTGAGAGAAAGCAAGGCTCTGTCTAGTAACAGGTGATGACACCAGTGGGAAAACCAGGGCAGAGTGTACTTCGTTTTGGTAAGGTGGAAAAGTTAGGGAATTGTTAAACAATCTGGATACAATCTTAAATCCATGGGACCTGATGGAATGCATCTGTGAAAGCTAAGGGAGCTAGCTGGTATCCTTGCAGAACATCTCTTGATTAACTTTGAAAGGTTGTGGTGATGGGAAAAGGTTCCTCAGGACTGAAAGAAAACAAATGTCACTCCTTTATTCAAGAAGGGGAAGAAGGAAAATCCTGGGAACTACAGACCTGCCAGCCTCTCATTTATCTCTTGGAAGGTGATGGCACAAATATTCCAGGAAGCCATTTCCAAATGCAAGAAGGAGAAAGTAGTCACCATAGATTTATAAAGGGAAAGCCATTCCTGTCCAGCCTGATAGCTTCTACAATGATAAGGCTCAGTGGAGAAAGAGAGACAGGTGTTTCTTTAACTTTAACATCACCTTCCATAAAATGCATTTAGAGAAACTGATGGACTGGAGAAATTGAGAGATGATAAAACAACTGGGTCCAGGGTGTTGTTATGAGTGACAAGAAGTCCTGCTGGTAAGAGTGACTAGTTGTGCACCTCAGGGGCCCATACCACAGTCAATATCCTTCGGCATTTTTGGTAATGGCCTAGAAGATGGGGCACAGTCCATCCTCAAAAAGTTCACAGGCAATACAAAGGTGTGAGCAGGTGAATGTGCTGCCTGTTAGAAGGGACAGGCTGGAGAACTGGACAAAGATGTGGCTCATGAAGTTCAACAAAGAGAAATGTGAGGCCCGCCTTCTGGGGAGGAATAATCCCAGTCATCTGGACACACTGCAGAATAATGGCCTGGGAAATAGCTTTGTTAATCAGGAACTCATTATCCTGGTGGACAGAAGGTGAATGTGAGCCAGTAGTGTGTCCTCATGGCAGAGAGGACTGATTGCCTTTGGTCTACATTAGGAGATCTCATCAGCAAGATGTGCTCCTGCCCTTTGCTCAGCACTGATGAGACAAATCTGTGTTGCTGGGTACAACTCTGTGCTTCTCTGTACAAAAGATATGGACTTACTGGAAGAGGTTACTAAAATGCTGGAGGCACAGGAGTATATAGTCATACATGAAGAGGCTAAGAGCACTGGGACAGTCTAGCCTGGGGAAAGGCAGGTTCAAGGGAGATCTTGTCAGCTTTTAAAAATATCTGATGGGGAGGAGCAAAGACATCAGAGCCAGGCATTTCACAGTGGTAAGCAGTGAGCTAATGAGACTATATTTGGAGAAGGTTAAAGAAAATCTAAGAAGCCTCAAGCTGTGCCAGGGGAGGTTCAGGATGGACATCAGGAAGAATTCCTTTACAGAAATGGTGGCTGAGCATTGAAGTGGACTTCCTAGGGAGGTGGTGGACTCCCTATCCTTGGACATGTTCAAGAAATGACTGGACATGGCACTCAGTCCTCTGGTCTGGTTGACAAGGTGGTGATCAGTCACTGGTTGGACTCAACGGTCTTTGAGGTCTTTTCTAATCTAAATGATTCTGTAAATCTGTGAAAATAATTTTCATTTAAACATAAGAAAAAACTTTTTGGTGTGAGGGTGGGCAAGCAGATTTGCTCAAGATAAATTGTGGTGCCTCTGTCCTCAGAGATATTCAAAACTGGACTTGACATGGTCCTGAGAAACCTGCTCTAGGTAAGCCTGTGATGAGACATGGGGCTGGACAAGATGACCTCGAGAGTTCCCTGTCAACCTCAGCCATGCTGTCATCCTGGGATCTTTCTGAGACACAACTGACAGAAGACCTGATCTCTGCAGTCTACGTCCTGCTGATCACAGCGTCATAAGACAGGAACAGGAGAAAAAACCCCTTGTGGGAACAGTCCTGCACCAGAAAATGGCAGAAATAATGTCCCTTTCTCTAGTGGAAGTCCTCTTCCCTGTGCAGCTAGCGTAGCAGAACTGACCTTTCCCTTGCAAAAACACTCAGAGTTACCAGGGAGGGTCACTGTTGATCAGCCAAAGACCTCAGTGTCGTGGTTTGACCCTGGCTAAATACCACACACCTACAACGTCTACCCTCTCTGCTCTCTCTACCATCACAGCTGTGCAGAAAAGAGGAAAACAATTAACACACACACCCCACACTCATGAGTTGAGATAAGACACTGGTGGGAGAATGCACTGAGAAAGGGAAAAACAGGCTGAAAACTTAGAGTTGCAAAGTGATTTATTAACCTAACAGAGTCGGAAGATAAATGAGAAGTAAAAATAAGCTCTTAAGACACCGTTTCTTCACTCACCCCACTCTCTTTTAAGACACAGTTTCTCCGCTTGCCCCCTCCCTCCTTCCAACCAATAGCTCAGGGGCACTGGAGGCACGGTATGAGGTTTTTTCTTAGTCAATCCATCACCACAATTCTTCTGCTACACTGTTTCTCTGCTCTCCTCTCTCCCTCTTAAGACAGTGTTTCTCTGCTCACCCTCCTCCCTCCTTCCAACCAACAGCATGGGGCAGGGTAAGGGGTTTTTCCTCTGGTTAGTCCATCAGAGCGGAGTCTTCTACTTAGCCATGGAGTCCCTCCCACGGGAGATGGTCCTCTGCAAACTTCTCTGGCGTGGGTCCATTCTCACAAGCAGCAGCCCACCCGAATCTGCCGCAGCATGAGTTTTTGTCCACAGGGTGCAGACTTCGGAGCCAAGGCCAGGCTGTTTCCATCCCGGCAGCAAGGCAAGGCCTTTTTCTATACTGGGACTCCCACTGGATCACAGCTTCCTCCAGGCATCCACCTGCTCCTCTGGTGTGAGCACCTCCCCATGGGCTATGGCTGGATCTCTGCACCCCTGTGTACTCCATGGGCTGCAGGGATACCACCTGCTCCCCCCATGGTCTTCACTGTTATAAGTTGGGTCTCAAAACCAATCAGAGACGTAGATCCAATTAAAGAATTTATTAATTAAAAAGCAAGCGGGTATCAGCCAAGACAGCGCTGGACGGGCTAGGCCAGTCTCCTGCTAGCCTACGGCACCTCACCCAAAGATTGTAAACCATCATTTTTTATAGTCCTTTTTACCCCCTCCCTTGAGTCCATCGTGGGTCTTGACTGACGTTCTCTTGGGTGTCTCGATTGGCCGTGGAGTCATCAGTCTCTGTGCTGGTTGGTTGTGGTTTGAGGCCCGCAGGTTCTTGAGGGGGGTTCTTTCTTGCATAGCAGTGAAGACTGTGTCCCGTGAGAATTACACAAAGCTGCTGAACGGCCTTGTGGGGGGGTTTCGCAAACTTGAGGCTGCCTTGCAAAAAGAGCTACATTTGTTGCAAACCTTCAGCAGAATGGTTTGGTTCTAAAACAGGAACTCCTTCTGTTAAAGCAAGCTAAACAGCAGAACTTGACAAAAGTAAAGAATTAAAACTTATTGATTTTCTAAACAGTTTCGTGAACTATGCCTTCTGTAACTTATCACATTCACCATGGCTGGCAGAGAGTTTGCAGCTCTCTCATGCCTGGAGCACCTCCTCCCCACCTTCTCCACTCACCTTGCTGTCTCCATGCTGTTTTCGCTCACGTATTTTCACCTCCTCCTCCTCCTCTAGCTACAAAGAAGTACGTGCTCACATTGTTTTGATTTCTTCTTAAATATGTTTTCACAAAACCATAACTAACATCTCTAATTGGCCAAAGCTTGGCCAGTAGCATGTCCATCACCTTCAGAGCCATCAGAGATTGGCTCTGCTGGACATGGTAAAAAACTTCCAGAACCTTCACACAAGACACAGGAGCCATATTTGTGCCCCTCTTCACCCTTCAGACACTTCTTCAGGCCTACCACAACAGTTTTTGAAGGGTTTAAATTTCTCTTAAATGCTAAAGATACCTTGCTGATGTTCTGGGCTAAGCAAAACCACCACACTCAGCTTACCAATTGAAGAGTCTTGTTGGTGTTGGAGGTTAGGGAATTTTCTCCCATTTTGTTGCCAAGGAACAATAACGACCGGGTACTTAAGACAGACAAAAGAAGGGGAGGAGGGCACCTGGCTGCACTTCTCCTATCCGAGTGTTACTCTGGGGGGAGAGAAATATTGCCGGAACTGGGCTAAGAAAAAGGGAGCTGGGGCAGCTGCTAGCCCTCTTGTTCTCTGGGCATGAGAAGAACAGTCGAGCAGTTGCTGCCTGTGGGAGAGTTTGCTGCCATTGCTGGAACCCAGCCCTGTACTACTTCTTCCTTACTGGGGCCCCGCACCCCCGTCTATCGGGACACGTCTATCCTGCCACGCCTGCGGAGTTCCTTGCTACCCCGGGTGAGCCAACCCTGCCGCTCTGTCTTGGTGCTCTGAGGTCCCTGCTGCATCCCCATCCTGCCATCGAGCCCGTCCGCCGTTACCGCCTGAGGGAACCTTGTCCAACCTCACGCCACAGCTCCCCTGCAGCTGCGAGAGAATCATCGCACCTGCCCTGCCCGCCTGGGGACCCAACAGCGCCCCTGCCGGCTATGACCTTAACTGCACCAAAGGGGAAAGTGCCTGCCAGCTCAGAGCAGGCTGTTACCGGGTTTCTGGTTTTGTTTGTTGTTGCTGCTGTTGTTATTGCTTTTTTGCCTCGTTATAACTATTATAAATATTAGTAAATAGCTGTTATTCCTTTTCCCATATCTTTGCCTGAAAGCCCTTTGATTTCAAAGTTATAATAATTCAGAGGGAAGGGGGGTCACATTCTCTATTCTAAGGGAGGTTCCTACCTTCCTTGGCAGACACCTGACTATCAAACCAAGACAGCTGGGCACAGGAATGTGTAACGGATCCGGATTCATTTTTATTATCTGTGTAATTTAGAAATAGCTGAAGATCAGATAGGGACCAAGGCACATTATTATTGCCACTTTGAGTTTAAATTGCTCTTCTTGAATTATTTGGCTTTATTTACCTTCTTCCCTCTTCTTTATTTTTTTTGCTAGTTTAGGGTCAGATGCTGCCATTCCCACACATAGTGAGCAGATCGTTCTTACAAGAGCAGGTCCACTCTGGTCTGTAGAATTAATTTAGATAAAATGTTACAACATTTAAGCTGAAATGAGAAAGTTTAAGAAAAGCCATCATGTGAAGCCTCTGAAAAGAGGCTTTACAAGCCTGTGCTGGCCTCTACCTCAAGAATTTTCGTGACTTTTAAGAAAAATACTCATGTCTGTGAGCAAATGCCAGAGGGACCACAGTGGGTGGCAGGAGGCTGTGCAAAAGGACTGTTCTCTCAGCTCCATCTCTGACAACAGCAGCCACAGCCTGGGACAGCACATGAGCCAGCAATCTCTCTCTGCTCAGGGGAGCTGGTAGTGCAGCAAACTAAAAGACAACTTTTTGTTATACCTAATCTGCTGAACACTGGATCCTTGTGAGGAGGAACTCTGGTGGGCACGTTGTGATGTAGGGTTGAGATGGCACTTGGGGAAGCCATGTTCAGCAGAGTTATTGATGACAGTGTCCATCAGTGCCAAAGTAATGAGGGGTAAGACTGCATGTCACAGTTATTAATGAATGCTGAAGCTCTGAACAGGACTCCTGAAGCCTCACTTTTTCTTCCAAAGGCTCTGATCTGGGATGGTTTCCCAACAGGGAGGAGCCTGCTTTTCTCTCTCTCTGCCCAGCTCTGCTGTGATTACAAACCAAAACTCCTGCAGCAGCTTTCTGTGTGTCTTTCTTACCTCTACTCCATCCCTGAGGCACTGCACCCTGTACAGAGATTTGTAAAAGAAAATAAATTCACTGTATTCTCTAGATTTGCCTTCTAGTCCTGGAAATATTCTTTGCTGACAGGGGAAAGAATTTATCCCTTAACCTCAAAGTGAAAATCAATGTTTCATTTTTCATTTTTATTCTGGCACATACAAGTTTAAACAGAACACTAGCAAGCAAGTTTAAGCAAAATGCTAAAAGCAATACTGGTTTGGCTGATGCTGTTGAAGTACTTCGTATCCTAATCCTTCTCTTGCAAGAGCAAGGAAGTAAAGTCTTTTACTGGCTAGGGGCCTGGACAGGCTTGAGAAGTGGGCCAATGCAAACCTCATGAAGTTCAACAAAGCAAAGTGCAAGGTCCTACACCTGGGTTGGGACAATCCCAGACACACGCACATGTTGGGCAAATAAGTAATGGAGAACACCACTGAGGAGAAGGACTTGGAGGTAATGGTTGATGAAAAATCTAACATGAGCCATCAGTGTGCACTCGCAGCCCAGAAAGCCAATGGAATTCTGGGCTGCATCCAAAGGAGTCTAGGCAGCAGGTTGAAGGAGGGGATTCTGGCCTTGTGAGACTCCACCATGAGCATTGCATATAGTTCTGGTGTATCCAACATAAGAAGAACAGGGCACTGTTGGAGCAAGTCCAGAGGAAGCATGAAGTTGATAAGAGGACTTCGTAGGATGTTCCCTATGACGACAGGCTGAGAAAGCTGGGACTCTTCAGCCTGAAGAAGAGAAGGTTGTGTGGAGACCTTATAACAACCCTCCAGTATCTAAAGGATACTTCCAGTGTCTTCAGGGAAGCTGAAGAGTGATTCTCCATCAAGAAATGCAGTGACAGGAGAGGGAGAAATTAAGAAAAATTGAAAGAGGTTATCCAATTTATGTTAAGTATTAGGAAGAAATTTTTTACTCTGAGGGTGATAAGATACAGAACATGTTGCCCAGGGAGGTGGTGGATGCCCCAAGCCCAGCAATATTCAAGGTCAGGCTGCATGAGGCCTTAAGCAACACAATCTAGTGACAGGTGCCCGTAACTGGGCGTGCTGGGACTACATGATTTTTAAGGTCCATTTGAATCCCTTAACATTCTGTGAATCTACAACTGCTGCCTGAGGGCCCTTCTCAATCAATCCCTGCTTATGGCTGTTAATGGACAACCTAAGATTTGTCCTTGAAGGTGACAATGGGGAACTTTGAGGAAGAAGCGCCTTCTATTTCATGCTGATGGTAGGGTAAGCTGGATGCCCATCAGTTAGCTACCTGATCAGATGAGCTACCCATCAGATCCCATCAGATGAGCTACCTGACTTCAGGGCTGCAGCCAGGCCAGGATGGAACTGGATGATGCTGTTCACCCAGAGAAGGGAATATTGCAGAAATCACCAGAGCAAATGTGTAGCCATGTCTTGCTCATGACGAGGAAAGTGTGTCTGGTTATTACCCAGCTTTCACTAAGTGTATCAACTAATGGAGCAAGAGACATGAAAGATTTCTGAAGTCCACCTGGAGTGTAAATCAAATTTATCCTAAGGGAGGTCATGATAAGTAAAATTAATTTCTATCTTCCCTTTTCTTTACAATACCAACCTTTGGCTTCTAAAAATTTGCTTAAGCAGTGATAGTTTGGTGGTACCTTGATGAACTCATTAATTCCCTGAGGACTACAGATGTGTTAGATCTTGCAGCAAGTGGTTGAGGCAGATACATATTCCTTTGTCCTTTGAAAAAAAGCTCTGGAATTAAAGACTGTAGGCATGGGAAACCATTTTGTGAAGCTTTTTGTGATGGAAAATGAACTGTTCAATTTTAATTTGAATAAGGTAATGCCATTGATGCTTTTTTTCAAATTTTCATTTTCTGTCAAATGTTTTTCCAGCTTTCTGTACTGCTCTCACTAATAGCTGCAGACAAAATTATGGGATGTTGGCCGGTAAGAAATTCCCTCAATGCAGGAGGCAGATAAAAGAATATACATATTTTTCAGATCGAAGCATTGGTTCTGCATCTACGGATATTAAGTCCCTTGCATCAGAGATGTGTCATTTGAGAAAGACATGCATGGTCAGACTTGCAAGTCTGTTCCAGCCCATTTTACCAATTCCTCTCACTCCAGATTTCTCCAGATGTCTTTTTGCATTTTTAATCTCTTTGGTTTCCTTTGGAGCTCCAAGGTGTTTCTTCTTCAAATCTCAAATCAATGCTGCTTTGCAGCTCCTTGCCCCACATAATCAGGTGTTTTCTTTTGCCAGCAAAAAGCTGCAGCCACTGAGCGTCCAAGGCTGGTCCTCATGGACTGGGGAGGCTTGGGGTGAGATTCCGAGCCCACAGAAGATCTGATAAAATGCAATGAAGGTCACATGGATTTTTTTCTGTAACTCTCTGCTCAAAGAGCCTCAGATTTTGAAAATGTTTTGAAACGGGTGTTCAAAAGAGGTTTTGAAAGGCTTGCACAGTAAGGCCTTAATTGAATTGAGCATTTCTGAAATAAATTCTGTTGCCAGTAAAACCTAAGCCTAAATATTCAAAAGCAAGAGATCTTTGCAAATTACAAGTAACTCACTAATGCCCTTTTCATAGGTTTTGTCAGCCCAACCTGAACACCAGGAAGATATATGTATTCCCTACTAAGGCCCTCCCTGGTACGAATAAGTGCAGTGATCCCATTTGTGTCCCATTCTTTAATTGCTTCCATTCCAGTAGTGGGCTGGAAAGACTGTGTCCAGTCAAAATCTGTCAGTATGTTCCTTCCCACGGAGCCCAGTGCTGCAGCCAAGCCCGGCTGACTGTCAGGGACCAGACTGAGGAGCCAGCTGTCTGCTGCAGCAGTGGTGCTAATCCTTGACATAACACCCTCTCTGCCTTCACCCTGAGCCACAGCAAAGTATTCTTGGTACAGAAGTAACAAAGGAATGTTAAACAGAGAATGGTGCTTCTTTAAAGAATGAAAGTTTTATTACCAAAATGAAAAACAATGCTTTTTGCTTTAGTTGTATCAGCTAAATAATATCTTCAGAGATATAATGGGAAACAACTTTTTGCTCCCTACAAAAAAAAAAAAAAAAGGCTAGAAAAACCTGCTGAAGTAAATAGTTTTGAAATCTTGAAAGAAGTGCATGAAACATGGAATTAATTTACTAAAATTAGATGGGCAGGAAACATTTTTTTCAAAAGCATTACTTCCTAAAAGAAATACCAAATAAAACTGCCTGTGAAAATTTAATACAGCAATGGTGTGTTGATGCACTTCCTTCCAGAATTTTGGGACACATCTCTCGCAAAATCTCTGCACATTTTTTCAGTAGTGTTTTAGATTTCACTTTTCCTGCCTTGTAACTAATGATGGCCAAACCATTTACAGTAATATCTCGCCTGAGCCAGGAGAGATTTCATTCACTGAAATACCTTGCAAGCTGTAGAAGACAACGAACAAGCAATAATTCCTGGAGAGCCACAGTTGCAGCACACCCCATTGCTCAAGTGGTCAGGTTCATGGTATCATGGAATTGGTAAGGTTTGACAAGAGTTCTAGGGTCTTCGAGCCCAACCATAAACCCAGCAATACCCCATTAAATCATGTTCCAGCCCATTGCTTTTTCTTGGGATCACTGGTAATCCTGGCTATCATTTCTCCTACCTCCAAAAATGCTATCGTCACCAGTCTGCTCTAAGTGGCAGGAGGTTTTCTTTGATCAGTTTTTCATCTTCAGAGTTTCTAAAGACATTAGCACCATGCAAGGCTGACAAGATGAATTCCGACAAAAGATAATTGCATGAGTCCTTTGTCGCTGAGCACTTTCAGTGTCTCAACACTGTCAGTTCCCATTTTGTTCAAACGCATGTGTCAGAGGTGCCCAACACACATGGGAAGACCAGGAGGTGCTTTGCCGAAGATTGGAAGAAGTGTGTTCTCAGGGATTTTTTTTTAACGAAATAGGGAGGATGGAGGGATGGATGGAAATGCAAGTTCCAAGGTGTACCTCAAGCAAGCTAATGCCTCATGTGAGGGACCAGAGTGGACATGCCATGGTCAGAGCAGCCATGAGTGGTCCCACAGGGATGGCGGGATCCATTCTGTGTGACAGAGCCACGTCTCCTTCCAATATAGGCATGAGCTCTGCAGAGGGAGGCCGACTGCTCTGGCAGCACTGGCACAGCTCCCTGTGCAGTTCGACATGGGACTGGGCTCTGTCTCAGCCAGACCCAATACACACGACAGCGCCACTAGTCCTGCAGAGGAAAACACTCACACAAAAACCAGCAAAACTTCAAAGAAAAGTGGTGCATGTGTTTCCAGCCAGAAATATGGGGAATATAGAGACAGTTTTTTGCTTCTTCAGGCATCTCCTTTGGAAGAGCCTGTCCAGGCTGGGAGGACAGTGCCTGAGGCTCTGCATGGCTCTCAAGACCTGTGAAGTCTCCCACAATTGAAGTTTCCCAGTTTTACCCAAGTAAAATTTTTAACAAAATCCCTTGTCTGTAGAATTCTTGTGGATGTGAGCAGCCAAAGATTCCCCAAATACCCCCTTTAGAGTTACTTTATTTATTTATTTATAGCCCCTCTTTATTAATTTATGATCCCTAGTGGCATATGAGGACATGGGTTACAGGAAGCCTTGGCAGTGCTGGGATAGCAGTTGGACTTGGTGGTCTTACAGGCCTTTTCCAACCTAAATTATTATATTATTCTGTGAATCTGTTTCTCAGTACTACCAATTGATGATTCTTTATCCAGGAGCATGAACATTGATTAACTCTTCACTTTAATGAGAACCTGCCACTGTGCCATGGCTTTTTTTGCTTGCTCTTACTATTAGCCAGCTAAACTGGGTCATGAACTTTTCAGCACATTTTGTTTTAAAACATCAATTTCACCCAAAGAGGGAGGTCTTAGCATATGTGCTCATTTTGAGAAAATCAGAAATTTCTGACGGACAAACTTCCAAAGTATATTTTTAATTTTGGAATCTTCATTTTAAAACAACCCAGTGCGGCAGTTTGAGGTTTGGTTTGGTTTGGTTTGGTTTGGTTTGGTTTGGTTTGGTTTGGTTTGGTTTGATTTGTTTTTTTTGAGAAAGGGGGGCAGAGGGCTGGCATAAACGTATTTGAAAAGGCTTCAGTTCCCCCATGAAATGCCAGGGCCGTGGAATGCCAGCTTTCTCTGGATCAAATCACTCTGAATGGTAACTCTAGAAATACTTATTTCTCTCTGAGCCAGGACAAAACTTTTGAAACCCTGATGTTTCCCTTAAACCAGAAACTGTAGATTTTGCCTGGCTAGCAGCTTTCCACACTCCACGTGCTGGGGATCTTGTTCATATCAACCACACTGATCTGACCAGAGGGGAGCTGTTAAGGTGCTGCTTGAGTAAACATTTCTTCCACTTCAAACTGTTACTTTAACATTTAGGTTTCCATGTTTTCTTGTGTTGTCTCAAGATTTCCTCGAGCTGATCTCCTGCAGCATTTTGCTGCTGCTGTGAGCCCCAATTCAAGGTACCAAGCTGATTCCCCATCCTTGCTGTGACTCTGTCCCTAAAGTAAGAGAAGCCATGGCATTGAAACACCAATGGTGAGGACAAAAGGAAAGCAATTTGACCAAATCAAAGATACAAACCCAGTAGCTTACAGTCTGACATCATGCAGTGTTTTGCTTCCAGCCAGTTTAATGGCTGTGGGATTCACCAAGGTGGTGATGCTCAAAGCCAAAGCTCAACTCAGTGTTTCTGATAAGGGCTGCAGGCAGGGACCTACAAATATGCCTGTCACTGGGACCAAAGGCAGCAGGCTGTCGCCCTTGCAGGCCCTGCAGAAAGCCCTCCTCTCTGTGGGGCATTTTACACCTGCAGCCAGTCCCTGGGTTTGCAGCACTCACTGTCCTGATGAGGACAGGGATGCACTGATATGGGGAGAGCCAAGCCTCAGCAGGACATGGGGCTGACAGTGTCATGGGGCTGAGTGGGGCAGAAGCTTGTGCACAACTGAGGAAAAAAAAACAGAAAGGGAGGAGAAATTAAAAAGATGTGCCTTTCAAAGAGCTGAACTAACTGCTGTGCATCCTTCTAGGAAGCCCAAGAGTGTGTCCAGTAACTCCAATCTGCTGGGAAACACATGGCGTGAAAAAGTAAAATCAGCCTGAGCTTGACCTGCAGACATGTTCATAATATGTGACCTTCCTTCTCCCCAGATTAGGCCTGCTGCCCTGGTTCCAACAAGTGATGGGGAAGGCACAGGGATAAGAAAACTGCTCTTGGTCTGGAAGTCCATCTGCTGCCTGGCTGACCCAGCCCCATTGGGAAGAGAACCAGTCCACCCATCGCTAGTACCAGGGCTGGCCAGTGACAGAGTTATTGCTTCCCAAAGTAATGCTGCCTGCCTGGTGAAGGGAGCGGTGACATCCATGGCAGACAGTTGGCTTATTTAGTTCATGGACACCCTGGGACTGACAAGTAATTGCTGGTTTCTTGCTTCAGTAAAATTTGGAGAAACAGGTAGAAGAAACATGGCTCTTTGCTTCTCTCTGCTATCATATTCAGTCAATTCATTAACTTTACTCTCTCCCTAGCCTGCCTCCAGTTAGCCATTAATTTCAGGTGCTAAAAATGTAATTTAGTAACTGCAAAAGACCAAGAGGGAGAATATAATTCACTCCTCTGCCTCTTATGGGACCTGTACATAAAGCAAATGAACCCAGACTTTCTGTTATATAAAAGTTGGTTTTAGCAGGGAAAAAAAAATCAGTATAAGCAGACAACTGGCAAAGTCCACTGTCAAAAATTACGAGCCGTAATGGACTCAGTCAAAGACACTCTATCTCCAGCTGAAAGGGCTAGGTATTTGTCAACCAGGTGTAATTAGAACCTAATGAAGTCTTGTGGTGTCACAACACAATGCATGCAACAATGTGGCCTTGATATAAAGCCCTTTTCCTTCACCGTGGAATCCCTTCTTCATCCTCAGATTTGTGCAGCTTCTTGGCCATGGGCAAGTGAAATGAACAGTTAAGAGCTGACAGAATCACAGCTGATGATAACTACAGGTTTAACCCAAAAAGAAGGAAAATCTATGGATGCCCATTCAACCTGAAACTCTAAGAAATCATTAGTAAACCAAGTTCAATGATGATGACAAAATAAATTCAGGGGTGAAATGGAATTATTGGCATTTGCTTAAATTTGCCAGTTTCAATAGCACAGGAGACAGATCTGTGCTGAGGAGCCTGCAAGAGGAAATACAGAAATACAGTTCAGGGTGTGCACACAGCAGAAGGCTGGCAAATGCTGAAATGACAGGCATTGACCAATCCTTTTGTGCCTTCACTGGCTTGGCTGAGCTCAGCTAGTCTTGGGTGCCTCTTGGCCAGGAGTGAAGCCTCTGTCCACTATCTAGTTCATGTGCATGGGAAGGAGTAGCCATCTCCTAAGATGTCTTGAGCCCAGGATGTCTGAGAGCTTCCAAGTCCCTCCTTGTGAGCAAACCTTCAGTGGACCAATGTGAAGCTTCCAAGGAATGCTATCTGTCTCCTGAGACAAGATGCCATTCTGTCTGTTGGCGCAAATTTTGTCCGTCCTTCTTCTGGTCAGAGAGGATGCTCTCGTGCTTCTGGCTGCATGAATGCCTTGTTACTGGTTTGGGTGGCCTCTGTTACCCTTCTGCTGAAAAGTGAAAGGGGAGTAAGCAATGCTCAAATTCAGCCTAACTTTGCACACATAGCTGTTTCCTTCCCTGTTCCAGCATTACATGACCCTACTTATGTATTGGCTTCCCCAGAAAAGCAGGAAATCTCCCAAACCCTTATGAAATGTCAGGTTTCAGCTTTATTTTGAAGTGGATTGTCCAGAAGGTAAAGTACAATCTGCAAATGCAGTCCCCCATCTATGAAACCCTAAGCAAAGAGAAATAAATTCTGCCTGGTTTTAGCCTTTCTGGTTTAGTTCTGGTTTAAAAATTTTGGAGAGATTTTATTAGGTTTGTATTGAATAGTAAAAAAGAGTTTTACTTCAAAGTGGCAGACAGATTTGTCTAAGCCTTACTGATAAAATATTATACAGTTCTTTCAGCAAAAACAATTTTTTTGTTAACATTTACAATTTTTTTTATATTATCGTTATTATATTTTACTTGATTCTTAATGGTAAAACTTCCATTTGTTTGGGCTAAAGCCAGTCAATTTTAGAGCTATTGTTCTTGACCAACCCAGAAAATATATTCTGGAAAATCCCTTTGCTGACGGTTACCATATGTAACCAATCTGTCCTTCTCTTCATCCTTTGATTTTGTTTCAAGCATTGCCATCCCACTTTTTTCCGTCCGTTTCTCCAGGGGTGGTGCCATAGATAGTATGGTCCTGTTGCAGAGTGGGGAGGGCAGATATAAATTGTGACCCAGCTCTGCAGGAATGCAGAGGAGGAAAAATCTCCCCTTCATCTCCATCTGGGGTCACACACCAGTTCTTCCTAGGGATTTCAGAAATTTCCTTTGATCTTGATCTTGAGGACTATGAATATCAGAGGGCATCTTACCTCATGAGGTATCTCATATGGTAAGAACATCAGGAAAGATTTTTCAATCTATTTCTTAATTTACTTTCCTTTTCTTTAAGGGCCATCAACCATCCAGTTGAAGTGCCTGTATTGGAAGGGTCTTCTCCTCTTCTTCCCCGCCCCCAAGGTCAGGCAAGACACTAAAAATGATGGATTGTTCTCCCACGCAGACATCAGACAAGCTGTTCACAGTGTGGTATAAAGCCTCACATTGGGAGAACACTTGCCCACTCTGGTTCAGGGATGGAACTCCTGCATGCAGGTGGGTGGGAGCCAGGGATAGCAGGGTGCTGCTGGGTGGATGAGGACCTGTCCATCCTGCAGGCATCAGAAGAGTGAAAGCTGGGACTGTGGGGTGAGGACATGTCTTCTGGGGTAATCCTGGAGAGCACTAGACCATTGCAGCCCATGGGGTGGGTTGACCAGTGGAGGTGTGTATGTACTACTCATGTATGCATCTAGCTCCAGACTCACTATCTTACCACTTAACTCCTTTGCTGCTCCTCATTACTGCTTTACAACAGCAAAGAAAATGTTTTAAACACACCTCCTCCTGTCTTTTTTCTACAATAACCCATACTTGAACAAAATCTGGGACATTTAATAAGGAATATATATATATATTATATATATATAAAACTATTTCTTATAAAATATGATGGGTTTGTTTCCCCTTAATCAGCAGAGTAACCACTTGCTGTTTTTTTCCCTGAGATTTTAAACTCTCCCTCTTGCCTCTTGCAGTGAAGCAGCTTGAGCAGACTTAAGAAACTTAAAAGGCATAAAAAAAGTTAATTTATTTAATAGTACCATTTATTAAATTTCCATACTTTGAGCTCTGTTAAGATCTCCTTACCTGCAAGGCCTGTGCAGAAGGGAGCACTCAAGGTGTGCCCAGGAGATTTTCTCCTGCTCTTCATTGACGACCACCACTCACCTCCCACAGCAGTTTCTTCATCTATTGTCTCCTGTTCTCTAATCAGATATAAATATGTACATGGTGCTTCCTGCTGTTTTTGGCAGGAAATTAAGGGGGCCATCTCGGTCATACTTGTTTTCTTATGAAGCTGGATTTATAAAGATGGAGCGCTAGCCTGGAGAGCAGCCCTTGGCAGAAGTCTGTGCCATGGTACAACTACACTGAAGAGCAAGTGTGCATACACAGAGCTTCTTGAGTTCAGCTGTTGACACTGCTCAACAGACTTTATTCAACTGGTTGTCAAGTGCTCCTGACATGACACAAAGGTGTTCATTCACTTTGCACAGGGCTTCCTTGACAGAACCTGTTGAGTAGTGCTTTTACCTGGAAAGTAGTAACTCGTGGCTCCAAAGTCGCAGATACACAAGGAAAAAATTCATGTATATGCAATTTTTCCATGAAAAATTGGGTAGAAATTAAAACTGAGGGGTTTTAGCAGAAGAGGGACTGTAAACGAAACTAGCACCTGTGTCAGGCTGGAGGAAATGCTGGCCTTGGGGTAACAGGATACCCCACGAGAGTGTGTGCTGGGATTCAGGATCCAAATAGCGGACTTACTGCCTACATCACACATTCTCTTCTAACACTGCAGCAGAGGCAGAAAGGATGCTTTGGAAACCTACGAAGGCTCTACAAACAGTCCTGCACCTGTCTACCCTGAATGTCAAGTGCTGGCATCAATATAGTATTGCCTGCAACCAAATTTGTTTTCACGACTCTTATGAAATTTGGAGGAAGCTGAGACCTGTGTTTCTTGAAAGTCTGCACTACTTGTTGGCAGACAACTTCTTCTACACTCATAAATAAAAAGTTCACAATCCACTTTCATAACACAATTATTCTTTTTAATTAAGATAAGCATCATACATATTTGCTAGCAGTTCCTCTATGCTTATCTGAGAACATCTTGCCATGAGAGACTTCTGTCAGAACTGACTTTGCAACTAATAATGTGGTCTTCGTCATTTAATTCAAAAGTCCCTATTGACTTTAGCACAGTGAAGCATTAAGGAAATGAAATATTTTTTTAAAAGGCATACCCTGAAGTTTGATTTGCTGAAAGCATTTCCTAAACTGACAAGCTACATGCCCTGTCTATGAAACCCACTGGGAATTTTCAAAACTTGAGCAGCAGTTTCTAATCACTGACTATCATTAGCATTTTAGTGAATAGATTTTTGATAACAAAAATCTTTGCCCTGTGAAAAAAAGAGAACCAAATAACCTGACAGTTTTAGTCCAAACAGAACTTCTCTTTTAATTATTCCTTTAGCTATCCTCCAGGCACTGGGTGCTACAGTGAGTGATTCCATTGTGCTCCAGCACAGAGTCCAATGCTCTGGAAGCAAATGCTGACACTATGCCAAAGCTTTACACCGTCACTTACATAAAATTACACCATGGGATAGGCTTTCTGCCATATACAGAGGTGAGGCAGAGGGTGGGCTCCTGTGTGGATGCAGACCAGCATTTCTGGTAGACCTCATAAAGCTGTGCCAGTGGTGTTTCACCGCTGCCTACAGTGCATGTTTCTGCATCATGAGACCAGAGCCAAGCAGATGGAACCTGTAATTTGGGACAATATTGGAAGGTACATGCTGGGACAACTGTGGCAGAGAAAGCTGTGGCTGTTGCAAGCTTAAGGACATGAAGGCTCTGCAGAGGGATCTGGACAGGCTGGTTTGCTGGGCTGAGGCCAGCAATATGAAGTTCAACAAGAGCCCTGTCCTTGAGTCACAACAACCCCAGGCAGCTTCAGGCTCAGGAAGACTGGCTGGAAAGCTGGGAAAGGACTTGGGGGTGCTGGTTCACAGCAGCTGAACAAGAGCCCAACTGTGCTCAGGTGGCCAAGAAGGCCAGTGGCACCTAGCCTGTATCAGGAATAGTGTGGCCAGCCAGCAGGACCAGGGCAGTCCCTCTGCACTGGGCACTGCTAAGGCCCCATCTCAAGTGCTGTGCCCAGTTCTGGGCCCTCAGTTCAGCAGGGACACTGAGGGGCTGGAGCATGTCCAGGGAAGGGAATGGAGCTGGGGAAGGGGCTGGAGCCCCAACAGTGGCTGAGGGAGCTGGAGGGGCTCAGCCTGAAGAAAAGGAGGCTCACAAGGAACCTTCTCATTCTACAACTCCTTGACAGGAGGGTGGAGCTAGGTGGAGGTCATATTCTCCTCCCGGGGAACAAGAGACAGGACAAGTGGAAATGGCCTCGGGGGAGAGGAGGGGGGAGGGGAGGGGATCAAATTGATAGAGAGTAAGTTTAGATTAGATATTAGGAAAAATTCTTCACTGTGGGGGTGTCAAGGCACAGAGAAATTGTTGAGGCCACATCCCTGGTAGCATTCCAGACCAGATTAGATAATGAGATGATCTTTAAGGTCCATGCTAACCTAGACCATTCTATGATTCTAAGAATCTATGGCTGTACAATGCCCCAGACTTGCATCTGCAGGGCTAGAGAGACCTGGCAGAGGTGAACAAAAGTCTCAGTGGTGTAGAGATTGCCCCCAGATGGGGGAACTACCAAATGAAGCAGAACCAGGACCAAGTTTGCCAAGCTGTGAACCTCTGCACAGCTGAATGGTTACTTTGTCCCTGCCACTACCCCTGGCAGCCTTGATGGATCAACGATCAGGACCAGGAGTTAGTATGGATTAGAGAACAGCCCAGCTGGGCTGCCAGCCGCCCTCTGGTGTCGCCCTGACAGGCTGTACATCCTTCATGTATCTCACCATGAACTGCAACTTTTCTTTTCCCAGCGTCTCACTAGGTAAACATCACTTTCGTGGGCTGTGAGAGTATTCCTACATGAATTCAGGCACTATGGCCAAACACCATGTTGCACCCTGTCAATAAAAATAACTAATCTGTTATTTTTAGAAATGATTCTTAGTGTGGGGCCATAAAGAGAGATGGGACAAGTCCTCTGTGATGTGAAGCAGCAGTGTTTCATATCAGCCTTTGGGTTTCACCAGTGTGCTGTGTGGTGCTTTAGCAAGAACTCATGCCATATTAGGGACTGAGGCTGGAGGAAGGGGCTACTTCACCAAATGCAGCACCAAGTTTTCCTTGAGATGTGGCTGGCCATGTCTGTAATCAGGACAGGAAAAGAACTGTGGCTTTGGAGAAGGCTCTGGGAAGATCATCAGAAACACTCACTGGCTGTCATCCACTGTGCCAGAGTCTGTCAGGGGAAATTGACTGAGGACTCAGCCAGGTCTGCAGCTCTGCCTGGCCTGTCTTCACCTACCAACCAATGTCTGCTTCTGCTGCTGATGGGCAGGCACCACCTTGGGCAGGGGTCAGCACTGAGCTGGCAAACGTGGGTGGGAGCAAGGTTAGTGGGATAAAGTGAGGATGTGGGACAGGGAGTCCTGCATGCAGCAGGTGAAATGTTCATCCAAAGCCACCTAGCACACCTGTGGTGTTCTGGGGGAGAACATGGCCTCCAAGGGCTGCTTTATCTATGGGGCCAGCTCATTCCCACATGCAGCAGGGGAGACATATCCTCAGGGCTTGGCTTGCCTAAAAGAGAGGGGATGGAGGATGGGAGTAGACACAGTGGAGCAGGTAGGACCATTGTATGGGGTCTGAGCCATCTTTGCAGTGGTGTTGGGGACTTTTGGGACCAAGAGGAAAAGGAGACAGTGGAGCTAGGGGTAAAGTGCCACGGCTCGATTTTTTACAAAGATGAAGCAGAAGGACACATGAGCTCACAGTGCCTTCTCTCCCCTGTCCCTACCTCTGTGTGCCCAAGTTGCCCATGGCGGCTGAGCCAGCTCCCACCTGACAGGGAGGAGGCACAGCTCTGACAGTGTTCAGTGGAGAAAAGGGATAGGGGAAGAGACAGAGGCGGCTGCAATCCCCTCTTGAAGCTGATAATTAATAAATGAAATGCCCTGGGACTCCACTAAAGCTTCCTCAGATGACTTATCTGTCGTGGGCTCGGCAAAGCATTAAATGGCCATTTTCTGACAGAATGACTTCACTGCGCCAGAGCTTCCTTGACTTTGTGAGGAATATTTCTCCCCTCCTCCCACCCTTGTTTTTTTTAAAATCTTCTCTCTTTCTTCCTCCCTCCCTCTCCCTTTCTCTCTCCCTGGTTGACGGCTCTAGTTCATTTCTGCCTATTTAATTGGGCCCCGGATGAATTTACTCGACAGGGCCATTCATCATGTGGCAGCGGCTGGCGGACGAGCCCAGGGGGAGTGGGGCTGACAGCTCCGGCAGCCTTGGATGCTGCCTGACTCTGGAAGTTCACATATTTGGGCATTAGTGCAGCTATTAGTTTAACAAGCTTCGTTTATCCCTGTCACTACCACTTCAGCTTCCCATGTAATCATTTGAAATGTAGATTACTGCTAGACAAATGGGACAGAGCAAGAGTACACAGGAGGGAAAAAAAGTGACATGGATTGCTTGTTACGAGCTGGCTTTTTTTTCCCCTTCCCTCTTTTAATCCCTTCCAATGTGAATGCTTTGATTAACTTAATATTCACATTATTTCTACTGTAAGCAGTTTGTCACCTATGTACTCCCGTTTTTAGAAAATAGTTGGTAGGGATTTATTGACCCAAAGAACAGGTTTAAAACAATTATACAGGTGTCCAGGGGGCAAGGTCTGTGCACACACAGCCTTCTCTGGTAGGAGGCTCTCTTCCAGCCAGATACACTATGGACTCCAAACCTGAACCTTTTCAGGACAGGTCTGTTCCACACAGTGGAATTAATCTAAGGTGTTGCAGTTTACCAACATGGCACATTTATTCAGCCTTCCAGCTTCTGTTTCCAAGGCTTCTGACTACCACACTGATTTTGCACTATAGGAGTCAAAATAGAACCAGTGTTTCCAATGTCTAGAGAAAAGTGTGTTTTGCCACTTCTGACCCAGGATTAATGATGGTGCTGCAGGCTCTCCATCTCCAAACCTTTCAAGGTTTTACTGCAGTCTTGTTCAATGCATAGTACCTGAGGTGACGAGGCCAGAGAGAGACACAACCTCACCTGCCCTGTCTCCCAGAATGAGACAGCTTCATACCATTAGCCTTTCTCAGCAAGTCCAAGACCAGCACCAAATTTATCTATTGGGGCTACATCTAGAGGAGTCAACAGTGAAAAACTCATTTTATTGCAAAGGGTCCAGTGTTCAGTTATCACCCCAGCTTAAATATGTTCAAGATATTCTGTGTTTGCCCAACCCAATTCTTGATTCCTGTTGTGTCTCTGCTCAGTGATGGAGCTTTCATCTGCCAGATTGCAGCCTTGTGCTCAAAGCTCAAGCTTTGTAGACCAGGTAGGCTAAGTAACATTAAAATTGACTTTTGGAACAACCAAAGGGGCTGCTCTTCCTTCAGTTTTTCAAATCAAGTAAGTTTCCCAGGCTCTGAGTTATTCTAGGAGACTTCAATAAAACCATGTCCAGTTTGTCTACATATTTCCTGACTCTGAAATATTTTACTTTGCTGTGGTACTCAGAACAGAGTTCCCCCAGCACTTCCAAGGCCATCACTAACCCACATCCCCAAGCATCAACTCTACATGGCTTTTAAATACCTCGAGGGATGGTGACTCAGCGCCTTCCCTCCTTCCTACAAGCGTGACATTTCATGCACTTACCTGCCAGACCTTGCATTTCATCATGTGAAAGATGTGTTCTTCAAATAAAACCAACATACTTTGCAGATTTGAGTGATCTACAAAATCACACACTCCACTAACCTGTGGCGTCCACAAACATTACTGCTATGGTGTTGGGAATTTCTTCCTGCTCCCTGATAGAGCTAAATGGGGTTCACAAATTCTGCTCTGGGAATTCTGGTCATTCAACACTCTGTTCTGCACTGGAGCAGGAAAAAATCATTTAAAACCAGAAGTTCTTCATCTTATTTTCCATATTTGAATTCATTTGAAGACACTGACAAATGTAATGAGAAAATAGTCAAACCTTTCTAAATGGAAGTTGCCTAAATTCCCTGGAGTTAGAGATGCATGTTCTGTTTGTCTCTGGAATTGCAATTATGGTGGTGAACCTCTTGCAGGGAGCATGCTGGGAGCTCTGGTTTTGGATGTGATCACTGGCATCACCACAATTTGCTCATCTCGCAGCTCTTGCCCTATTTGCACAGTAAGATCTCCAATGTGCCCCTTGTGATATGTTGTTATCCCTTTCCAAGTCACTGCAAAGTGACACAATTCATTTATCCCTCTCTCCTTTGCAACCCTGAGACTCTCCTGGGGGCCTCATCAGCTGATGTCTGCCCTTAATGAAAACAGCTCACAGGTCCGTATCAAGCCCAGAGGTAGCTGATTTCCTTTTGTCATCACCAAGACAGAGTGTAGCAACCACCCACTATCCTGTTCCTCCACCAGTATGTCTGAGACCAAGAGGAAAGTCCTGGCTTGACTCTGGGACAAACCTCAGTCTTTCACCCCAGGATTTGCCCTGCAAAGCCCCTTCAGGATTTCTCCTCTTCTCTGTCCTATTCCACCCCGTAGATCTCTGGGAATGCAGCAGGAGACCAGATCTTCCCATAGCTCAGGGTTATACTGCAGGACATCCAGGGTGAGTGGGATGGGGAATTATTTCAGGGGGAAAAGCCAGACAGAGAGAAATGGTGGGGGGGTTAGTGCAGGGACCAGTCAACTGGAGTGATTAATGGGTGCTCCTCTCTCTATCTGAGCTTGGAAGTTCAGAGCTCTGCAAAAGACAGGACATGCCTGGGCTTCCTGGCTGAGCTGGAGCTCAGAGTCTCCAGCCATCTGTAGGCCCTTGCCATGCTAGGATAGGTGAGCCCCAGGTGCCCTCAGGACTCTAGTCTTCAGAAACCAGAAGAAAATATGTTGGTTTAAGGTCCTCCAGCTTGCCTGTCCCTCCATCTATAAAGCTTCTTCCCCAGCAGTGCAGCTGGTGTTTCTCTGCTTCCAGGCTGGGCTATCCCAGGCACCTTCATCCCTTTGTTACTGAATGCATCAAAAAGAATAACTTGTATGAAGCCACCCAACGCAGGAATGCTGCAGCCATAAGTGAACACACCTAAGCTCCTGTGGTTTCTGACCTGTGTCACCACTTGAAAACTATCCTCCCAGGCTGTGCCCAAAAAGTCCTGGTGAGAGGGCAGGACTCACCAATCTCCAACTCCCTGCAGCACTATTTCAATCACAATACAGATTTGAGAAGGTAATTTCATTGCCAGATGTTTTTGGACCCCACCTCTGCTGGAATGCCTGTGACTTTGGAATGAGGTGAATTGGACCTTCCAAGGTGCCAGTGCCACTGTTCGCATGGTAGTCTCTTCTTTTGCAGAAGGTTCAACAGAGGACAGTTCTC
This sequence comes from Entomyzon cyanotis, assembly GCA_024500445.1. Lineage (NCBI taxonomy): Eukaryota > Metazoa > Chordata > Aves > Passeriformes > Meliphagidae > Entomyzon > Entomyzon cyanotis. The sequence continues at coordinate 156,463 of JAKEPQ010000044.1, forward strand.
CGGTACCGTCTATTAGGTATGTATTACTGCATATACCGTATATTAGGTATGTATTACTACATATACCGTATATTAGGTATATATTATCGTAATACCGTATATATTAGGTATATATTACCATATATACCATATATCCTGGCTCTGTTGAACCCCAGGCATGCCTTCTGACAGCATGTGCACCCTGATGAAATGTCCGCTTTGCACATGTGTATCCAGCTGATACCTCAGGATGGCAGTGATTTCCCCACCACCCACCTTCAAGCCTGAAGCTCTCAAAGCTCCCATCTCCAGCATTTTTCCGCTCCATTTCCAGGATGTGCTGGCTGTTCAGGAGAAGGGCATTCACAGGTCAAATGGACAACTGATGACATTGATCAGCAGCATCATGATTTGTTGCTGGTTTTGCAGGCACTTCCTTCGTCCAGTCTGGCTCTTCTACATTACAGGAGAATTAGGAATTGTTTTCTGTTTTTTAATTAATTACAAGCTATCAGTTAGTTATTAATTAGCTATTAAGTAACCATGAGTAGTTTTAGAAGGCTTTACATGCTCACTAATTTTACAAGACAGCTTTTCTAAATGAAAATATTTTCTACACCCTAATGACATGCCTCTCTGAATAAAAGCAGGAACATGACATATGCCTTGTGAAGCCAGGGAGTACATGCCAAGGTAAAATGCTGACTCCTATGGACGACTTCTTTCTTCTGAATTACAATGCATCAATTCTCTACGAACTGTGAACAACTCTGGGGAAGTTTTTTAGTGTGTCAAGCACCAATGATTCCTTAAACTTGCATCCACTTGACCCTGTGCAGCTTCTACAACTACCTGAAACTAGCTAGTAGGGAGGTAGAGGTTGAACTTTGCTCCCAAGTACCAAGTGACAGGTCAAAAGGAAATGGACTTAAATTGTGCTAAGGGAGGTTCAGTTTGCATATTAGGAAAAAATTCCTCACCAAAAGGGTTGTCCAGCCCTGGCAGAGGCTTCTCAGGGCAGTGGTAGTCACCATCCCTGAAAGGATTTAAAAGATACATAGATGTGGCCCTTGGAGACATGGTTTAGTGGTGACTTGGCAATGCTGACCAAAGAGTTGGACTTGATCTTGAGGGGCTTTTCCAAACTAAATTATTTCATAATTCAATGATTATTCCCTTCTTTCCAAGTTAGCATGTAGCAGGATTGTGGGGAGTGAGCTGAGCACTGCTCTTGTGTACTTATGAAACAGTGATTTTGCATCTCCTGTGGTATTGACACCCACCTACCCTGGACATATGACTCTTCCTCCTCTAGTGTGAAATATGTTTTTTTCTCCCAGGTTTGTTTTTTACACAGGATTCACCTTTGCTCACCGTTTGCAAAACACAGTCTAACAGCATCCTGTATGGTCACATCTGTCCCACTGACAGAATATGAGAACCTTATTTTAAGGTTGCCTGAGATGTGCTGAGATTACAGTGTTGCTGCTGTCAAATCCAGTCCAAAGAACCCATGATCACTCCTGGGTGCACAAGAGTACTTCATTTACTAGGTGTTCAGCAATGGATAATCATTCAGACTAAGCAGGAAAATATTAGAGTCATAGATGCATCTAAAAAAGGAGATTTTCCTCACCAAACAGCAGTCTTTCAAGAATTCTTCTTCCCAAAGAATTGTGGACAAACAAGAGTGATTTGTCATCTCAGGAAACAGATTTTCCAGCAAACAATAATCCTGACCCCAAGAAAGACAAATTAGTGCAGGACAAATAAAATCTGATGTCTGATTTTCCCTTTACCTGAGATGAAAAACAAATTGCTCCTACCAGAAATTATACAATGTGCACAGATCCCAGTAGAACAGCTGTTTGAACTACTCATGCTTTTCTATTTGTTTATTAGATTTGAGACCCAAAAGCCCACACATAATCCACAGCCCTTCAAGCAGTAGTGGAGCATGTGTGTGCTGAAACGCCATTTAACCTCAGGAAACTTCCCTCTCCATTTGCCAAACATGTCTCTTTCCTTTATTCTTCAAGACTAAAAAAACCCCAAAACCAACTTTGCTTAACATTCACGCACTAATTACAAGACTGTACTTTACAAATGGAACATAAATAAAATTACATAGCTAATTAAGATATATCATTAACTGAAGCTCGTTTCTATGATACTAATTGCATATTTCACCTCCCTTTTAAATGGATTTGATGGTCTGCAAATAAGCCATTCATTTTATGCAGTGGGGGAGATTTCCATGAGCAGCAACTGCCCGCTGTCCAGTGGGACATTAGGCCTCCCTGGTTAGACCAAAGATTAACTGGGTAAATTGATGACCTTTTTTACCAGCCCTTTGAGAAGTATGATTTTGAATTTGTCAGATACTTTTTCTGCCCCAGCCCCTTTCTTCCACGAGACACGCATGTTCAAAAGATTAAAATTCATTGGAACAATGCAAGTTTTTCAAATATATTTACTCCAAACTTTCTGCACAGACTAGACAGTTTAAAATTGGCTTGGCTGCTGCTACATTCATCCACACCATTTGTTTTTTTAACTTAGTTAATGAGTTAGAGTCAAAACACGTGAATAAGTTTAATATTGTAATTATTTACATTTCTGTACAACAGACAGAGAGCTACCAACACCATGTGGCACATGAGGGTGTATTAGTTAGCGTTAATGTAGGACCTGGAAATCATGATCTGAAGTCTCCTGAAGTCCCCACTCTGTAGAGGATGTTCCTTATGGATTTGGCCAAGTCCTGGGATCTTCACCGTCTCACCTTGCATTAGGGATGCAATCCTGTATGTGTGCATAAGTGTATTTAATACCTCAAATACCGACATAAGTGTGAAATTTTTGAGGAGCACTGCCTTTCTAACAAAATTTTGAAAATCACCACATGAGGGACAGAAATCCAGGATCTGAGAAATAGAGGGACAGATGGATATTTTAAGACTGGATGCTTTAAATACCATGTTGAGGGAGAACAGAAAGGTATTACTGTGCCATTGCCTTAAATGCTGTAGCAGGAGGATGCTCTGTGACCTCAGGCCTTTCTCCTCAGAGGTGCAGGAGAGGGGGACCTGCACTGTGCAGGTGACCCTCATTCCTCCAGTTCTTATTGGAAAGTGTTTCTCAGCTGTTAGCAGCTCTGGAGAAAGAGCACAGTATCTTTGGAGGGTGAGGTACACCGCCAGGAAAAACTGCTAATTTTCTCCCAGAGGGCTGCCCGTGTTTGAACACAAGGTCCAATTTCCTCAGGGATAGAAAAAACATCCATGACGTGGCTTTACATCAGGCAAGGAAAACAGTGCAGATGCAAATTTTGCATATCTGATGATTTGAGACAATTTTTGCTGTGGAAGGGATCACACATTTGGGGAATGAAGTACTATTTTAGTGGAATATGGGGTATGTCTCACAGTTGGCAGCTGATGACGAATGGTGGTATTAAAGTGCTGGATCCAGCAGCTCATGTGAAGTCCAGAAGCAGCTTGAGCATGTGCTCCAAGCGGATGCATGCACAAGCACATATGTATGTTCCACACCTGTGAAGACAGCCAGCCACACATACCAACAGAGACACATAGAGTGCACACATGGCCATAGAGGACACCAGCTCTTCTATTGCTGAGTAGGATAGAGTCCATCAGTGGGAATATATATACATCCCTTCAAGAATATATATACATCACTCCAGCAGCAGGGCAGAGATTCTGTCTGTTCAGTAGCTGCCCCTGTTTCCCTGAGCCTTCCCTGGAACAAACCTGCAAGGGTCTTGGATGGGATGTCCCTGTTTTGAGTTTCCAACTGCTTCTCTTCCCCTGTGCTCCTCTGGGCTTGTAGAAGTGGGTCTTGGATGGACACCATGGACAAGCCCACTGTTCCTTCTGTCCCCCTGGTTCTTACAGGTAGGTCAAGAGCAAAGCCAGATGAGAGGGTTTGGACACTTTCTTCAGGGATGGGTTTAGTCTCTGTCTGATGCATCTTCAGACTTCCACAATTTTGGGCTTCTGATTTGGATTTAGAGAGTGCGTAGGATTTTTGATTGAAGTTAGAGTTTGTCTTAATGAAATTTAACTCCATTAATTATTCCAAATGCACATATTTACAGAACTCTGGCCTCTCACAGGGGGTCTGCAGAAGGTATGAGATCTGGGGTATCTTGTTTTGGCATCCTGGTTCCCATTCATCTGACACTTCAGAACACCTTAATTACAAGTCAGAGATGGATAGAAGAAACTGCAATAACCTCATCCATATTTAATGACTTTGTTCAACACTGTTTCCAAAGTGCACAAATACCATCAGGAGCAGGGTGTAATCCAGCCCCAGGAGCACCACTTGGCCCTGGGAACATCACTTTGGTTCTGGGAATTCCCATCAAGTGGCATGTCCCTTTCCTCACCCTGTAGCCCCTGTGTCCTGCATGTTGAGTCACCCACAGAGAAGTGAGGAGACCAGCACAGAAGCAATGCCCTGGCTTCAAAAAGCAGAAATTTTTGTCATTTGTTTGCCCCTTATTCCTCTCCACCTAGTGCCTGTTCTGGGTGTGATTCTTGACCTGTTCCCAGTAATGACATAAAGCAGTGAAACCAGCAAATCATGAATCAACACTGTTTCTTTCTATTACAAAACAGACATTATAAACTGAAAACACAAAGATCATTTTATCTTTATTAATAGTCTAATGCACATGAGAAAGGTATTTGACATTTTTTACACCTCCAACTCTTTTCTTCATGCATTGCTGAGCAGGCTGCACCAGAGTTCATCCATTTAAATCCACTTCATAACTCAGTATATACACAGCAAAAGGATTTCATGATAGATTGGTACTTACTAGATGTATTTAAAAAACTGAACCATCTCTTCCCTCAAAGTTTTCTGGTCAGAGAATCAAATTGCTGCTGATAATGAAATTGAAATCAGACCTGATATTTAGAGTGAGGTAGACTGTCCCACTCCACTTACTTCAGCAACTTGTAGGTTTGTGTTGAATGTTACCAATACTTATTAGAAATAGCTTTTTTTTTGCTGTGTACAGAGGTTACCCTACCCAAAGCTTCTCTGGAGTTTTCTTGCAACTGTTCCTTGCCAAATTCTACCTTGCAATGAGCCACCGCTTTTTGCATTTCATTTCCGAGACAAAGTGTAATTGCAAATATATTATGTGATTAGTGTTGCCGACTGAACCCATTAGGAAGGCTTTAAGGACCAATCCACACTACAAGGGGTTGTTTCAGCAGTCAGACCTTGTCCGTGTCCCACTTTGGTGTCATTTCTCTTTGGGAGCAACACTGTCCAGCTCCTGTCACCAAAATAGGGTCCTTCCCCCTCTCCTCTCCATCACTGGCCTCTCTCCCCGCTTCACACCACTCCCAGTCTTCTTCTCTTTGGGGCCCTTCTTTGCCCTACCTAGACAAGGAAAACCCACACATGCCAGCACTTCCCCACCAGATGGAATGACCATGGAAAGATGGGGCTGGAGCAGCTCACAGGTACGGACCCTGAAGGAGTGGAGTGATGGCAGACAAAGTGCGCAGTGCCACCAGTGTCAGGGTTTATTCATCCCCATCCTTGACTCTCCTTCTGCCAAGAGGCCAAATAAGCCTCTGGACCCACCAAACAGGGGCAGCCCACCTGCCCTTCCAATGACGGCAGCCATGAGCAAGATTGCAAGAAGCCATGAGCAAGGCTGCAGGAAGCCATGAGCAAGACTGCAGGAAGCAGCAAGTGCAGTAGCAGGCTGCAAGGTAGCTCCAATGCTTGTTTTCACAGAAAGTTGAACACTTTATGCAATTATCCCTAAAAAGATGTCCCTTTCCTATGACTCACCATTTGGTCACCAGTGTAATGGCATGTCCTGACACCCAAACTCTGTCCTGCAGAGAGGCTGAAGCACACTAGACAGGCTGACAGGGCTGGCCCTGTGTATGAGCTGTGCCTGAGCAGGGCCACTGAGTGGACTGGATGGTCCATGGGCCACAAACTGGAGGATAAGCCAGGAACTAATGTTTCAAGTCAGCTGGACTTGTGATATGCTCCCTCTTGCTGCCCCACATCTGAGGACCAATGACACCCCCCCACAAGGGGTGTCTATGCCACTCTCATGATGCTTGCTGTAGTACTTATCACAGGATCAAGTGTATGTGGAACATTTTTCCACTATTTTCCCTAGTTGCAATGTGTTTTCAGATCCTTAGAAGAGTAGCTGTGGTGCCTTGAGCCACTGATGCCCTGTGAGAGCCCTACTTCTAAAACAGCAACTGCTGCACCTGGAACACAGGAGAAACCCTTCCTCCATTCTGGAGTCTCAGCATCTCTTGGGGTGCTTGTTTACTCAGATACCAGTCTTATAAATTCTTAATCAAAAAATACTTTTAAAAACCTACTTTGCATTTTCTGAACGTTGTTATCCTATTCAGCAAAGAATCATCTCATGTCTTTATAACTTACACCATTACTGTTCTTGATTAACAACAAAATCTGATGAGCTGGCCTTTCCAGGCCCCATAAGCAGAGTCAGCCAAGCAGAAAATATAAGTGAAGGGAAAACAATTAAAAGTTATATTAGTTGTTACATCAGAGTTGAATGTTATATTTACTTTTTTTTCCCTGTACAATAGGCAAACTTTTGCTGCACACACAGCTCTTCTCTTCCAGTGATGGTAAGTGGATATACAGAGTCAGTTTCATATCAGTCACATTAGGTATGGATTAGTTAGCAACACATGTGACAGTTTTGAGCCTTCCTTTTATGATTGTGAAATAAATGAACACAGTAGAGAATTATTATGTTAACTGGGACTGTAAGGTTTACAGTCCAAGAAAATATTATGAACCAGGCACGACTGGCTGACATAGCAAAGAGGGATGTACAACTGGGACAGCATGCATGCTATTTGTGAAATCCATGGCATGATACAGAAAACTGTAGGTATATTGTGTAAAAACAAACAAATTACAACAATTAACAAAATTAGAAAGCCTCTTGATATTATGCTGTGGTTGTGTCCTAAAATGCTTAATTTTACAGCATAGGTCTCTGGGTACAATAGATTTAAAGTAATCAGACAACATCTTTTCATTTTTATTGATTATATGAAAAGGTGACAATATATTGAAAAATCATCCACACCTTGGCACCTGCTCACAACTAATTAGCTGCTCAGTGAAAAATCCAGCAAAACCAACCAGTAGAGATTATGTGTGAAGGAGAGACAATATCTAAGCTGGGTCTGGAGTTCTGCACTGATTTCCAGGAGGTGGATTTGATGAACCTTGTGGGTCCTTTCCAACTAGGAGTGTTTCTAGGACCTTCTATGATTCTCCAACATTTCTGACTAACCCCAGAGCCAGGCTATACAGATAAACCTACAATGAGTTCCTGCAAGACTGGCATACAGACATCCAGAGATGTGAGGCTGGTATACTAGACTCCTGCCTCCTCCTCCCCCCGTTTCTTACCATGTAGACATTCTTAATTACGTTTTTCTCTGCTAATGGAACATTTTAGTTATCATGTGCTTGCATCAGCTGTATATAAATGAAAAAGACCTTAATATGTTTGTTAATGAAAAAGTTACAGTGGTATATTAAAGAAGAGTTTATTTAACTTTATTTAATTTAATGGCCACTTAGTAGACTGAGCCTTAATGATCCACAGTAAATGTATTTTTTCAAAGGACTTCTCTATTATTGGGTGTTCTTAGACCAGAGTCCACATTTCATACATAGGATTTAGATAAATTGCTGCTCAGGGTAACACAGTGTGATAAGGGGACATTAATTCGTGCTAAATTACAAAGAGATTCCTTCAGAGGAATTATTATATCCCTATGAATATAAAAGACAACCTCTCTATCTGAACGTTTCCTGGGAAGTCAGACATTCTGTGCATTATACCAAACTGCAGATGTATTCATTATATTAACATTAATCATGATGACTCCATTTGTCAGTTCCACTTTAATTAAGCATTGCTGCCATAATGGACAATTTAAAGTGTTATAGCAGACTGTTTACAAGGGGTTTAATAGAGTTAGGAGTCAGAATTAAGTGGTCTTCTCTCAGGTGTGACTTTCCTGGTACTAGGAGGTGGCAGAGGCTTAATAGGAACGTAGGTTGGAAGGGATGACCGGAGCATCACACTCAGTCTGATCTAGATGTGTTACCTGCTTGCTGGGATGGGGTGTCCTGGTTTTGGCTGAAATAATTTTCTTCACAGTAGCTGATGCAGTGGTGTGTTAAGGATTCATGACGAGAATAATGTTGATAACACATTGATATTTCGTTGATGCTAAGTAGTGCTCATCTTAAACCAAGGACTTTTCTGCTGTTCACAAACAAACTTTTCAGTTTCCCAACAGCGAAGAGGTGAGCAAGCAGCTGGGAGAGAGCATGGCCAGGGCAGCTGTCTCAAACGTCATGGCCAGCATATAAACTAGGGGAGCTAGCCAGAAGCCAGTCCTTCCACAGGGCTCTTGCACTTTCTAGCGCCACTGCATCTTTTTGCATGTACAGATGAGAATGTGCAGTACTATGCATAAACCTTTTGGAAGTTCTCTGTGGGATTAATTCCTATTCTGTTGATGCTTCTGCAAAACATGTCCCATTGCCAATTCCTAGCCTTTACTTGTATTGGATATTGCTGCAGCCTGCCAAATTCTACCTGTTTTACTGTGGGTAGGTCAGTTTCTCGTGCATAGGGTAACAAACCTTGATTCTGCAGTTCTGGCTACATTTTCAATGCTTACTGCTTCATTTGAAAAAAGGGCATGGCATACAGTTTCAAGTGGGCCCAAAGCCTCTTGTCCAGCAGGGCCTTTGAAGGGTGAATGAGTGAGAATTACTACAAGTTTGTAGACAGAAAGAAGTCCATTCAGATGGGCAGCAGCTGGAGCATTCTTCTCAATTCACTGTTCAGATATGATCAGTAGCCCCACTGCTTTAGAAACACACCACTGCCCTAAAAGATGCTTCATAGTGGCTTCAAGAAAGTGTACATATACATAAAGAATTTTCTCCCTAGGACATTTCGAGTCTTTGAGATTTTTTTTGAGAATGAAAATAGGTCATGAAATCTTGAGACAGAAGCTGTAAATCTTCACCAGCTGTCTGTGACATTATTTCCAGATGTTCCTGCTCACAGCCATCATGGCCCACTGCAGGAATCCTGGCAAAGGAGCTGTCACTTTGATCTCTTTGTACCAGCTCCTGTGTACCCAGCATCTCTGCTCCTGACTTTCCTGGCTGGACCGCATATTGCCCTTGTATGCAAAATCTGTTACAGTACAGAGACAGTCCTTTGCTTAACCAAGGGTCTGCATTTCCTGTTCATTAAAAGTATAAATGACAATTCCTAGACATCTTAAATAATGGCCATTTGTATGAAGGTTTGAGCTAAAACTGTATTTGCATCCTTGAAGGGCATTCTCACTGAAGGAAGCAGTATGGGGCCTCACACCTGGAGAGACAGGAAGATTCCTTGCCTCTCACCGCAGTTTTGTCAGGTCTAATCCCACTGTTCTGCTGCCAGCAGGCTGCCATGGCATTTCACATCCAGACGTGGGAGGGCTTAATGAGGAACGGGCACTGCCTGCCTGCTGCAGGACAGACAACTCATTCCTTTTTTAACCTAGCAAGGCTGAAAGACAACAGAAGTACAAAAACTATAAAAAGCAGAGCAAGAAATGGCAATCCCTGCAATTGCAAAGACAGAACAGCCACAACATGGCTCCCAGTGTTGTCCTGTAAAATCCCTTTGATGCTAGGCCATGAATCTCCACTGAAAGCTGTCCAGGTATCAACACAGGCTCTGCAAGGGAAAGGCAGTTTGGTTCATCCACTCTCTGCCCTCCTCAAGAAGTGCTGGGAGATGTACTAAAAGAATCTTAGAACCATAGAGAGTTTAGGTCGGAAGGGACCTTCCCTGCCATGGGAAGGCACACATCCTACTAGACCAGGTCCGTACTCTAAACCTTGTACAACCTGGCCTTAAAAACTTCCTGGAATGGAACAGCCACAGCTTCTCTGGGCAAGCTGTGCCAGGGCTTCACCACCCTCATGGAGAAGAATTTCTTCCCAATACCCAATCCAACCCTGTCCTCTGTCAGTGGGAAGCCTTGTCTAGGCTCTCCAGGCCCTTGTTTAAAATTCCTCTCCAGCTTTCCTGGACCCCTCTGAAGTTCTGGAAGGGACCCTGAAAAGAAAGAGGGAGACCTCATCTCCAGGCTGAACAACCCCACCTCTCATCCTGTGTCTATAGGACAGGTGTCCCAGCTCTCTGAGCACCCTAATGATGATGGACAGCTGCTAAAAGTGGTCTCCAAGCCCCAGACCCTTCCGGGATCTTGCTGCCGGGGAGGTGAAACATGCATTGCTATACAGTGAGCTCTGAAGGTCTGAGGGCTTTCCTCCCTCTCCGGAAGGCATCACCACCAGTGGACATTGCCTACAAGAAGCTGAGTCTCCCAGGACTCAAAGGGCAGCACAAGGGATTCCTGCTCCATCTAGTGATACTGGGTTCATCAGGGCACCAGGGCCTTGACAGGGGCCAGAGGATGGCAAACATCAACTCATAGCAATGAGGTGGGCAGTTGCACCGGGACGTTATTCCTTCAGTCCACATAGGGTGTGGGATATAAAGGGCTATTCCAGAAGCTGTGCATCCCAGAGAGCTGTGAGGTGCACGTGGTGCGTGGAGAATACGTCAGTACATCAGGATAGGAACACAGGGGTGGAGCAAAATGCACCGAGTCCAGCCTGGCTGGATAAGTGCTACTGGATGAACTTGGCAATTATGGAAAACTGATTTTTGAGCACTTGTTCTTCTTAAGTGCATTCCATTATACTGCAGGCTCAAGTATAAGAATACCCACTCCACTCTGAATTACAACTGGATAGAAGCATCCCTGCTTTATGCTGCCAGCACAGAGTGCAAGCTTCTCCTGGTCATGAAGTAAATACCGGATGTATGCTGCTGGTTGACTTAATTCTGCCTCTCTCCACCAATTGTCTATGTGCTCATTGATTGTGATTTTATTTATCTACAATTATTTGCTGAATTGCAAAAAGTTCCGTGAGTTCTGCTTCTGAGGCTTAAAACTGAAATGGATGGTACTGGGACACAGACCCGTTCTCCTGAGCTTTGTGAGAGTTGTGCCCTAACCCTAACCCTAACCCATTTATACTTTTAATGAATAGGAAATGCAGACCCTTGGTTAAGCAAAGGAATGTCACAAAAGCATTGCAGACTTTGCTGGATACAATAGATATGTATTTCTTTGATGCTAGAGGTCCCTAATACAGAGCAAAACATAACGTTATGTCTTCCAGGAACTAAATGTTAATGTTTATTATAAGGAGTGCATTATTGTGGAGAATTTAACATGGCCAGCAGCTCACATAGCCTTTGTTTAATTGTCCTAGGTTACAATACAGATGTATTCAAGTATTCTATTACCACCAGCTGTGGGCCATTAGCTGTTATCACCTGCTAATGACACACACACCCCCCCACACACCCCCCCACCCCCGATAACAGACAATGGGCCATCAAGGACCCACCACATGACTCATGGACTTATCTCATTCTATTGTGAGATGCTCCACCCGGGAGGGAGGAGCCAAGCATTCTCACCTGGATATAACCTGGCCTTGGAACCGCCTAGTTAGCCTAGAACTACTTCATTTGGATTGCTACCACCACCCTAACCGGGTGTCAGGTTGTATCTGACCTTGTCAGTGCTTTTTCCTTGTATTATTTCACTTATTGTTAATTTTTCCTATTAATTTTAATATTGACTTGTGATCCCCCACTGGTTTGTTTTCAAACCAATACATTAATCCTGCCACAACAGGATGTGGGAGAAAATAGGAAGAGCAATAGTGAGAAACTTCAAGGATTGAGACAAAAACAGGTTAAGCAAAGAATGAAGGAAAATAAAAACGAGTGATGCAAAGACATCCACTCACCACTTCCCATGAATAGAATGACAGTGCCTAGCCATGAAGAACATTTGCCTCCCTAAACAACATCTGCTTTGGAAAAAATCTATCCCCAGTTTCTGCAGGTGAGTATGGCAATGTATTGTACAGATACCCCTTTGGTCAGCTGGTGTCAGCCCTCCAGTTGCCTCCCCTACCAGCCTTTTTCCCATTCAAGGCTCCTCTCTGAGGCCTGATACTATGCAAGCTTGCTCAGTGAGAGTCAATTTTTGTTCTGTTATCAAACCTGTTTCAGCCACAAATCCAGAGCACAGCACCATACTGGCTGCTATGAAGGTAATTAACTCCATCCCAGCTAGATGTGGTACAAGCATCATCAGCCAACCATTAGAAATTCAGAAAGCGTGAGGGTGGAAGTTCAGGACACATTCACCGTGATTTCTTTACTGTCAATTACATAGGTTTTTTGGGACTTTGAGCAACATGGAATAGTAGAACATGTCCCTGCCCGTGTTGTGATTCTATGATTAATTAAAATTTGCAATATCTCAGTTGCTATAATACTGCTACAATTCACATAGAGAATACAGTAACTCAGGTCAAACAAGCTATTGTCAAACAAAAGTCCTTACTATTGTTTAACAAATCCCATGCTTGAGCAATTTAGGGTACTGTGGAAGAACTGGCCAGTGCAAGCAAGACACCTGTGATGATGAATCAAGTAAATGTCTCATAACTCAAGGCTACACAAGAGGTTTGGCTCTGGCCACACAGACCAGACAGCAGTACCACAGGCATGCATGCCCTTGGAGGGGGACAGAGGTCCTGCCATGAGATGGCAGGTGGAGAGAAATGTGAGCTTGCAAAAGCATCAGTAGGAGCATAAACCAACCCTCAACTATGCCTGTGTATCTAAATGTAGATACATTTATATGTAACCCATGGAGAATAGATTACTCATCAGTCATTAGCCATAGCTCATTTTCAAAACGGAGGTTTTTACAGCAGCAGTGGTTAACAAGATTTTTCCAGCTGCTAGTAGTACATACATGTTGTTACAGGCATTTCATGACACAGCCAGGATGGACTCTGGGGCAGGGGGAAGGAGAGTTCTCCCACTCTCCAGATCCCAGTGCAACCCTGTCTCTGTTGGTGGCCAGAAGTCACACGGGCAGAAGCTGGGGCTCTTCCCATCTGTCCTACCCTGGAGAAGAGATTTTGGCTTCGAACAAGAAGGCAGCTGGGGCAAAAACTTCCATGCCTGGGAGTCCCTTTCCCTCAGCAGCCAGAGGACAACCTCTCCCACAGCAGAGTGGCTGGGCAGAAGGACAGGACAACAGAGACCTGCTGCAAAGCAGGGAAGGCCTCAGCCAAACCACCGTGGTCTTCATACATCAAGAGTTGCCTCCAGGTTCTTCTGAACAGTTCCTGACTCCAGACCCCAACAAACTGTTCCACCTTGCATCTGGGTTCATTTTGGAGGGTTCCTCTGCTTCATGGGGAGAACAATCTGCCCACAGGACCAAAGACACTTGAGGACCTGACACTCGTCACCAACATTGACCTCACCACTGTGTGGTGATGTGGGCTCTGCCACAACATGGAGCACCTTCTTGGGTCCAACCATGCTGCAATGGGGAGGGTGTTCGCTCACACTGGGCTTCAATGCCTCTCCAGGTCCAGTGGATGCCTTTTCATGAGGGCCTCCAATGTCCCAGTTCAAATGCAACTACCTGGTAATTTTTTTCCCAAGGAAGGCAGGGCACAAGGCAAGGATAAGAGTGAAAGCAGGCATTTTGAACTTAAAAAAATTACTTTTATTTTAGGAACCAATAAAATTATGGTAAATATTTACAAATAATTATCTCACATAAAGGTTACATAAAACCAAATGTCCACAAGTAACAGTCACTCTCATGAAAAGACACACAGATATTGAACTACGCCAATCTTATTGCATGTTTCTTCAACTAATCTAAAAATAAAAAGTGTTGCAGTCAACCATTTAACTTAGAATAAAATCACAAATTTCAGTATTGACAAGAAAAAGAATTAAAAAAAAGAAAAATAGAAAAAAAATCCCTTCAAACAGCCCCTCCTTTTTGATCCATGCCTTAGCACCCCTGGTCCCCAGCCCACCTCCCTTTTTGTTCCCCAAAACAAAACCCAAAACAAAATCCCCAAAATAATGTTCGACATCTTTGGCAAATTGGCACTGCTGTAATTACATTCAAATATTATAACACACAAAAGCAACACACAGCACTAAGGAAAAAACACCAAGATTTCAAGTCTGTTCTTTTCCTACTAGAAAAAAAGAATACAAAACATACACATTTTAAGAAGCGTTTTTTCATCTGTTTTGCAACAGATGTTATCCCCTACTTTCAAAGGCAATTCAACAGTTATTTTTACGATTTTTTTTGTAAGTTTTTTTTTTTGTATGTGTTTTTCAAGGTGAGAAGCCTTTTCTTTTTCTCCCTCTCTTTTCTTTTTCCTCTCTTTTTAAAGAAGTAAGGTTCAATGCAGGCATTGCAGACTTTGGTGGATACAATAGATATGTATTTCTTTGATGCTAGAGGTCCCTAATACAGAGTAGTTTGTCTGTAAGAAAAAATGTTTCTTTTTTTTGTTCTTGGAAAGGAATTCTATTTGCAATGAAATGAGTTTCTGTAATTTCAGAATGTACAAAGGCCACTACAAAGTGAAAAACCAGGACAAGATTTTTTTCCCACAGGAGGCTGAGCAAAGGAAAAGACGGGTCTAAATGTCCACTGACAATTTTTCCCGCCTCATTTAGACAGGGCAGAGCTGGAGACCTTGGACACAGGGGTCTGGCTGGGTGGTATCTGGGGCTAATGCAGGACTAGGGTCTGCCTCTCCACAAGCCCTGCAAGCTTCTGAGATACTCAAGTGTGCCTACAGATACAAGTGTGTAGACAACAATCCCTACATCCATGCCTGCCTATCCAGCAGTGCTGCAGCTGCATCCAGCTCAGTCCTTTCAGTCTGACTTCCACCCTGGAACTCCTGCATTCTATGAGCCTTTCACAGGACTGGTGAGTGAGGCCACTGCTGGAGCTGCCACCTATGCCAGCTGTGATGCTGAGGCGAGCAATCCGGGCACCATTTTGATGTGCTTTTCACTCAGCATTTGCATATCAAGTCTTATTAGCTCAACCAGAAAAAGAACACGAACTATTTATGATCCTTTCAGATATTTTGTTTCTCATGCTGCAGTAACAAGAACCTGTGACAAGAGCAGGTCTGAGAACTACAGCGCTTCCTAGCTGGTGTCCCCAGTCTTGTGTCACTACTGAGCACTCTGCCTCCAGTGCAGAGCGGCAGTGGCTGTGGCTTGGCATGTGTGCTCAGTGCTTCTGTCAATGCAGGCTGCCTGACCTGGCTGTGCCTAACAACACCCATATGGTACCATCACTTGCATGCTTAGAGAGACTTCAGGGCACGTTAGCGAAGAGCTGTTGGTCCTCTTACATTCAATCAATGAATCCAGAAGGAAAAACAGGTTTGTCCAGAGTATGCTGGGACAGTCATGGGGTGGGTCAGCCTAGTGCTGTGCTACCTCCTGTGCCTGTGGTCTTATGCTTCCCAGTGGCACATGCATGCAGAGAAGAGCACAGCACCGGGAAGGACACTTGGTCAGAGCCATGTTGCAGCCAGTGACAGCTACACAAGTTGACTCTGCTGCAGGCCATGGCTCTTGAAGCTATGGGTACCAGTGGCTGGAAATAAGCAACACCATAACATGGCTTCCTCTCTCCTCCATACTGAAGGATGTGTAAAATACATAAGCTAAAAAGAAAAAAAAAAACAAAAAAAAAAACCAAACCCCATCAGCTAAGATCAGCATGGCAAAGCATTTATCAACATCCAGTAGCTGCTATGACCTGGCACAGTGAGCCCATCACACTTCCCTCACCCGCTATGCTGCTCTCTCCCACTGTGCTGCCCTCACACTACAGCATTGAGAGGGCTCAGTCACAGGGAGTCAAGGAGGGGTGACAGATTGTGAGCTCCTCGTACTCCGGTGCTGTTTCCTTCCTCACCATCTCTTTCCCAAGTGCCTCAAGCACTGAGGTTGTCTCAACACCTGCCACTCCAATCAGAGAACTGCTCAGACATCTGGGAATGAAAAAACTCTCTCTGGCCCCATGACCCCACAGCCCCAAGTGGTTTTTTAACTAAACAGTGATCAAACAAAGCTTTTGATCTCTCAATCTAGTCCTGAGACATCCAGAGCTCTGCAGTCAGTAGAGTTGCCTAACAACAGTATCTCCATAACTGAGACTTCAGGCACAGTTGCTAAACAAACTCAGTGTCCCCAACATTTTGCGTCTTCTTTATCACCACATTTTGACAGCATTTAACTGAGAGTTTCCTTAACAGGTCAGCTCATGCAATCCTGGCTCACAGCCTCCATCGATTCAGTCTTACAGCAGCATTTTCCCTCTACACCTCTCAAACTTAATTTTTTAGCTTGTGTCAGCAATGCATTTGATAAAATTATTGCTGGAGTGTAAAGTACTGGAAAACCCTCCATCTAACCAAGTGTATTACAGAGTTCAGTGATGAAACTGCCTGAAGGCACTTCTAGGGGTTGATTTCTGCAAGGGTTTAGTAATGATTTAGTAATGCTCTACAGAGCATCCCACTTGGGTAAAGGATTAGCAGGGCATCCCAAACCCCAGCCCTGGGCTGGCTCTCTCCCCTCCTTGCAGCCCCAAAGAGTCATTTGCTTCCTGTCTCCACCTCACCCAGTAACCCCTCCCCCATGAAATAGTGAGGCCATGGAGGACAGACGGAGGCAGGCAATCCTCAGTCTTCCCGACATGACAACCTTCTACCAGTAGTGCCTTTCAAAGATGCTCCCCCCAAGGAGGAGGATTCCCACAATGAAGACTATAGACAGAAAGTCCAGTCTTCCTGAGGAAAGCAGTTGATAAATACCAGGTAAAATAGTCTCAAAACCAGAAAGTACTTCAAGAAGTGCTTTTTCCAGCAGCATGGCATCAATACTCCATGGTCTAACTCTTACTGGCTGTTCTTGACAGAAGGATGTCCCAGCAGATGTGCACAAGCCATGGCTGCCACGTTTTGGGAGATGGGTCAGGCACAAATCCCTGCTTTGCATGTTGCAGGGATGGGAGTTTTGGGCTTCCCCTCAGCGGCTGCCTGTGCACCCAGAGTCTCTGGGATAGAGCCCACCACCATGCCTGGCAGGGACACTCTGGCCAAGGCTGCCCTCAGGAAATCCTGATGAAAGCCTTGAGGCCTGTTAGGCCTGAGCACTTTGGGGTCACTTCAGCCAGCAGCATCCACACATCCATCATTTGGAGGGAATATACCTGTCGTGTCTTTCCTAAGACTCCAGCCCAACTACAAGCTCTTCTGGCATGAGCATGCTAACACCTGCTGAAATCTCATGTTTGGTCTTCTCAATGTTATCTGAATTAATGTATGTGACACAATCCATGCTGCTCAGGAAGCAAGTAAAAGTAATGTGGTTGCAGGAGAGTAGGACAGTGGGTAAAGGATCCACATGCCAATGACAAAAACTGCTGTTCCCTCACCAGGCACACAGACGTTTTAGCCAAGCCTGATGGTGTCCCAACAGCTGGTGTAACTCAGCACAGCTCTGCTCTGGATCCAACACCAGCTCCTGTGGTCAAACCCTTGTTTTTCATCTCTTCAGCCAAGGCACTGGATAGCCACATGCCTTCCTGAGCTCACAGAGAAGGTGCATGTGCTCAGGGTGGACACAATGCACACCCCATTGGCCAGGTTCTCCCATGTGGTCCCAGGGACAGGAACACCCTTTGCAGCATTGTCCAAGGGGTGCAAGCAATCATGGGATACCCAGATAGTTATGAACCCAAGACAGTGCTCCAGAAGGTTCCGTGTGTAAATTTTCCATGCTGTTATTTGTCTTTAGTTAAAAACAGGTGTGTATCAGTTATTAATTGCTGAAAGATGAAAAGTGGCACTGGTATCACTGATATTGTCCAAAACTTATTTCTGGGTTAGGGGCACAGTTTCAAAGACTCTGGCCAAAATTCCTGATGGGGTCTGTGAAGATCATGCTGAAATGTCACTGAGCTGGTGGGATGTCTCCATGGCTGCTGAGGATTGGAACACATCTGCCCTGGAAACTTGGAAGTGATGGCTGCCTTTCCATAGCATGAGGAGATGCCACTGGAGTGGGAGAGGGAACTTCTCAGCAGATCAGTGGCTGCTATAGATACCAGACATGCAGCACAAGTGATGAGGTGGGGAGGGAGGAGAGAGAATAGTGTTAACCCAGGAGCTGCCAGAGAAATGCTTCTACAGCTGGAAGCTGGTGAATACCTGCTTCAATGTTCATCCACAGGAATGTATGTCAGGTTTGACACCAACAACATTTCTTCTGCAAGCAAGCACCAACACGACCCCTCAGCAGATCCCATGCAGCTCTGGGTGGATGAGGATGGCTGGGTCGGGAGTAAGGACGCTACAGCCAGATCTTTGTCTTAAGAGGACCAGGGAGCTTTTCCACTGCGCTCAGGAGGGCAGGGATGGGGTCATGCCCATCATCCTTCTGCGGCCAAGGTTGTCTGTGCCTTGGTCTGGGGTAGGGGGAGGCTGTGGAGAGAGATCATCAGTTCTCCTGGCTCCATGGAGAGGCAGTGATTGTTGTAGCTGCTTAGCTCGTCATTTGTAGCTTCTCTCCTCTTATTTTAGCCCCCCACAAGTTGCAAATTGAAACATATGTGACTATTAGTGCTTCCACTTCAAGTAGGAGGGAAGAAACATGGGGCAAAATTCCCCTCAGGCATGTCTGGACTACAGTGCTGGAATCTGCAATGCCTTCACAGAAAAGTAAAGACCCCCCCCCCAAAACAAGCACCTTCCCCTCCAGCTTGCCTTGGAAAGCAAGTGCAGCTGCCCTCATGTCCAGTACACCCCACTCAATACATGCACTTAACAAAAATCATAACCATGGTATTCCTCTCCCTTCCTCTCAGGATTTTCATGACTGGGATTTAGCACATAATCTGTAGAGATATACATAAGGTGTCAACTGTAATTTAGGAACTCCTTCCTGGATGCTGCTTAACTTGAAACTAGTGAATTTGTTTCAGTGTTTAGTTATGATGACAAATGAACATAAATGAATATTAAGCAGTAAAATATCACAAAATTGCCTATGTCTTTCAGTTGCCCATGTGTTTGATACCAGCATATAGCATGATCACACACGACTGTCAGATAGGATGCTCCATATAGAAATAACACCAGCCCAAAAAACAGCCACAATGAATGTTAACCTGGTTCAAAGTTGCTTAAAGCTTACTGAGTTCTTTGAATCAGTGCACCAGTTTCAAAACACACTTTCAGATGCGTTTTGAGTTCATACTTGTACAATGTTGCTGTTTATGCTTAAGCTACTCTTACAGTAATACAAACAAGCAAATATTTACAGTGGTGTGCTTGTGTGAAATTGAGCAGACTGATTTTTTCTTTGCTACACACAAAAAAGAAAAACAAAAAGAAAAAGAAAAATAACAGAAAATTGCCTTGAGTCTCACAGCCTGTTTCAGTGTGCAGCAAGAGGAAGCTGCCCCAAGGGGAGCTGCTCACACCTCTTCCTTATCCCCAGATACAGCCATGGCACCCGCAGGCGATTAAAGCAGTAGCCAGCCAGCTGCAAAGATCATGAAGCTACCATGCATTTTTGACCACGCAGAGCTTCAGGAGAACCACTTCCTCCTGCTTCTCTGTTTGATTCAAGACCCAACCAGATTTAAGAATACAATAATCAGTTCAACAGGTTTAAAGAGCAAATTTTCAATTATCATGTTCCTATTAGGTACTTTCTGCTTCCCTTGCGGAGTGGCTGGCATGGTGGCAGCAAGGTGACTTGTCATGGTTGTCCCAGACGGTGTGTGCCGTCAGTGCCGATGCCCTGGGCTCTGGCATCAGTGGCGGTCATAGGCAGCGGCAGCAGCTGGCGGGGCTGCCCCACGGGCTGTGGCGCTGTAGTAGTAGGGGGAGCCTGTAAGAGATGAGACCACTGTGAGGAAGACAAAGGTGGAAAGGTGCCAGCTTGCAGCGTTCTGACAATGGGTGGCAGAAGCAGCCAAAGCTTCAATAAAGGCTTGTTAAATAGAATAAAAATTGCATTCATGCATTCTGCATGAGAAGGAGGCTACCATTTCTTTGCATTGCTGCTTGCTGTTTAATACCTTCTTCCTTTCCTTCACTCAAAATATCAAGTTCATTTACTTCACCAGAAGAAGTTGTTTTTCAGAATGGAAAGTCAAGATATTCCAACCCCAACACACTACTATATCCTGACTTCTTTGATTTTTTCCCCTCCTTTTGAAAGGAGGAGAGGAGGTTGAGCCCCAAAGCATTCAAAATATTTCACTGAAAGCACTTGTTTACCAAGAAAAAGCCTAAAAAATATTGGTGACAATTTTCTGTCGTGCAGGGCTAAGTACTGGCAGATAGGATGATTACCCAAGGATCACCAGGAACCTGAACTGTTTTCCTGAATGAGGAGGAGTCTTTGACTTCTATCCAGAGAGATACCAATCTGTCCAGTCAGCACCAGCTGTTAAAAAACCTTCCAAGCACACCAGCAATAAAACGAACTCTGATCCATCCTAAGAAGGGAGTCAGGCAAAAAAATGTTCAAGGTGCTACCAGTTTGATCTGCAAGTCACCACTTTCACATGCATGAGATGGAAGGCACATCACATCTTGGATGGACTTGCACTGAGACACATCATCTGAGACCACCAGGCAGGTCTGGATGAGCAACAAAGAGCCAACGCAAGGAACAGTTCTGGAGTACTCAGGGCTGTAGGGTTTGTTTTCATGAGTGGCCATGTCTGAGAGCTACCTTCCATCCTAAGCTCCCTGCCTTCAACACACATGGAACAGCAGTCTGTCAGACACGGTCAAAGGGCTTCATAGCCCTGGATGTGACTTGCTGCAGAGGCAGTGGCTTCTGCTGCTTCCGTGAGGCAGAGGAGCTGACCCCACCAGGAGAAGGCGATGCCACCAGAGCTCAGTGGGGACTGTGCACCTCTTAGGAAAGCATCAGTGGTAGTGAAGCCAAATGGGCTTTTTTTGGCTGTTCACTTCCCATCCCAGACTCTAGCAAACCCTGCTTCTGCAGGTCCAATGGTTGCCTAGCCCTTGGACATAGCCTGAGTGTGGCAGTGCCCCAGCTGTTCCACCTCCATGGCCCTGCACACCTTCTGGAGCTGGGAGGAGAACTAGTTGGCATGCCTGGTGCTGTTGGTCATGTGCTCTGTGCTGAGCCAAAAGCCTCCACCTCTGGGTGGCTGGAGAATCCACTGGCATCTTCTCTTGTTGTACAGCCTTCAGATGAATGCTTTGCTGTTCACTCCAAAACGTCCTGAGTGATTACTCGAGGGCTGCTAGTTCAAAAGGCCAGGCACACAGGGAGAATCACGCAGCCAGACTCTTAGGAGGAAGCTAAGGGAAAGTCACTGTTAACCACCAGCAAAATGTGGGCCTACCTCACTGTTGTGGGTCCACCGGGATCCATCAGACGTGCAAGCCCAGCTATTCCTTCTAGGCTGCTTTTGTCCAGAGTGCCACATCAGGACATCAGCTCAGGCTTCATCACCAGCCTCCTACTTTTCCTTTCCAAGAGAGCACAAGCTGATGCACCCAAAAAACAGAGCTCAGGCAGCATTTGCTAATGCACAGTATCTGCTACGCACTGCACAGCACAGTCAGAGTTGGAGAAGAAAACTTCTTTGTCATGATCAGTGTCCTACCACAACATGTGGTACTCTGCTGCTGCAACTCTGAGGGGGTCAGAAACAAAGGAATTTGGCTACTGGAATGTGTCTTCTGCACAGTGCTGTGCAGGAGCTTGTATGTAGTGTGTGAGTCTGTATTGTCCTCAGTGCCATGCTTAGTGACCCAGACATCCATATTTAAAAATCAGACAAACCCACTGCAAAGGACTAGGTTTAAAGAAAATAAAGCAATCTTCAGGAGTGTGGTCCTAGCTGACTAGAAAGACAGTTTTATCATACACAAGAATAATTCAAGAGCGTCCGTGAAATCACTGGCCAGGATAAGCGTTTGCAAAGATGTCTGTACACAAACTCCCAGGAAGGAGCCAACCTGATACAGGTTTACTTACTAAAAGGTAAAAAATTTTAAGCCATAGCCAACGGTGGCAAAGCAGATCCCTTCAATATGTCATCATTCCACTTATATTTGCACAAGTGTAGTCTTGTGTTACCTGCTAAGGGCACCACAACTGCTATCCTATGCTGGACAGATTGCCTTCTTCCAGGTAACTGACATCAGGCTAACAAGCCCCAGCCTCAGGAACTGTATTTCCTGGAGAATACTGGAAAGCTTCACAAGGACAGTGAACATCATTCTCGTGAGTAGCCTAAAATTAAATGCAGGATACTTAGTATCCCAGCCAAACTCAAGCCACTGAAAGCACAGAAGCATTTTCTAGTCGAATTGGCCAGTCTTGAATGAGCAAAGGCAAATGTTAACAGCTCGCCAGACTTAGAAATGTTCGTGCCATGTTTAGCTGGGGTTTTGGGGATGTTCTGTGGGGGCTGCCCTCTTGGGGGTGTCCAGTTTGCTGGCCCATGTCCCCTTCATGTCCAATCCAACTGCACAGATGTCCTTGGAGATCGTTTTGCACTGCAGGGCAGGCAGTACCTTGAGGTAAAGCAGCTCACAGACCAGTGAAGAGCCAGGTGGAACTGCTGTCCTCATCCATCCCACCACCAGGAGGTTGGTGTGAAGCAGGCAGTGGTGGTGTTTAGTGGAGATCCCAGTCCCCACTGTCACCAGCATTAACACTAGCCATGCCAGCTCAGCTCAGGCAGAAGGGTGAAAAATACACAGGAGGGATCCAGCAGCACCAAACAGTTTCACCCTGGCTCATGGAGCAGCGTGTGGGTCCCACCAGAGCTGGATGCAGTGCTTTCTGAGGGTTTGGGGTAAATGGGGTCTTTTGAGGGTCAGGGCCTTTTGTTTTCCCACTCTCTTTTCCTCCACTGTTGTTCTGACTCAATACAGCTACAAAAAGCCCAATATTTCTCCCATGCATTCCAAAGGTCTTATATTTCTCTCAAGTTAGATTTTGACTGTTTGCCTTTCAGTTGTGCAATCAAAGAAGCTTGTATTTAAAGTGAAAAATGAAAGCACTCACTCTTCCTGTCACCATGCCCCCATCCAGAACAGACTAGTCCATCCTTCTGTCATTTTTCCTTTCTAATTCATACTATCATCAATTTATTTCTTGACACAGTCATTGCTAGTGCCTACTTGTTCTCTAATCTTTCCACAGAACCCCACAGAGGAATTGAATCTAATCCTAATTGAGGGGCTCCAAGCCCTGCCCTTGCATGATGCTGTGCCAGCCCTGGCAGATAGGGCACCACAATGGTGCAGCCAAACCCTCCCAGCCAATGCACAGGGATCACATCTGTGTGGGAGCAGAGACACTGTATCAAACAGAACCCACAGCCAACAGCATCTAGCCAAATGCTACAAGGCGGCACAAAACTGAATCATTTTTCTTCATTAGACAGTGTTGCTGTTATCTGCCCTTAGCATGCACATGTTGAGCTGATCCTATGCTGGTGTGCACCAGTATGAGCTGACAGTAACAGCCTGAGCCCTAGACGTGCATGTGTTTGCCTCCTGTGTGCTCATGCACATGCCTCCATGCACATCCCTGCACTGTACTTGCAGGTCATTCGCAGGAAAAGGTGGGACAGAAAGAAAGGAAAAAGATCTTCCTTCCCTCACCTCTTTGTCTGGTTTCCAGATGGAAACACCTACTTCAGCCACCAAGCCAGACCACACAAATGGTTTATATCCTCTTCCCAGCACACTCCCCCAGGAACTTGGGGTCAGTCCTCACTCCTGCTGCAGTCAAGGTGGGACTGAGTCACTCCACCACAACAAAGTGTGTGATGTCTCTGACACCAAGAGGTGTGGGTGCCACCAGGGCTGATACAGTATGCAAGAGCATGAAGATGCTGCAGACCTACAGCAGGTAACTGACGACTTCTGCCCTTGCTTCTGTTGATCTTTCTGGAGGACTACAGCTTGATTGCCTGCCATTCCCCAAGAGCCATGGGGCACAGCATTTGGGACTGCCCCAGAGAGGAAGGAGCAGAGTGCCTCATCTGCACTGGTTTCCATGACAGCTGAGCTGGGGTAGAAGCGGCTTGGTGCCTGGTGCAGGGAAGTGAGGAGCACCAAAGCAAGGGCAGAGCAGGCAGTGGGGTCATGGTGAGTAACTGGTGCTCTGCTGGGGCCAGACAGTCACTTCCCACTGTCTGCATGCCAGGAGCATGGTTCTGCCTTTCCCTGAAGACACCACCTTGCACCGCCCCGCCCCCCCACCCCCGCCGCTGCTCCACACACATCAAAGAAAGACTGGGGACTAAAAACAGAAGCCTTCTCACCATTCTCATCTCTCTCTATACTCTACCCATATACAATTTTTCAATCCAAGTATCCTTTCCTCCTGCCACTTGGAGAGATGCAAGTCATGGCATCTCTCCTTTTAGCTCCTCTTTCACAGGTCGCAGCCTTGTGTGATTGCTGTGGTGCAATTCTTCCTTGCCAGCACAGGGAATTAATTGAACGTAGGTGCTGCTAAGTGCTTACAGTATTAAACTTTCATCTCAGTGAAAGGAGCGGGACTTTGTAAAACAAACTGTGTCAGGTAATATACCAGTCCTGATTAATTTTGTCAAGGTTTCTGCTCTGAGGCTGATACTGCCAGAGCTTGCTCTCAGGAGAGAATTACTAAATGCACTCACGTATACTCCTGAGAGGAGTGGAGGCATCCTGGATATAGCTCAAATTAACCTATTCTCCACTGCGTGTGCCCAGGCTCATCACATGGCACCTTCTGGGTGTGCAGGGAGACTTGGGGCAGGTTATAAAGGCCCTGCTAGAGACTCCTACTTTTCCTAAACTACCAGCAGGATTAGCAGGCATTAGGGAGAAGGGATTGCAGGATCAGGCTTCCAGTGACAAAGGCAGAGCTGTGGATAAGAGGGATCCCTGCAAGGCACTAGAGACATCTGATGCATAGATTATGGCTGATTGAAGACACATTCTTGATCAGTTCATACCACTGTACTTGGACCTATCAGTGGTCAGGTAAGGGGATTCCCTCTCCAGGAAACTCCAGCCCCTTCCAGTTCTGTGACCAGACTGAACTGAAATGATAAGTTCATCTTTAGGACTTGCTGCAGAACAAAACCCCCCCTCTTTTTTTTTTTTTTTTTAACTGCTGAAACGAAGTATATTGAAGAGGAAAAAAATAAGGAAGCCAAGATTATATATTTTAACATTTTCCAACCAAAAAAAAAAAATCAGCATTGACATTATAGCATGAAACATTTCAATTTCAAGAAAGCTGCAGTTTCTGACAGAATATGTTAGCATTTGATTCTTTTTGCCCTTGCCTCATTTAAACACATGTTCCCAGCACGCTACTGAGTAAATACTGCTGAAGAAATCCTCACCAACCTGAGACATGAGCTTTGCTGTGAGGAGCAAGCTATCCCCATAACTGCCCATACATTGAAGATGCGTCGGAAGTTGCCCCCAAAATGCATGATCCAAAAAGGAAATGAGAAAAAGAGGATGAATGCACAAAAAAGGGAATGGCACAGGTAAAAGGTCCTGGCAGCAAGCATCTGTCTTATGATCAGCCTCTGCTTCAAAGTCTTCTGAAACCCAGACCTACCCATCTCCAGCTTCTTCAGGGCATCACAAGGAGGTCCTACCTTGGCTACCACCCTGGGCAGCATGCTCAGAGCTGGTACAGGTCCATCACCTCAAATAAAGAGGTGAGCAGGTAATGGGTGCAAACTGCTGCTGACAGAATCAAGGGGATGCTGCCCACCCCTGTGGGGTAGCACAGAGCTCAGGAATGTCTTTGGGATGGCTCCAGATAGTGTGCACACCCTTGGAGGTAGATATCCACAGGCAGGAACACAGTAAATAGCCCAGAAGCCTCTCCAAAAGCTCTGTCTTCATGCAGAAGGGGATGGTGAGGGCTGGGTAATCATTTACTTTTAGTATCATGACACTTTCTTTACCACTTTGGAAGGAAGATTTAAAAAGTCACACACAACCTGGCTTCCCAGGCCTATCCATGATGCAGAGCACCGCTGAAGCAGCTCTTCTGATTCAAAAGGAGCTGCAGAATGAGAAAAGACAAAAGCATGGTGTGTCCTCTTGCCTCTCGCAAAAGCCTCTTCCCCACACTGCTCAACCAAAATTCTGGCAGCACCGCTGGCTGTGACCATGGAAACAGTGGGTTTCAGCACAGGGACTCCCCTGGCTTTGTGCAGCTATGCCCATCCATATTAGGTGAAGGTCTGTCTGTTGATTTATGACGGAAGCACTAACAAACCCTTAAATGTGGCACAGCAAATAGCAGCATTATACCAGCACCATGGCATGAGAGGCAGAGGCTGTCTATTGCTCCCGAAGGATTTGTTTAAGGACAAGAACCATGATGAATACAGCCTGGATGGTTCAATTACATGGGGACTCAATTACTTAAAACAAAGAAACTGGATGAAAAAAGTATGACAAAAATTCAAAATTATTTCACTGCTGGAGGTCACATATAACAGCCCTGTCATCCATAAATCTGGAAATCTCTAAGGCATGCTACTCCTGTGTTGAGAGATGACAATTAATTGGTATTTTACTTACCTCATCCATGCAAATTATGCAGGAAAAAATTCTAATTACTGCATGCTACATGTATATAAGGTCAAAGTGGGCCAGCTTTTGACAGGGGTGTAAAATGGATTATGTTTATCCTTCACATGAGGGCCATGATCCTGCAGGAGTTACAGGGCTTCTATCTCCCACTGCTCATAGGGACCATGCTGACATCAGTGAGGCTGCATCAGCACAGTGGTCCCTTACTGAGGAGGGATGGAGTGTGCATGCAGACAACTGGGGAGCAAACACAACTCTAGCTCAGGGAGAAATGCAAACCACATGCAAGAGCAAGCAGCAAAGACATGGGAAGCAGTGGAGCTCACATTTGGCTGTAAGGAAACTGGCACAACAAGTTTGCCTGAACTGGATCCCCCACCCTCAACAAATGGTGATCCTGCTTTCCAGCAATACCCAATGTCTCTGGAAGAATTTTATCAGAAGCAGGAAGACAAGAGGTTTGGGCCAGGGCTTCTTGTCGGCAGAGTGAACCAAGAGCAATCATGCACCCCAAGGCTGACCTGCAGTCCCATGCTGGGTCTGAGCATGGGGACTGGGGACAAGGTGGAACACACATTCTGCCCACCCCCAGGGCAACACTGCACACTTTGCACTGATCTCTCAAGACAGGGACAACCACTTACCCAGGAGTCCAGGGTTGGGAAACCTCCAGGAGTCGTTGTACGTTGAATATTGTGGGTGGCTGTATGGGCTTCCAGAAAACTCACTCCCTAAGTTAAAGAGACAAAGACAGAACAAAAAGTATTTGATTTAAGATGACAGTTACCATTCTGGGGTAAAGAGGCTCTCCACTGTGTCCTGTGCTCCACTGATTTTACTGGCCACAGTAGAAGTACTGCTGGACAACCTGCCTTGAGGAAGGACAACACGAGTGGGCAAATTATAATGTAAATGGGTGCAGCCATCTTTTATGTGTCTTTTTCGTGCTGCAGCCTAAGCCTCCTTAACTTGCTGCAGGAGCAAAGAAATGAGGAGGCATGGAGAGACCTCTGGGACACACTGATGGGGGTGGCCTTTGCCTCTACAGCCCTATAGGACTCAGGGTGAAAAACACAATACAAGGACAGGGCTGTTGAGATACAGTCTCTGCTGCAGGAGACGATGAACCAGCCAATCTTCTAGATATTGGGTACCCTTCATGGAGAACATGATCACAGCCCCACATATTTGTCCAACACTGTAACCCACAGAGAGGGTTGTTTGCATCAGTTTCATATGGATTTGGACCCTCCAGACAAAGGCACAAAAAAGGCTTGAAAAATTATTGCTATTTCTCCCACTCTTCCCATTTGTTTTTTCTCTTCTCATGTCACCTGCTTCATAGCTCATCTGCAAGCTCTTCAGAACAGACCTTTGCACCATGGGGCTCTGAACTTGCCCCTCCACCATGCAAATACCAATACTGCTGCTGTTTTATTAGGAAATGTTAGTCAAATTACAGATTTCCTCCTCTCTCTTTCTTCCTCCTTTCCTTCTCCCTCTCCACACACAAATATGTACATGCACAGCACAGCACAGCACAGCGGGAGAAAGTGTATTTTTTCTAAGGCAAGAGGTGAGGGCTGACAGGCCACAGTAGATGCTTGCCATGACCTTCACCTGCTTTGGTCCTTGGCACTGGAAATGCCACAATGGCATATGCAGGAGCTGCATTAACCCCAGCTAGGTAGTGGAACCCTGACACTACATCCTCAGCATTTCAGGTTCAGCACCCCTGTCCATAGACCCAGCCTGGAGACCACATCTGGGTCCCTTGGCCTGTGAGTGGCCGTGGTCTAGGCCAGTTGCTGGCACGCTGGCCCCAGGGAAGAAGAGACGATGCTCCGGTCACCAAAATATAGGGTCAGTTCCAGAGCTCCACATGATGCTGCTTCAGTGAAAACAAGCTGCCTCTTGATGCCACCTGTATCACAAGATGAACAGACTGTGTGCTGACAGCAGGACCAGACCATCACTAGTCTGCTACAGGAAGTCTCTGTTACCATTCCTTCCTTGTTTCTTTTCTGCAGCCCTTCAGACTCATGGGACAGCACTTACCAGGTTCAACCTACTCTCTCTCCCCAACACATCTTCCACAGAAAAGTCCAAAGTCAGCAGCAGCAAGCACTTCCACTCTCAGCACACTTTGCTGTGCCAACCACATTTCTTGACAAGCTCAGAGTGGGTTTTTCTTATTGTCTCTAAGGAATGGCATTAATTCACCATGAGCCAGGAAAAATGGAGCTGTTTCAAACCTTTCTTCCCAGGGAAGTACACAGCACCTAAAATTTCTCTCTGCTCTTGTCCCTATGGATGATAGATGACTTCAGCGACTGAAAGTTACATCTGTCAGAGTGCTCATTCTAAAAATGTAAGGCACAGCACAACTGACAATGCCCAAAGAGATGCTAGGACATCAACATACTGCAGCCACTGGCAAGAGCATCCCCACTGCCTTCTGCCAGTCAGGCATCCATCTCTCTCCTGCAGGACACAGCAGCTTCTCTCTGGTCCTTTCTGCCTCTGCATCACCACAGTTGAGGCTGTTGTCTCACCCAAGGTCCTCCCGGATTATTCCCTGCTTCTATAGCCCCTCAGCTTCCAGCTTGTCTCTGGCCCAGCTCTGTGTTTCTGGTGTTTGCCCAAACCTGCAAAGCACACAGGCAGTAGTCTGTCTGGGAACTTCACTTGTGAGAATCATGATGTTTCCCAGTCCTGAAATGTCACGGTCAGGTTCTCTTGCCAGTGTGTGGCACACAGAAATCTCTTCATCTGTTGGTGCCTCTTCTGCAGGAAGGATATCACACACTACCTTCCCAGGGGGTTACATTTCTTCATTTCCACAGGCAAGTGAGGATTTCAAAGATTTAGCCCTGGTTTACTAGCACAAAACAGCTGTGCTACCTGACCAACATGACACACAAAAGCAGATGGGAGCCAGTCTTGCTGCTACATCCTCCCTGAGAGCTATGCAGTGCATGGATAGAGGGACAGAGCAGACAGGACAGCAGGACAGACCTTGACCCCTGCTGTGGGCTGTTTGCGCAGAGTGTGCAGAAGAGCTTGTCCTCTCCTTCGTGCGCCACGAGCATCCCAGGCTTGAAATAAAAGCCCACAGTGAGCTGTCGCATGCCTGCAAGAGCTGCATCCCAAGGGGGAGCATGCTCCCCTTGGAAAACACTTCATTTTCAGCTGTCCCACCACCCTCCTTTTCTCCCTCGATTCTTTCCTCCCTCCTTCAATCCCTCTCTCCCTCCCCTCTCCTATTCTCCTGGAGCTGCGCAGACCCAGTCCATCCCATGCTGATGCTGTGCGCGCCATGGAGTGGGCAGCAGCACTTTCCACACGTTTATCAGTGCTGCAGCAGGGCTGTGGGTGGGAATGGGCTGACATTTCATTGTTTCATCCTCTCCTGCCTTGCCCTCCTCCCCCACCATCCCCACTGCCCTCCTCCCCACACTCACACACAGACACACATCGTGGACCCTCTCTGGGGGATGCTCCAGTGCCTGTCAGGCTGAAGCTTCCAATTCTCTGTTTTTTATGCCTCAGTGGTCAGGGTGTCAAGCTCCTGCAGTACAGACCAGCCAGAAGCTCGAGGAGTCACTGAGCACCATCAGCTCAGTGACAGTATTGCTTGCTTCTTAACATACTCTGCATATCCATCAGCCTTGCAGGGGGGAGGGAGGCCCGTGGGGTGGGGGGGTAGGGGCGGGGGGGAAGGCGGGGGGCGGGGGAGGCAAAGGAGAGAGAGAGAAGGAGGGCAGGAAGGAAAATGAGAGGAAAGAAACATGAAAGAAGGGAGGGGGAAAAGAGAAGTGGGGGAGCAATTCTCAACCCCTGTTATTACCACCACAGGATTTGGGCAGACAAATGGTACAGCCATAAGTGAAACTAAGCTAGATGCATGAACACTGCGTGACTGCCTCACAAATTCCACCAGATATTCCAAGGTCCATCAGCTACACTTCTTGACAGCAGTTCTTAGCAGACAGCCCTCATCCCATTCAAAAACAAACACCATGGATCAGCCAACCAAGGACGCACACAGCGCAGCATGTCACGCACACGAGCACGGTGACTGCCCGCAGCGTGAGGAAGGGGTGGCAATTAGACACATGCCTCCTTCACGTGAAATCCTAAGCTTCCTCCTCAGTAGTTCTCACCTCACAGAAACACAAAGACACCAAACAAAGGATTCCTGCCAGAGTTAGCTCTCCTCTTTGCCACAAACCTGACTCTACACTCCACATTACAACTTTAGCCCAAAAGGGGTCAGACTCTTCCATCACACCCTGCAGGCAGAGGTAAGGAGAGAAGGAACAAAGACTGATTCCCAATAACAGTGCTGCTACAAGCCAGTGGCAAGCCCCGGGAGATGCATTCCATCCTGAGATGGTGGGACAGACATAAACAGTCTGATGGTGGTGGATACACCTTCTGCTGCTGCAAAACAGCACTGTCCACTCTGCAGCATTTTCTCTCTGGGGACTACCAACTCACGTTTACCAGTCTTCTTGGTTTTAAGGTATGCTTCCTGAAAGTTTCCTTTCTGATTTGCAGAGAAACTGAAAAGCATGAGTGTAAAAATCTCAAGAACAGAGAGATTAATGAAGAGGTATCACCATGTTTTTCACACTGCTGTGGCTTTAGAGAATTGCTGCTGCAGGTAATGGGAAGGATGCAGGCACATTAATGCACCACTACTGGGCAAGGGGCAGGAGGGTAATGTAAAACTTCCTGCGCTGCAGAAAGGCAGAAGGATGGGCAGATGCTCAAAGCAGGGCCAGCTCCAACAGAGGCCATGTTAAGCCAAGGTGTGAAAACTTCTTGGGCTGGAAAAAGCCTGGCTGCTGCCACTGCACTGTATGCAGCTGCAGCTCCATGAAGCACAGCAGTGATGAGTCTTGGGACTGTGTGACAAGACCAGCAGAAACCAGCAGCCTAGTCAAACGTTGTTTGCTTGACAAGGTACATTGCTGGTATTTTTGGACTGAAATGCAAAATCTAAACAAATAATCTACAATGAAGTTTCATATGCCACTTCCAAGTATAACAGTGAAGTCTCAGAAGACCCCATGAATCAGAAGCTCCAGAGCCAGTACAGCTCAACAAGAGCCTGCCACATGCAGACAGATCCAGGTTTGGGCACCTTTTGTTGAGTTTTCTCAGATACCAGGTTTTTGCACAAGCATTTGCGACAGGGAGAAGCCATCAGGAACATGGGGGTAGATGGTTGTTATCCATGTGATGGTTACCAGTAATACAACACGCAGGTGATGCAACTGCAGGTGATGTAACATGCAGGTGATGCAATGTGCCTTCCTCCCTGCCACAGCCATGTGACAGCTCCCAACTGTCACCCAACATGGAGACTGACCATGACCTGTGCTGCGCTATCCCTCCTGCCAGAGTCGCTGCAGCCACTGGTTTCTCCACCACTCCCCACTGCTGGGCCTTTTTGCTAACCAAGCCTTGCATTTAGGACAAGGCATTACTCAGCCCTTCCATTTGGCAGGAAATTAAACCAGGAGAAATGGCATTCAATAAACACAACTGCTCAACGGACAAGAACAGAAAGTTGGGGGACAAAACATGGAGTTAGGCCAGAACTGCAACATCTTCAACACTCCTTCTGGCAGTTTTGGGTAAGTTTAAAAACAATCTGCTGTCTTTGTCCCTAAGTTTGGCTCCTGCAGACAAACCTGGTCCAACCTCCTGGTGCCTCTACCTTTCCCTTCTGCCAAAGGATCTTACTATAACTTTTTAAAATTAACATTCTCATGACTTTTATTTGTTTTCTATCGTTTTATTTTGAGGAAGTAATCATATGGATCATAAATTTCTTCAGCGAATTCCAATAACAATCATTGCCCTGGTAAGCAAAGACATGCTTGACTGCATGGGGAGCAGGGAGAAGCACTGCACTGAGCCACGTGCTCACACCCACATATCAGCGGCTGACTCTATGAGGCAGCAGCTATCCAAACACAGTCTGGAAATCTGTTACATCAAAGTTCTGCCTGCCACAGGTCCAGCTATTGCATGAGCTGGAGGACATAAATCAAAGCAGAAGTTTATCTGCACGCTGTGCCAACACCCCAGAGATGGTTCCATGATCCAGCAGCACAGGCAGCATCCCACATAAAGTCAGAGGGACAAACAACTGTGGGGGATCCTGAAAGGCAGGAAAAGGGTCTGGGCTCTCAGCAGAGAACAACAACATGGTTTTCCCTCAGTAAAATGAACTTTCCTCTCCACACCAAGCCATTGTAGTGGTTTAGGGTGAGAGAGAATGAGACCTGCAGTCCTGTCTGGGAAGCTGCTGCCTCTGCAACTCACAGGACTCCCTCCCTTAGAAGTTTTCCCCATGAACAGGAGAGCTGGGAGAAATCTTTCAGTCAAAATTCCACTTCACGTGAAACAAATGTTGTTTCACATCACTAACATATATTTTTAAATTTGTGACAACTCAGATAAAATTCTTAAGCAAGAGTAATGGATTTTGTTGTTTTGGTTTTTTAAAATCAGTTGTTTTCCAAATATTTTTCTTTTAAATTCAGAGAAATATTAAGTTTTCAAACTGACTTCAGCAAGGCTAAAAAAAAAAGAAAACTTATCCAAAAATCTCAAAGGCAAACAAGCTGTACTTTTGAAGTAAAGTCTGCAGTCATTTTTATTGTTGGGCTTTCTTTTGATTGAATCTTGGACTTTTTTCTAATTTCAACATTCATTAGTAAACAGCAGGATCAGAGATATACATTCCTCTACTCTAAAAATATCAGCTGCATTTAACCTGGGGGGCTGCCAACTGCAGGCATGCCACAGGCTAACCACCAGTCATCTGCCAGGTCTTCTCCTGGTCCCTTGCCTGCTCTTTGTGCAGATGTCCCTCTCAAGGAAGGAAATGGATCACCCTGCTTTCTGCTCTGAAGACCAAGCACATTTGGTTGTTAACCTGCCTGCTCTAGACTGAGCAGTCTACATGCTACAAACATTAGAAGTGCCAAGAAATGGGGAACATAACCAAACTACAAGCCTACTGCAGCAAAGCAGGTATTTCAGGAACAGTACCCTCCTTGGAAAGAAGCTGAGCAGCAAAATACACTATATCTAGCAAAAGCGTTCTGTGATCAACCCAGCTTGTCTCAATGAAGATACTCAGGGTGATAACCAGTTAACATCTAGGACAAGCCAGTGGGATTCACAGATGAATCTCTGAAGGGCAGGCTTGGGGAATTTTGTCAAAATTGTGTTACCAGGAACTATGCCAGGATGAATGACACGTCCAATGTGTGGCAAAGGATGCTGCACCAGATCCCCCTGGAAGGAGCTGGCAGCCTGGGGGGACCATACACCCCCTTCAGGTCCTGATGCCCCTCTAGTGCTCACTCCTGCAAGCAAGGCATATGCCACCCCAAAGAGACACATCTCCACTCTGAGCAGAAGTACGCATGATGGCAGCCCCCTGAGTTCAATTGGTGCTGAGACTGGCGTGCATTGTGGTAGGAAGGAGCTTTTATAGAAAAGATATGTTTCCTAAGGGGGCTGAAAAATGCAACTTTGGAAAACCTCTTCAGTGAGCAGTTTCAAAAAAGGAAGCTGCTTTACAGTACACCTGAGGTCCTCTGCATCAAAATGGCAAGCTGCCCTCCTCAGTGAACCTGCACTTACCTGGCACTGTATCCAGCAATCTATCTAGTCTCACAGGAAAGAAGTAAAAAAAGCATTAACAAATGGGAAAGTGGAAATGCTTTTCCGTACAATTAATATCCCACCCCCAGGCTCCTTTTTTTCTGAAGACGGAATTGAAAGTAATAGATTTCAGCAAAAGAACAGCCCTTACAAAGGTTTTTCAAATAAAACTTTTCTTAAACAGAAGAAAACCTCCACTTGTTGATCTTAAATGAAAAAAACCTCAAAAAACAGTGAGTCCTTGGAACAGTAAGCCTTATACCCATGTTCTTTAAACAGAACATGACAAACCTATGTCAAAAATTTCATCCACCTTTAGCCAAGTCAGAGTGTCTAGAGCTGTGATGCAGTGCAACCAGCAGGCCAACCCTGAGACATTGGCATTCACAGGACTCTAGGTAGTGGCACTAATCTGTATTAATAATTAGACAGCATTCCGCCTGTAGGAAGAACTACCAGGAAATGTGGAAATAACTGTTAAGTACTGGGGTCAGTGGTATAAGCCACACTCTGCTTTGGCTGCTGAGCACCTGGAATACATTTTGTTTGGTAAAGCTCTTTTCTCTCCTATAATCAGGAACAACCCACCCCCCCCTTTTTCTTTTCTCCACAAGAAGCTACAATACATACATTTAAAGAATTTATAAATATACAAAACTATACACTTCATGTTCATTTACCTATGGGCACCATCACAGCAATGCACCTGGATGCCAGCACAATGCTGGGGGCAAAACCCACTGTGTGCTCCCATAGCAGGTCAAGTATCGCATACAGAGCCACTGGCAAGGGGACCAGAGAGTCTTTTCCTGGAATGCCAGGAACTGCAGCACCAAGGGTGCATGTACAGAAACACAGCCCACATATAGACCTGCCAACATGCAAATACAGGGACGTGTATGCTCCTTACACATGCAGACTTGTAAACCCACTGGCAAATATGCTGCAAGTGGATCATTTACAATCAATCATCTATGACTCCTCATACACTGACACTCACCAAAAGCATATTCAGTCCATTTCTGTCCCATCCGGCTGTCACTGATTAACCCTGAGATGCAGCCATCCCCTGAAGTAACACGTTATTTCAAAATGAAATTTGACTACTTTGTCTAATTGTTCCTGCACATCAGCCAAGGAGAAGTTTATCGCAGTTGTGCTTGGAAAGCACTTGGTCCCATTCAGAGAGCACCTCTCCAAAGTTCCTAGTCCCACCAAGACTGCCAATTAACTTCTAATGAAGGTTGTATAGAATTCTATGATCACACAGATTGGTAAGTCTTTTTCTCCCTAATTTTATCTTTACATTAATTAGCATTAGTCAAAGATGTACTATTTCAACGGTTCTGAGTGGGCTGTCATATTTTAATAAAACAGTAACATGCAGATTTTTGTAACACTACCACATTTCCAAGAAGCTACAAGGCACAGAAATCCCATCAATGACTAATGAGTTGTGGGTTAAGGTGGACGTACCTTGCTGAGAAGTCACTGTAGCATTCTCGACCCGTGCTGCCTGCCATAAAATTTTAATGCTGCTTCTGACATATTTATGAAATACCTCACCTAGTCTTTGCAGGATGACAAAAAGATTTACATCTGCAATTACTGCAAGCACATAGGTTTTAGCTATGCACTTTAAACTTTTGTACACAAAGGTATTTAACTTTAATACAACAAAGGTAGGTGGTGCCACAGAGCAACCATACTGGAACTGCATTAGAAAAGATTTATTTCCCTGTACTGGAGGACAACTGCCCAACTCATCTGCATATAACATGGCATTGCAAGTAATGACACTGAGGCGTTTGCCCCTTCTCTCTCTCAACTGCTCCTGTAGGGTCATCTGCCCTCTCCACCAGCCAATGGCATGCAGACTCTTGGAATCTCAGGTGGACTCAGCAGCAAGAAGCTGCACTGCCAACAGTATACCAAGATCAGCAAGCCACACTTGCCATGCCCAGAGCTTCAGTACCCATGCTGGCAGATGTGGGGCTGGGAACACACTGCTGCTCTGTCCAGCTGCTGTAGCTGCTCATACCAGACTGTCTCTCCCTAAGCTTGGTCTGTGGGGCTGCTGCAACCCTCTCAAGCCCCACTGCACCCTGTACACAGTAAACGTGACTGGCACAAGATGGATGAGGGACACGGAGAGAATGCAAGGCATCGAGTAGACAAGGGGACAGGGTAGATGAAGGTCACAGAGCAGACAAGAGACATGTGGCAGATGAGCAGCACAGGGTGGACAAATGCCACAGGGTGGACAGGAGTCATGGAGTGGAAGAACAGCACAGGGGATGCATCCACGCAGAATGTCACTCCGTGCCTATGTGCCTATGCACTCCAGATCTGTGCATGAGCAGCCCCACAGCACATCAGGGCAGGCAGCATTTCACCACCTTTGCTCCAGACTGATAAGCTTGGGGACATGGGTGGGATGAAAGGAAAAACAACTGACTTACAGAAAATAAGTTTTGCAGTATGGTTTCAGCCCAAATTGGTGTAAAAGGTCACAAGAAGTATCTTGTGGGATTCAATTCTCTGAAGTATGCAGCAGAAATATTGCACTTGGCTCAAGTGAAAACATTCCACTCCATGCTTCATCCTGACTTGAACATTTTCTATAATTTCAGGCTTCGTAAGGACACTGCAATGTGTTTATTTCCCGGAATTACACAAATAATGTAGCTAGTCGCAGCAGAAGATAAAATGTTACAAGCCATAGTAACACAGAGTGCAAAAATTGTAAAGTCTGGAAATGAAGCATTTTGGTAACTTCATAAATGCACTTTGCTGCTGACATGGAAGATGCCCTCAATTATATTCCACTGCAGGTGTGGGAACATGGGCAAGAGAGCACCTGCATGACTGAGAGTGCATCCTCCCACATCAGCACACTCTCAGGCCTTCCACAGGTGCCCCACTCCTCGGTGACTGTGTCAGACCCCATAATGGACTGGCCATGGCTCACCCGGGACTGGGACAGTAGCTACAGGAGACAGCCAGGTCCTGCCCTGTCTGCCAAGGTGGCAGCACCTTTGACAAATGGGAAAGTCTCTTGTGCTCACCCCCTGCATGGATGAGCTCTACCAGCTGAGCCACACAAAATCTCAGCACCTCAGCTATTCTGCCTGCAAGACCAAGTTTTCAGCTGGACTGCAGGCTTCATCAACACCTGGACTGGGGCTTTAGCACACCAGCAGGGCCTGCTTTCGCCACTCTGTCGTTGTGGCAAGCTCAGAAATACAGACAAACATACCCAGAAGAGATGATGTCAGGTTTTCTTTCTGACACCAGAGATGAAGGAAATTAATGCTTCAGTGACAGAAGACAGATAATTTCTCACTTGATTTCCACAGCACTGCTTTGGTTCTACACCACATCCACATTACAGTCATCCTTTAAATGCAGAATAAAATCTTGTCAGCCAATCTCAGATGTGTGGGAGTGTGGCAGCTCAGTTCTCTGGCACAACGGATGGGATGCTTTGCTGGCAAATGCTTTGTAGCTTAAGCCATTTCCAAATAATGTCTGCAGCTGCTTAGCCTGACTTGATCCAGCTGAATCAGCCAAAAATTTTGCTGAGGAAGAGAAGACACCGGTGGGGAAGGGATGACAGACATGGAGTCTCCTGCCACACACAGCAAGGTATTGCTTGAGGACATCATGGCTTGTCATAGCACATGCCCCAGGGGACCATGGCTCCCAACAGCCCAGTGCACACCTCCACAAGACCAGGCTCCTCACTGACTCCTAGCATTATGTTTCCTGACTTCAGTAAATGTGCAAAAATCGAAGACAAGCTACCCTGGGCTGAGATGGCTCCGTCAGTGGTAGGAGGAAAAGATGGGTCAGTACTAACACTCTGTGCCCAAACCTTTCACTGACAAAGCAAGCAGACCTTCACCCACCTCTGTACTACTTGTTCCACCATGGAGTCTTGTGCACACCTCTCCATGTGACTTAACTATCCATTAGTTAAGTCTGAACAGTAACTGTTCAGACTTAACTGAAGTTACTGTTAGAACAGTAACTGTTCACCAGGCAGTTACTTGTGACAAAGTGTTGTTGGATCAAAGCACCCAAGACTGACAGGATTTTATATATCTGCTACTGAAAGGACATCAAGCCAGGACATGAATGCTGCTTTTAGTCTTTTTATGTAGGAATTTAGGAGGGGACATATAAATTTCCCAGCTTACTCTACAGTCAGTGCAGAGCCTAATCCCAAACGCACTGAGGTCATAAAAGACAGATGACTTATTCTCAGCTGAAATGCCCCAGTGCCACATTTGCTAAGAGAAAGAAGTGAATACATACTTATTTCTGGAGACTTCTCACTGCCCCATGCTGGCTCTCCCCCTTCTCCTAGCCCAGACATGCAGCCCATGAGTAGGAGACACATCCTTGGACTCTTAGCTCCTGTATCCCCTGTCCAGGGGTTCACACCAGCCTCACACAGCTGAACACAAAATAGCTTTCCAACACAAACACTGCTTCCTACAGATGGACAGCCTCTGCTTTAAACTCTGTTTAGAGGGGAAATT
This sequence comes from Entomyzon cyanotis, assembly GCA_024500445.1. NCBI lineage: Eukaryota > Metazoa > Chordata > Aves > Passeriformes > Meliphagidae > Entomyzon > Entomyzon cyanotis. The sequence continues at coordinate 195,426 of JAKEPQ010000044.1, forward strand.
TCTGCTGTGGAAAAGGGGCAGTCCTTGGAGCACCTTCCTTCATTTTTACTACAGCATGTCATTTTGATTGAAAGTTCTCACTTAATTTTGTTTTCTTTCTGTTATGCCATTTGATTTCTTTTGCACTGATCGCATCACATTGCATTGCATTGTACTGCAATCTATTGTAATGTCTAAGTATTTTCACTTGTTTTGATAAAGTCTCAAGGAGTCCAGAAACTCGTGGAAGGAGAACACTTTATTCTCAAAGTATTTAATTTCAATTCATGCCATAGGCATCAGTTCTGAGAACTGGAACTTGCCACAGAGCAAATGTTCTGATAGTCCTAACTGCAAGCAAACCCCCTCCAGCAACAATCATACAAAAATCAAACCTACCGCCTTGGAATATAAGTTCAGCAAGTAGTAAAAAGACTGAATTCATAAACAACAGCCCGCAGTACAATGGCTGCAAAGTCTCCCAAGACCTCTGCAGGGGTCATCCTGCCATGGCAGAGACGAGTGCTCAGGGAGCTGGGGGTGCTTTGGTTCAGGTCCTAGTCTGCAGCATTTGCTTGGCCACAAAAATGCTGGAAGCAGGAGACATCCATCTCATTGCAGAGAAACTTGACACCTTGAAGCTGGGCAGCCATTGCACCCTTGTCACCCTGAGCCAGCCACATCACTCAGTGCATGCAGAAACCCAGGCTGGGGATGGCACATGAGAAGACCCCACTGAGACAGGAATCTCAATGAGAGCTGGGCTAGCCAGGGTCTAATGCTCAGGAGGAAAGAAAACACATCCTCCCAACTCCCACCACATGGAAGCACTGGACAGTTGGGCTGTCGAGCTCAGATGTGATGGGAACATAGACTTACTCTCCCATCACTGTTACCAGTTGCCACGTTGTGTGGTATGGCTGGAAAAGAGCAGCCGTGTCACAATCCTGCTCATGGACAGAGCAGGCCATGAAGTGCTTTCCACTCTGCTTACCATGGGGATCTTGGCATTTGGTCATTGTCAAGCACGGTTTGTCTGGAAACTGCCTCATTGATTTTGGTAGCTGGAGCTGGCTGCTCCAGACACCTCACATGTGAAGTGGTCTGGCACCTGAGCCACTGCTGGCAGCCCTGACAGATGTTGGGCACTTCACAGGACTCAAGGCTCCAACAACTTGATGTTGTCAATCATGACACTTTTGTAATCTCCAATTTTTTTTAAACTCTGGGTCCTGACATAAGAGAAAGGAGAGAAAAGAATGAAAAAGAGAATGCTCAGACATTATAAAGTGCATTGTGCTCTCTCACATGTTGTTTCTCTCCCCTGAGAAATCACACTACATGTAAGGTGGTTGAGTACAGCCCTGCAAGTGCAAGACAGTCCCAGTCAGCTCTAGCTGTTCCTTCCTCACCCATAGGCAATGTGAGGCTCAGTACAGTGGGCACTTGAATCACAGAATAACTGAATGGTTTGGGCTAGATGGAACACTTAAGTTCACATAGTCCCAACACCCTGCCATGGGTCTACACCAGGCACTATACCATTCCACTATAACAGATGGCTCCAAGCCCCTCCAAACTGGCCTTGGACACTTTCAGGGATGTGGCAGTCACAGCTTCTTTGGGCAACCTGGACAATGTCTCACCACTCTCACAGCTCTGCTACACTAAGCCAAACCACAACTTTCCAAAATCAGAAATAATTCAGGTCACATGGCTTTCTAATTACAGTTGTCTTTCCCTTATTGTGTTTTCACCAAAGGACAGCTGTCCGTAATGAAGAAAGCAGAGCAAACAGCAGTGGACCCATGGAGTGCAGAGGATGCAGCAGTGTGCCTCACCTTTGGCATGCTGCATCTGGCTGGACATCAAGCTGTCACAGCCAGCACATTGGGGCTGCATCACCTGGGCAGCCACTGTCACTGCTGGCTTTGAGAGACAGCAAAGCAATGATCTATTAGGAGACCCTCTGTAAAGCTGCTCCTGCCTTTGCAGAGGAGGATGGCAGTGCCCTTGCAGCCCCTACATGCCGGGGGAGTGTCCTTAGTGCCCAGAGGAGAAGCTGGGTGCTGCCTGGGCTGGGGCAAGCTGACCCTGCATAGGGTGAACTCTTCCCATCAGACCCATGTGCCAGGTCCTCCACAGCTAATTACTGAGTTTTTAACAAATCATCTTTCAGTTTCTGGCTCTGGATATTTTGAGGCACTTTGTTGTAGCTGCCAGCACAACGGGTCTCAAAATTACTGTCTTGCAGAAGACAGAAAGATGTTTAGTAATATAACCTCTCCCTAAAAGAAAAGAAATGAACCAGCAACAAAAGACTTACTAAATTCTCACTGTTGCTTTTATAACCAGCGGTCTTGCTTAAAGGTGGGCAGCAATCAGACCTCTAACACTGAATGCCCATTCACAGAGAACTGTTCCCAGCTGCCATCAGGGTCTCCCTGTGGGTACCTTGGAGATGGAATGGTCCCATGGTTCCCTTTTAGAGATGCAGGACAGGGCCCTGTGCCATCAGCTGGGTGCCTCCCTCTCTCTCCTCCCATCTTCAGGGACCATGGTCAGATATGCTGCAGGCACCATCCCACCTCTGCCGAGAGCACCATCCCCTGCAGTGATGCTCCATGAGCTTTGTAACCACAGAGAAGCCAGGAGTCTTGGTAAAGGCTCCAGAAGAAAAGACCACAAGCCCTGGCTTCCATCCTTCAACACTAAAAAATCCCAACCTCAACACTCTTTGATCCAAAAAGCATCTTAACTTGAACACTGGTATCTTAACAGAGCACTTCCCTATCCCAAGGACAGCATCACTCAGCTTCTGGAGCTCCAAACCTTGGCACCATGCTGGGATGGGGAAGGGACAGTTTTGGCATGGAGGTCAGGCTGGAAAACGCCCCCAACCCACGGCCCCTGGTGTCACCACTGCTGGCTGACAAGATAGATGGACTCGACTGAAGGTAGCCAAACTGTCACTCAGGAGGTGCCCCCTCGGTATTCTTCTGGCTGGATCTACTGGAGGATGGGCTTGCCTGAGCCCCTCCTGTCAGGGATTTCAAAGGGAACAAGCAGCTGAATGCGGATCTGACAGCTCGGCCGAATTAGGGCTATTTGCATGCTAATTTCCACCGTGCTTAACTCTCTGGCAGACCTAGAGCGAGAGGCAGCCTCTGCATGTCTGGAACAATGCTTGACTGATCTAGCTGCGTTAACGAGCAAATTATGGTAATTTTGTTATTACAAATGCATAGAAATTTCCAAAGAGTGGAGCAGTACAATATGTTTTCTCTCCTCCTCCTCACTCCTAAATACAGACCTCTTTGTTTATACATACTTCACCTTGCTTACTTATGCTTAGATATGCACAATGTCTTACCTCGACAGGAGGAGGGAGAAATTATGGACAGAGCAGAGAGGGCCAGCAAAGCAGAATGGTCTGGCTTTGCCATGCATGGAATGCTGGGGGCCATGTCCTAGGTGTAAAGAGCAGAGGGTCTAACTGACCCCAGGTAAGGATTGCTCTGCAAGGAGAAGGTGGATCAGTAGATCCAAAGGCTGCTGGCTTTCCGGTATTCCGTCTTCTTGCCCTCTTCAGCATAATTTCTAAATAAATTCAATGAAATAATATCTGACAACATCATATCTGACAACATCAACAATATAAATTCTGTGCAAGCATGGTAATTACATTCCTGAGAGATGTGAACCAAAATGTTTCTCCAGGCTTCCAAGATTCTGGCAGACCCTCATTCAAAATGTACATGGGCAGAGGATAAACATATACCATTTACTTAACTGCTTCATTATTAATTAAAGGAATCATTTGTCAGCTGATTTGCAGGCTGGTATTGCCCTAAGATATTTGTGATGGCACATCACATGCTCCATCGCATGTGATGAAACTTCTCTGCGATTTGTCTCCCAAGACTACAGAAGCTTGGGGAAGCACTTCTGTGGAGCAGCCCCAGACTTGGAGGAAAATGCAAAAAATTTTCTTAACCAGAGAAGGCCACATGTCAGCACTTCTGTCCTTTGGTAGTAGGTCTTCTGACCATGGCATTGAAGCTTTGGATGCTTTTGTGTGCATCTGTAGGGACTGAAGGTGTCTTTGGGGTGCACCAGGGGGCATTTGGGTTTGGTTTAAGTTACATGAGCTGCCAAAAAGGCACAGGTGCCTATAACCGAAGCAGACATGCCCATCCTGGCCACAACAGCAGCATGAAGCAGGTGGAGCAGATGGCAAACACTTGGGAGTTGCTTCCAAGCTTTGAGGAGATAACTTGTGAACTTTCTGCTTCACCAAAGAATGGTTAAGAGTTATTCCTCATTTGCTTTAGGTCCATCTAGCATAAAGGGCCAGAATCTCCTTTCACTCTCACTGGCCAGAACAACGTCACTGTCCAAGTAACCTAGCAGTTTCAGCATTATGCTGTACATCAGAGCAGGACCTGGTTCACTGATGCCCTCTGACATCCCATATACTGCAATGTGCCCCTGGTTTTAGGCATTTTATCTCTCAGCTTCTCTTTTATCTCCTAAATATGGTTATGAGATTAAAACATGCTATCGCAAAACTTTGGCAAAGGTACAGCCAGCACAAAAAACATGCACATATGAAAATAACTATGCATAAAGTTTTCAGTGTGGCAGTGGGTCGAAATTCCACCAATCGTGACAGACTGGATCCTGGCAGTCCCACCCATCCAAGTGCCTGCCTCCTGACCCCTCCGGATACGAGGCTAGCTTTTTGGCACCCTGCACCCCTTGCTGCAGGCTGGGTGCCAGTGGATTGAGGGAGGGTGCTATCCCGTGCACACTCAGGTGTGAGAAACAGTCCCAACAGGAAGAAGTCACACAACCTTACTGTGCTCAGCATCAATATCTACGAGACACAATGAAAAAATGCATTCGAAAACCACGTGTTTTGTTTGCAACATCATTTCCTTCCCCTTCACATGTTAGAACAAGCATCTTCTCCTAGATAAAAGATTGCTAATGACAGCATCGCTATTTTTTATGCCTTTCTTTTCAAAGCCCAGTTTTGAATGTCAGTGTTTTCAGGTCCCTTTAGTCGGGTAATTGCACATAGACTTCTTATAAAGGAAATTCATTTGTTCAGGGTCACTGCATGGTTTTTCATTAAAAACAAATTACCGGTGTTCAGAAAGGACATCTGGGTTTCAAGAGTCCCATTAATGACTATATTCTCAGCATCACTATTCTGGAGAGTCTACCCTTTCCTGTCACCCAGCATGCAGAGCCCGCCAGGAAAGGAGGGGATGGGGTGAATGGCAGCCCTGGGGAGGAGAGGAGGTGTGGCAGAGCAGTGGCTTCAGCCTTGGAGATGGGAAGAAGGAATGGGGAGACAGAAACTGAGGGGCAGCAGGAGCTGCTGTCCCAGCACTTCTAACACAAGAGCTGGATTAAGGATTTAAGTGAGTTACCGTGGCTACTTGCATATGAGCTTTGTTCAGCTCCGCAACAGCATCATAAGCATGATGGCAAGAGCACGCACATGCTGAAGCTGAACACAGGCATGGTTTGTCCAAACCCCCGTCTCAGCAATAAAAGTGCTGCAAGCCACTCTGCTCCAGCCCTGCCAGGACTCAAATGGGACACAGCTTCTGGGATGGGTTCCTTGGAGCAAGCACACATACTGTAGCTCTCACACAACTCCTTATGTTTCCCCTTTGTCCCCTTGCTGATGGCCACCATGTGCCCCACAGATGAGAGGACAGAGACCTTCAGATACATCTGGAGCAGACCCACATGGGGAGCAGACCCACAGACACAAGTAGTGATCTGTGAAGAGAGATCTGAGCCGCTGCTGCAAACACCAGCTGCTGGTTTGTGGGGCTACAAAAGATCAAGAAAAGACCCCAAGCAAGCAGCACTGGTCCCTGTCACCATGCCAGCTCCAGTCAGCAGGGCAGCAGAACCCATGAAGGAGGAGGAACAGTGCTGGAGAGAAGGCCCAGCCTCCAAGAGGTGAGGAAAATACGTTATTTTTCAGTGATGATACGGTATCATTTCTGCAACCAGCCAACGGCTGCTACAGAAGCTGTGCTTCCTTTCAAACACTTCACTTCAAGAAAGGGCTCTGGATCCCCCACATAGGCCATGCAGTAAAATTGCCATATTGCATTTTCCATTGTGCACCTGGCTTGCCTCTGCTGATCTCCCAAAGCGAAATGTGAGGCAGTAAAAGAAGCACAGGAGGCAGAAGTTGCAAGCAGAAGACAGCACCATCTCCATCTGAAGAAGCAAACAGTCAAAGGACCATCTCTTTGTAACGGAGCAAGCACAGCCAGGGCCACCAGGCTTCATACTCTGAGTACGTGATGGGGTGGAGAAGATGCAGTTTGCTCTTGCCTGCTCTTCCCCAGAGACAAAGGAAAGGCTCCTGGGAAAACACTGCTCCATGTTTCCAAAGCGACAGCATGTTAGGGGCACAGTCACGGTGTGAACAAATAGTAACAACAGTACCAAATTATTGGTGATAATTTCTGTGTACAGCATCTCATTAACCTGTGGGATCATGTGCCCTGAGATGATGCTGAGGCCACAAATCTAGTAGGAACCAACAATGGATTAAATCTTTAAACAGATAATGAAAATATACAGAGAGCTGCACTAGGCAAAATGAACATTTACAAGGAATATAAACTTTCACGCTTCAAGGCATCAGCCACCAGACAATGAGGCTTAAAGAGATGTGTTCATTCTGTGCAAGGTGCTTCAGGTGTTGCTACATCCCCTTCCCTAGGTGAGGCTGGAGGCTGTTCCTGGGATCCTGTGGCTTCCCGTGACATATGCCACATGATGGAGTCAGTGTTGATGCCTGCTCCCAGCATGTCCAGGAATAGTCACCAATCCCATGTTGGGTCCACCCACCTTCCTCCTTTCATTCATAGTCTCCCAAATGAAAAGGCGAGTCAGGCATGGGGCACGGAGCCCAGGCAAACCGGATGCCAAGCCGGGGGCTGGAAGAAGGTGCCACTGGGCTGTTGCAGGGTGAGACCATGGTCACAGGATGGGGGCAAGAATTTAGAAAGTGCTTTCTCCCAGTCCCTGTGCAGATCTTCCCTGTGACAAGAAAGATGTCTATAGGGCTCCCTCCAGCCTCAAAGTGGGATTCATGGCTCAGTTATTTAATGGTAACTGGGTTCTAGAGCAGAACTGTCTCTTCTGGCACTGCTGCTTTACAGAGAGGAGCCTGATCTCCCTCTGTTGACAGCTTCCTGACTCCACCTCTGCTCACAGTATCAGGCAGAAGCATTTGACTTTCTGCAGCACATTCCCAGCAGGGCCTTAGTTGAAACATTGAGTCATGGAATGACCAGGCATTTCAGGATGGAAGAGTCTTCAGGTGGTCTCAGGACCCTTCTCAGAGCAGGATCAGCAATAAGGCCAGGGTAGGGTGCTCAGGGCTTCATCCAGCCTAGCCTTGAAAACCCTCAAAAATGGAGACTGCACAACCCCTTTGAGCAACCTCTTCCACCTCTGAGCCCATCTCTTGGGGGAAACATTTGGAGACTTTTGTCATACCCAGCTGCATCTTGCTTGTTTCAACTTTTGCCAATTGCTTCTTTGTACTGTGGGGGGCCCAAAACAGTACTATTCCCATTGTGAGTCCGTAAGTTCCAAGTGAGGGGCAATAACTCCTTCCCTCCAACTCCTGCCCAGGATGATGCTAACCATTCTCACCACCAATGCACATGGGAGGTTGATGCTTGGCTCCCAGTCTGTCTCATCCCTGGAGCCCCTCCAGGAGCCAAACTGTCCTCAGCCCATTTTGTTGCCAAGTGCTCCTTTTCCTGGTGCAGGATCTTTGGTTTGCCCTTGCTGGATTTTGTGCTCCTCCTCAGTCTGCCTACGTGCCTCCACGTTACTGCCCCACTCTGGAGCCTACTGATAACATCATAAATGTTGGCATCCTCTGAACACCTGATGAGCTGGGCTCTTTCCTAGTTGTGGATGAAGTCATGAACCGAGAGAGACCTCTAGCCATGCCCTGCAGTTCTGTGCGTGGTACCAGCACCCAGCTGCAGTGTGGCATTAGCCACTGCCTCTGAGCTTGACCACCCAGCCAGTTATTTTCCTACCTATCTTCCCATTTGTCCCCACTGTGGCATTTCACTTGTGCCCTGTGACATCAGAGCCCTGTAGGTGCTGGCACCTCAGTACAGCTCAGACAGCTCTGCTCCAGTCACTTCAAGAGGGTGACAGCCACCAAAGGCAGGAGAAGCTTGCAGGGCCAGTGACTTGCAGAGGGAATGCATTTATGGGAGCCTCAAGTAATGCCAGCTCTCAGTTCCTAAAGCTCTGGACTGAAATCAAAGCCACATGTTTGTTGTTTGGTTCTTTCAGAGAAAAGCATTTGAATTGTTTATTCTCTGCCATGGCAGACATTCACAAGCCACATAAAAATGGATATTCCCTGTTGATATGCAAGTCCCTTGCTTCGCAGGAAAGGAAGGAGATGTGAAATTGTGAGCATATGTTTGAACAAGTCATGGAGATGGAGCAGAGGCAGGTTCCTGTGTACGTCCTTGCCTGTGGGAGAGATAAGAAAGGACCTGGGGCTGGCAGGAGGCAAAAGTGCTCCTGTTAGGATGAGCAGTGGCAAGGGCAGCTTGAGAAGAGATAAAGACAGAATATGAAGCTGAATCCACACAGCTTGCAAATGCAAGGGTGTGTGAAGCTCTCCCCTGCCCCACAGGCAAGCTACAGACCACGGTAGGTGTGGGACAAACACCCACAGCATGGTAAGAACTGGGTTTACTCACATCAGCAGGGGCAATGGCAGTAGCAACAAGCCTGCAACAAAACACTGCTTATGTGTTATCATGTATACATTTCTCCCATGTCTCAAAGCACTTAACTCACACAATTGCTTAATTACAAGCAGAAATTCATGACTAATGATTAAAAATCTTATCAAGGAAACACATTTTTAGCAAAGGCTCCGAAAACTAGAACAAGGCAGAGGCAGGTCGTGAGATGAATTGCTGAGAGCTTCTACAACAAATACATGCCTGTGCTTGGGCATGACAATTTGGCCATTTTGGACCAAGCAGGGATGAGCCAATGGCACCAAACTGGGTCTGTCACCTGCCTTACTGTCAGCCCCCTCAGGGACTGTGGTGCTTGCCCTAGCCAGGCTCTAAGAACTGGTCCTGCAAAGGACAGGAGTCAAAGAAGGATTGAGAAGTCATTTTAGATGCTAGTTAGCAAATTCTCACTTAAATGAGACGGAGGACCTACAGGAATTGCAGCTGACCTTCACACTAGCTGGAGCAGAAGGTTGTTATTAAAGGAACCAGTGAGAGGAACAGTGCAGTTATTCAATATAATGGGTCGCACACGCCTATATGTAGTTAAAAATAAAATCTATTACCTGGGAAAATCAGCTCAGATGACTCTACATCACTGAACCCCCTCTGCACTTCCTCTGACTGAACAACACTAAGCCCCACATCCTGCAGCTTTGCCAACTGACTCTGGCAGCTGCTCCCAAACAGCTGGTAACTCCCCAGAAAACACAGAAATATTGTAGCCCCACCACTGCTACAGAAACAGTGCCAGCACCCAGAAGTCCTGCTCTGGATTGCATGCAGATCTGCAGCCAACAGCGCTGGAGGGGGACACCAGCAATGTGACATACCTGCAGAACCTGCTCTGCCCACCCCAGGCACCTCCACAACCTGTGCTTTGCCACGCAGGCAAACGGTAGCCACCAGTCGGCTCATGTCCCCTGGCATTTCTGACTGTGAGTTTCCAAAATGGGAAGGAAATTACAGAAGTACAGTGTCCTGGGAACAAGTTGGTGTCCCCATGAGTCAGGTTTGCACAGAGGAAGATTGAGGTCAGGGCATGTCCAGCCCCCAAGGCTAGTAACCTCACTGCTGGGGCAGCACAGAGGGACAGTGCTGGGAGAAACCAGATGAGTTAGAGCAAAGCCTGAGTCAGAAGAGCCTGGCAAAGCCCAACATGCAGCAATCTCCAGGCTCCACAGAAAGGAGGCTGTGATCTCCTCCAGCATCTCAGTGCCAACGCTTTGCTTTGGCACTCTACAGGCTATGCGGCCTCTTGTGCTGGGGAGCCTGGTCCTACTTCACTCAGGATCACTCCCCTCCTCCCCTTCCCCTTCAGCACCGTGGCTTCTGCCTCATGCTCACCTCAGCATGGAACATTCACAGCATGCAATGTTTCTCTCCTGAAATGCTATTTGATTTCCCTTTCATTTTTTCTTTCCCCCCTACTCTGAAGACTCACCAGGCACCATTCCTGTCAGTGCTGGAGCGGAGTAGCTGCCCTGTCCGGCAGGAGGGACATGTGGAGGGTATCCTGGGAGGGTTGTACTTGCCAGCTCACGACCTGAGGAATCAAACCAACAAATCACCACGTGAGCATTGCGACAAGCAGACATGGTTTTACATCTCCCCAAGCACCCAGAACACATCCATGCATTTGTCATCACTGCTCTGCGAGGACCAGCATGGGATTTCCAGCCTGGCAGGGAGGGCAGGCACAGTTTTGTTTTCTCTATAAGCTGCCACAAAGCTCCAATGAAGTGAAAGACTGGAAGGGAAAGAGCAGAGCTCTGCAGGGAGAGGAACACACCCGCCTGAACTCCAGCTGTTCACCCTTATTCACAAATTCCTCCAAAGCTCAGATTTGTAAAGTCAGAAGCAGTGAAATGGGAAATAACACTGATCCTAATGACATTTCCCCAGAAAACTCCCTAGAAAATCACAGTGCACAGACTGAGACTGTTTGCGGTCTAAATACAGTGCAGAGCATTGGTTTTATCTCTTATTAAAGCAGTAAAAAAAAAAAAAGGGACCAAACAGAAGACATTGAGACATGAAGGTGGTTTAAAAATATAGTTTATCATAGATAAAGAAGAAGGGTCAGATTTGCAGACACAATCTGATGCAGTGCTCTTTCCTTAGGCCACAGAAACATGAGTTTTAGTCAAGTATCCACAGGTCTTCCATGGAAATAACCCCACAAAACTAGGGAATGGGATGTGCTCCATCTCCCTCTGCCCCTGGACTAGGGGTCTGGGGTACCACCTCTTCCTTCACCTCTCCCAGGCACAGCTCCCAGGACCTTTCAGGACACATTTCTGATGGCAGAGTGAAGCCAGGAGGTCAGATAGCGTGGCTCACACAGTCACACAGAAGAACTGCCTCAATCATGCCTGGACCCTACTCCCATATGGAGGTTCTGGGATAGTCACCATCCCTTCAGGCTTGCTGCAGTGGGATTTTAGGTAAACCACTGCTGGCTGTGGACACAAGAGACCCCCCCAGAAGAAAACAATGCTCCTGTGCTGTCACCAGGGAGTATCCAGCCCTCACCCCAGAAGAAATCCTGGAGCCCTGGGTCTTCTGGGCTCTCATGGCATCCTTGGGCAGAACACTTTACCAAGAAGAAGCTGCTTTCAAGACACACACGTGCCTGGTAGCACTGACTCTGCACCACCATGGCTGGGTCAGCAGCTGCATGTAGGCACTGCAATGCTCTCCCAGTGTGAGCGTGACACACACTACTCAGGCACTACTTGGGTTCGTGGACCTGCCCCTTTGGCCCACCACCCTGGCTCTGCCGGCACCTCTACCAGCCTGCTGAGTGGCTCTTCCAAGGCCACAGGGGACATGAGGCATCTATCAGATCCAAACAACTACTCAGAAGCAGTGGCACTGCATGAGAGCTGAGCTCTGAAAAGCTGAGTGTCCATGTCAGTTAAGAGGAAGGGACTCTGGACTGCATGGAGCCCCTAACCCAAAGAATGAGCCTCTGCTCTTCCAGCCTCTGTAGGACAGGGACCACTTTGGCCACAGTGAGCATCAAGATCCTGTTGGCCCAAAACAGCTCATTAGCAAAAATCAGATTCCTTCCTCAAAAGGTAGAGTGTTGGATCAGCGAGAAAAGGTATGTGACTTCGTCGATTGTAACATCATTGACAAGAAAAAAATGCACCGATTCTGTTTTTTCACAGTGTTTTCTGTAGGCAATTGTTTTTAAGGCAGTGAACTTTTTTCAGGTTTCTAGAGGTTGGAGAGATTGAAACTGAATGTTTTTCCAAAGACTAGAACCATTATTTAAAACTTTTTGGTTGGTAGAGATTTTGAGCCCCAATTTAATTTTTAACTGATCTAAAAATACAACTTTAAATCTTCCTTTTTCAATATCTTCAAAGAAATGAGACTTCATCTGATGAGACAAGAGACAGGTACACAAGTTACTGCAAATTGCAGCTCACAATCCCTGTGTCATGGCCATGAAGGCTGCTTCCCTCTGCCCTCAGATGAATGGATACATGCTAAAACTCAAGCATCGCTGCACTGATCTCTCAGCACATGCCCCACTTTCCTCAGTACTCAGTATCCACAAATCAGGATGCAAGCTGTTCCTCTCAGGCCCTTCCTACAGAATATTTATGGTGTATTCACATCCTAAAAGAATTTAAGGTTCAAAACAATTGATTAATTTGCTCTCCAGTTCCAGGGAAAAGTCACATCCCTTACGGAAGGACATAATGAATTCTAATTATTCAATGAAGGCAGAAAATGGTTATTTTAGATAAAAATGTTCTCCCCCTGCTTTCTTCTATCCCACATAAAATCATGATTATGTCATCTCTGTAGTCTAGAGAATACAAAAGTACCTGCGGTCTACATAAATTCAGCCACAGAAGCTAAGTTCATCCCCAGTGTTGGCACAGACTCAGCTAAGGGCTGTCCCTAATGCAGATGAACAATTCACAGGCTGACTGTTGCCATCTAGGAGCCCTCCAGAGACACAGGAGGAACACCAGGACTCTTCCCTTCCTTGGTTGTATGGCGTCACCACAGAATAGCTCAACACCTCATGTCCCAAAGGTGCCTTGATCCACGAGCAAGCTCCCCTTCCTGAACTGCCCCACGCAGTCTACTCCTCACTCCTCACTTTCCAATGGCTACTACAAAAGCCTTGCAATTTACTTCAGTATTTTGAAATATTACAAATTTCTCACATTCTCCAAAGCTACTGTCACACCCAGAATGAATAGGATCAGTGTCAAGGGCACTAACCACTGTAACCACCACTAAGGATAGTATGATGAGCAGGATCTCTGCTCCTCACTGAATAAAGAAAACATCACCCATTACCTATTCCACAGGTTTGGGCTGGCTTCCATTACATCCCATTTCCAAATAAAATGTTCTGTCATCTGTCAACAAATCTTCCTAGCAGTGTCCCCACTACCAAATCTCAGGCAGGGCCTGAGAGGAGGCTGAGGGGTCTGGCCAAAGGTGACCAAGGGCATAGCTGCAAGTGCTGCAATCCCACCTCATCCTGTGAATTCCATCCAATGTGCTTTCCCCAAAAAAGGAAGACTGCTGTATCCCATTCTCTGAGATTTTCCCCCAGTGCCAGCGAGCTTCAGTTGTACTAAAATAATTGATTTAAGAGAAAAGCACTAATTCATCTGGTACAAACAGAGGTTAAGAAGCAGCCTCTGCTCCAGGGTGCTCCTGTGTTACTCATACAGGCAAAGGACTCGAGAGGAAACGAAGGTCTACATTTTAGCAGTGGGCCACACAAACACAGGGACCAAGGTCCTTCAAGACACATTTATTCCTGAATGTCTTTGTCCTGTGCTCTTTGAAGGTTATTTTAGACACCTGAAGTTAGAGATGGTGCAGAAGTCGCTGTGGGCAGAGCTGCCTCCGTGCCTTGCTGGGCTGGTATTGTGCAGGACAGAGCAGCTTAGCTGCCTGCACCAGCCTGTATAGAAGTCCAAGTAGAGTAGAGCCTAGCAGGATTTTCCAAGGTAACCAACAACCTCTACCAACAATTGTAAGCTCCAGGTACCGAAATATCTTTTTAAGTCTTGCCTCTAGTGGCCTCCTCATGGAGAGGCTGGTAGCCCCAGCAGCACTGGTACCCTCAGTGATATCTGTTGACCTGAGACTAGCACACCTCCAGAACAGAAGGAGCACATAGCAGCTCTAGTGCCCATTCTGCCTGGACCCTGTCATCTCCTTCACCCCATCACCTCCTCCAGACTGCTTCACCAGGCTCCTTCAGGTCCCTGGTGAACACCTCCAAGGCAACGCTGACCCATCACTCATCCGATTTCCAGAGGGGAAATGCCTTAGAGGGGGCACCAGTGTTGTCATTGTGGGGAGTTGAGCAAATGCTTCTACTGCAGAGGCCCCTGTACATGTCAAAGGCTCAGCACACAGCAGACAGTCAGTAAGTGTTTATCCCCCCATTCACCAGGAGCTGGCAACACCCACAGTGAAAGTAAATCACCATTTTGCAAAAAAAGTGCAAAAAAGTAATTTTTTTCCACAAAAGAAATTTTGCCACCAGCTACAGGAGAGGTTAGCAGCAACCCTTAAGCAGACGAGGCAAGCAGCACTTGGGCATCAGCAGATATCCCCATTGCAGGACAAAATTGCTGGGGCAGAGAGCAGCCTGAGGCAGCATAGGACTCTCCTGTCTCCAAATCATGGTGAAAAAAAGAGGGACCAGTTTAGAAGCATTCCTCAGTTCACCTATGTTTAAAAACAAATCAAAAGGCAGCAAAGAGCATTTCCAAGTGTGCCTTTGTACACTACAGTGTGTAAACGGGAATCCAATTAACTTCAAATTTAACTACTAATGAAATTATCTCATTTTGCTATCAGCTCAGCTCTCATCTATGGCAGTAATTAACCACTGGGGGTTGTCACTCCCAGACACATGACACAAGGACTCCCCCAAGCTCAGGTGCTTCAAACCCGTGCAGAATTCATTACCCTGACACTGTGAAAACCCTTCACTTTCAATACCACAGGGCACCAACGCATTTTTTTTCCTTTATCTAACAGATTGTCAGTAACAGTATGAAAGAAATAAGCCCACTGGACATGTAATTAACTACAGCAAAGGACAGATCAGAAAATGTAGGGGGTTCAGGTGGTGGAAGGGGGCTCACAGAGCCCCTTTGCCACTGTCTCAGAACCACCCTCCGTGATAGCTGGGCTGGTGATTTTCCTCTCTGAGATACACCATGGTCTGCACCAAGGGAAGCCAGGCCTTTGGCCCCCACCCCACAGCAGGTGTGTGATTGTCACCAGCTCAGGAGCATGGTCAAGGATGAGGCAATGCTCGGGGATAATGGGGTAATGCAACCTCTTCAGCATCAGAGGTTCAATACCAACAGGTCAGCAATATTGAAAAAGCCAGTCTGGGGGTGCTGGTGAATCCCCCTGCACTCCCACCTTCATTGCAGGTATCATTACAAGACATCAGCCCATCTGAAATGGCCACCCAAGGTAGCATGCATCCCCATCTGAAATTACACAAGGTAGCACCCAGCACCAGAATGCTCCACCCAGCAGAGACCGGCATGGCCCTAGGCTCCATCTTAGACATTAACACCCTCTCCATCCCTGTCCAGACCAGATTCCCCACAGACCTGTCCACCAGCACAGATCAGAGCCCTCCCCACCACACCCACAGAGAGGCTGCTGCCTCATCTGGCTCTTCATGTCTTGCAGAAAACAATTTTTAAAAATGCAGGTTTGCACTAAGCAAAGTAGAGATGAAGAGATGTCACCACACCAGCCCTCAAAGCTGTGCAATGAGCGGGGCCGGTGCTTCCAAGCACCATCCCATTCGGTCTGGAGTTCTACAGCTCCTTGCCTGGCAACCTCTGCATGCAAGGAATCCTTACGATGGTTTCGTGCAGGGATGCCACATAGCAGCTGCAGCTGGGCACCAGCAGAATTTAAACACCATTTTCAAAAGCCCTCCCAGATGGACAAACCTGGCTTTAGACTGTGCTCTCTTCAAAATGACCTCACATGGTGTCTGAGACTCCCGACTGTGATGGCAGGAGATGGCACCCCCACTATGGTCACGTTCCTGGTCCTGTCACATGACACCTCTTTCATCAAGTGCCTGAAAATGTCGGTGGCAGGGGAAGGGAACTGCACTGGTGCTGTTCTGCTGCTAGACCCCCCCAGGGACTGCTGTCCCTAGGAGTCTGCATGTTGCCCTCTCTTTGGTGGGCTTTAGCAGCCTTCCTGCCATGCCAGGCACCTGCTACCCCAGACATGAGGAAGCTGTGGTGCCTTACAGGAAGGGATGCCACTGCTTAACACTGGGGGAAAAAAAGAAAAAAACCCCACCCTAATTGGCAGAGACACTTTTTGGGAGCCAGTTCATCTCTTGACAGCAAGACCAAATTTCTAGCCTATCCAATTAAATTCGTTACCAGCACTGACTTTTATTCTGAAAAATCTGGCTCCCACTTATAAAAGCTCTTCTTTTGCCCAGTGAAGAACCTGATAGGCTAACCCTGTTGTTTCAACTGTTATCCCAAAGAAAATGTTTTGTTGAAATGCACAACTCTGTTATCAGGAAAAGGACCTGATGAGTTCCATCAACTGGCTCTTGCTTCCTTTTCCGCCTGGGCACACGTGGATATCACCCAGGGTGTGCCCAGGGCAGTAGCATGGGGCAGTGGAGTACCCAAACGAGAGACAAGCATGTCCTAAAAAAGCTATCTGGTTTCATCACACAAAAAATGCTGCTCCACAGCAGCAGCTCAGTCATTACTGCCTCAGGTCCAAAGCCACTGAGCACATGCCCCAGCATTCAGTCCTGCCCTACAGTGGCTCAGACTCTGAATACCACAGATGCCTGCAGTATGGCATTTCACACCATTCCACGGGGAAAGGAGATGTCACCAGCACAGGACCCCAACACACTGAATTGCTGCTGTTAATGAATAACTCCCCTCCTGTGCTCATCTTGCTCTATTTGTGGACATCAAACCAGTGCAGTGTGCTTACTGTGATGAGTTACCTCTCCTGCACCTAATTAGAGGCAGATAAAACAGTGGTAACATACAGATCACCTGTAATGATTTTGCTGACTCGATTATTCTTCTGACAATTAGCTCTGGCTGCCAAAGCCTCACAGGAATGTCAAAGTCTACTTCCTACAAACCAGGTAATGTCACAGGTATGACCATGAAATCAATAATGAGGCACAGCTCTTGCAGAGGGCATCCAGGTCAGATGGAACAGCCCTTAAATTAAACATTGATAAGCAGAACACAATTATCCATCATGTTTAAGTGCCTGCGTGAAATTAGCAGCCAGGGAATGGAAGCAGTGGGGGAAAGATTAGTGGAGGAGGTATTGAAATGCACAGTGTCCACTGTGACTGGGGCTGCAAGGGCTCATGACAGTGGCACCGTAATCTGCTATCAAAGCCATAAAATTCAGATTAAGCACACTGCACTGAAACAGCAACTGCAGATGTGGGTCTGTTTTTCTCTGCATCTGCAAAGCAGCAGCAGATGTCTGGAGGAGTCCAAAGCTGCCTTTCATAGCAGGTGTCTCTGCTACTCTTTCTTCTGACCCAATTATACTTTTAAAAGAGAGACAGGACAGGGAAGAGAGAAGGGAAAGAAGAATGATGCTTTCTGTCACAGCACAATGCAGTGAGGAAGTACAGATGAATACCCCGGTATATTTTCTCTGTGATTCCTAAGAAAGAGTGCTGGAGCTACAGAGTGCTCTGCCCTCAGCCCCATCTCCTGTGAACAATCTTTTTTGTGTGGCTGCATAAAATTCCTGTCTCCTGTGCAGCCACAGAGCTCTTGCACCCTATGAACTCCTCAATATTCGAGCTTCTCACATACTTTTTAGGGTTGCTAGTATGAGAAAGTTTCATCTGCAGACCTGAGCTGAGCTGCATCTTCATCCACTTTGATCTTCAAAGTCCCCCTCCTGTAATACATGCAAGGTTAGAATTCCACAGGTTGACCCCTTCATACAATGTACACACAATGTGTTGGAGGGGTCATCTGCATGGAGAATAAAGAAAGATACCCTAGGTGTTGTCTAGGCAGACAACATCTTTGCAAGAACTCACCCCTACCCTAATTCTTGTGTGGCCAACAACTAGCCATACACTAAAATGCAGAGTCTAACCCTTCCCCGGCCCATGATAAATGACATCGTCAGGCCTTGCAAGGTTTCTCTTTGTTGAACCCCGTGTGGGGCTAGCAGGCCCACCAGTGGTTGGGGGAGGGCAAGGCATGGTCAAGGTCTCAGGTGCTGACAGCTCCATTTGTGGAGGGGTGTGGGGAAGCGTGGGGATGCATGGGGATGCTTGGGGAAGAATGGAGACAATCCCACCACATTACACATGCACACCATCACAACCCCATCTATGGCACTTCATCTATCAAGGGGGACAGCAAGAGGAAGGGAGGGCATATGGAGGTGAGTACAAGGATGATGAGACCTTCTGGGAGGACATGTGGTGGTCTGGACCCACTGAATGCCTTCCATGGGGCCCTTCCCCTCCCACACCTGCCTGGAGAACAGCAGAGGAGCAGCAAGTCACAAGCAGCATGGGGCAACCTGCAGCAGCTGGAGTGGCACCCTGCAGAAGTGGGTCCTTTGGGGAAGGCTGGCTCTGCTTGGCACAGCCTGCAAATCCCACACAGGTCCTTGTCCCTGCACGGCTCCTGCAGAGCTAAACCCTGGGAACCACTCCGTTGCCCAAGAGCACAGTCCCTCCCAAAGGAGGGAACAAACAGACACATTGTGACAAGGAGGTGGCAGATCACAGACTGTCATGTCATGTTCCTCTTTGTGCCAGTGCCAGCCAAGATCTTTCATAATGACACTAAGAGACAGAAATGCCCCAACAACTTGAATTGTGTAAACCTGGAGTGTATGCAAGCAGAGAGCTGTTCATTTGAGCATTTTAACCTTAAAAAGGTAATGGGAGTTTATGGAAAAAATTCTGAAAATGCTAGAATATTTGAGTTTCTTTTTTTAAAAAAATGCTAAATCTCCTTTTCCAGTATAGAATTACTTTGCTATGTAAAATTTAAGATACTCAGGACATATACAAAAAATGTCACAAATAAAACCAGTAAGTGCACACTGCTCTGGACTGGTTTTACCTTATTTAGTACTTTCTGATGCTAAACTTTCTTCAGATCTGGAGTTTTTTGTTGTCGTTGTTGTTGGGTTTGGTTTCTTTTGTCTATTTGTGGTGGGTTTGGTTTTGTGGGAATTTTTTAATATGAAATAGATCTGAACAAAGTAAAAATCTTGAGTAGTTTCACAGCTGTTGGATCTGCAGGGCCCTGCCACAGCCAAAAGTGAAGGATGGACCATGCATGTGCTCAGTGGGGACCCACAGAAAGGGCTACAGGGGCACAAGGACCCAACAGCCCAAGCTTGAATAAACCCCCAGTGGCTCCTGGTCCAGGGGTCAGTCCCTCCACCAGTGTGGAGGAGAAGCACCTCCTCAGACACCAAGTCTCAGGAGCAGGGGAAGGCAGTTCATTCTGGCCCTGTCAGGATGGGATCGAGATTTCAGAGACTCCGCTTACATAATGCTGAAATTGATGGAGGTATTCAAATGGGTTTCAGGTCTGGTCAAACCATCACTGGAAAACTGCCTGAAATTGGCTCCTCTCCCCCTTGTTATTTCCATGGCTCACAGTGCGAGGCAGAAAGAGGCAAAATTGGAGACAATTAGCATGTGCGAACTGGGGAACTGCTAAAGCAGTGTGAGGGAAGCCAAGCGAGCTTCCCAGAGCAACCCAGAGGTTCTAGAAAGAAAATGGAGCAGGGTATGCAGACTGGAAGCATGGATACACAAAGGTGCGCATGGGATGGAAACACAGGTCTTGTGTCAGGCTTATCCTCCAGCTCTAGCCATACCACTGATGCCTATTATACTGATCTGCCGTTCTCAATGTTTCAAAAGGGATTCACTGCACACCAAGTGCTCTCCTGCGCAATGTGCATTACTTTGGAAGTGTTGCCTTCAAAGGCAAAAAACCTCATGTGTCTACTTATCTGAGAGACCTTATAGGCTCCTCCTGTCAAAGCAACACATTTAAAGGGGAGAGAAATTTCCCATAGTGTGGCTAGCACAGGTCTTTCCCGTGGGAACATTTTGCTATATTTTATAAACAAAGATAAAGTTTGGATGTTTTGCAAACAACGTCTCCGGATTAGGTCAGTTCGGGCTTGGCCACTTGGGCCTAGGGGGAGGTCTCGGGCTGACCAATCTGGGTGACCTCTGTAAACTCTATATATATGGAAATCAAAACAATAAAGCTCTCTTCTCTCTTTCCTTGTCTGAGAACTTGGGTCATTCCTCAGCTAGCGGCTCAACAGCGACACCATAGAAATAATGGTCTTACCATCATGGCAGGTCTTAGCCTAGAAACTGTTATTTTTTGGTCAAGTGCCATTCTTCATGCAGTGTAATTCACAAGCAGCAATGAAATAAAACTTTCAAATAGAAAATAATAAAACCGAATTCAAAAAGTTCAGAATTAAATAAATGCAAAAGAAACCAAAATCAAAAGCCAAAATAAAAAATAACAACTCCAAAATAAAACACCTCTTCCTGCTAAAATGTAGAAAGTGCCAATTTGGCTGTATTTCCACTGTTGACTAACATGCTTCTGCATTTTTTGTATCACCTCACATCTCAGCTCTGAACTGCCTTACACACCTCACAACCACTGCCAAATTAAAGATGGGGCTTTTCCATCCCATTATTTCTAAAATGTACTCTAGCCAGCACACTACATGCAATGAATGAAAGAAATAGGAGAATTAAACCATGCAATGAAACAGCTTTCTGACGAATAAAGCTATGGAAATTTTAGGCTCCATTTACTCCTCAATCTAATTTTGCCCTCCAATGCACATTATGCCTGAAATGGGATCTCATGTGGTTTGATCAGTGCTCTTAACGCATGCAGAAGCAACATATTCCCTTTATTGTTGTTCCCCTTCTGCAGCACAGCAATACTTCTATTAAGAGCAGCACAGCAGGCTTGGTGAGACTGTCTCCACAGTAATCACTGTGCTGCCGAAAAGACATGGGATGACCAAGAGGATCAGCAGTTTGGAAAGTTTGTGGTCTGGGGGATCCTTGGTCCTGTAAATGCACAGCTAGATGCTAAACACCCCACAAAAATAATGAGGGAGACCAAGTTATCAAGAGATGCTTAAATAAAACATTTTCCCTTTGTTTCTTTTCCACTGTTTGGACTTTTGCAAATGCCCACAAGGTGTTTTCTAGCCTCTCTTTGCAATCAAGAACACTAGAAGGAAACTACCATCAGGTTGTGAAGAACTACAAACTCCTCTCTCTGTAACAGAAGACTCCAGACAACTCCTTGGAGCTACAAGGGAAAAACCAAACAGTAGGAGCTGTAGTATGAAAAGTAGAGCATTGTGAGCATTTTACTGTAGAGCCATGGATGCTCCCAAAAATTAATGAATATGTATGGGAAGAGGTGGCTGGCCTCCAACCTCTGCTTCTTCAAGAAACGGAAATCCAGGCTGTTTCCAAACCCACATGTTCAGCCCATTTACCAAAAATTTAGCAGGAACCAAAAGGAACACAAATGCCTTGAAGAGTGGTCCTGCACATTCCTGGGGTCCACAGCCTTGGCTCAGGCTTGTGGCTGCCCTAGGAACAGAGATGCTGCTCCCAAAGGAGAGCGTCCTTCAGTAGGGCTCAGATCTTCAGTCTCACTCTGTAGACCTGGCCAAAAGACCTTGCTGTCCATAGACAGCTCAGAGGACCAGTACCATGCTGTGCAATCACCTCTGGGACCTGCCCAGGCACCAAGGCAGTGCATGAGGAAAAGCACAGAGATGGCCCCTGAACTACCACCTGCCATCAGGGCCACTTCATGAAGAGCATCTGAGAATGCTGGTGACCATGAGCAGAGCAGCCACTACCTGGGGTATGCTGTGCTGGGACATGAACTGCATGAAAAAGCCCTGATGGTACAGGTGTTGCCCCAAAGCATCTGTATGACCATGATGTTATATGATATCATGTATCATATATGACATACCATACACCATATACCAAATATCATATATCATACATATCACATATAATGTCTCATATCTCATATCTCATATCTCATAACTTATATATTATGAGGGGCAGGGCAGCCTACCTCTGCCTCCCAGTGTCTGGCAGCTGGGGTGACACTGCCCCTAGGTCTGAGAACTACACAGGGTGGCCCAGGGAGGGTTCTAGAAACCAGGCAAGCCTGCAGGCTGCCAAGCCCCGGGTCCCTGCCGTGTCCTAGTGGGCTGGGATGACCCCCAGCTCTGTGACCCTCAGCTATGTGTGGGAAAGCAGGTAAGCCGATCCAGCCAAGCAACCAGGGAAGAGGGGAGGACAAGGGTTTCCAGGTACCTTGCAAAGGACAGCAGTGACATCCAGAGGGCTTTTGGAAGCAGCAAGAGCAGGAGGAGAAGCCCAGGCACCACGCAAACCTGCCTCGGTGGGAATTCCTTTGGTCCCAAGGAAGACTCTTGCACCCCTCCGCAGCACCCAATGAAGTGACAATGTGTGGGCAGATGGTGTCACTGCTCAGGGCTGTGACGTGTACAGCGAGGCTCAGTGCAGTACTGCCATGCTAGGGGCTGCCAGTGCTCAGCCAGATGCCAGGCGACCCAGGGCTTCACTGTCCCACCTGCTCCATGCAGACACCTCCCTGTGCAGGGGAGCCCTGTCAACACCAACATGGGTAAACATGACCCAGCAGCCTGCTGATGCATCCAGAAATGGGAAGACATGAGCACATTGACAACTGGTTATTCAGCTTGTTACACAAGCACAGAGGAAGAGAAAATCCAACAGCTTCCACCAGTCTGTTTTGCAGCAACATTAAACCCATGCTGAAATTTTTCATCTCACAAAAATCAATATTTATGATCTGCATCTGGAATTAATCTGAGATGGAGGCATTTCCAATTCAGGCATCATTGCTAATGTCATCAGCTGTTTTCTGCTCCTCACAGAAGAAATATTTACACCCTCAATTTTTACATCTTAGTTAGGGTTCAACAAAGTCCAAATCAAGAATCTAAGTGCTATTTTTTTTATATTTCAGTAATACTTTTTTTATCTTGGAATAAGATGAAAAGCTGAAATCAAGCACTTTACCCAGATTTTGTGATGAAAATAGTTAAGCTATGGAAATGTTGACACACTGGGGTTTCAGTATTTTCCAACAAATGTTCTCAGTTGACAACTTTGAAATGTTGTATTCTCTTTAGCTGAAGGAACTTGAAACATCTCATTTGAAATCAACTTGAGACAAAATTGCATTTTCAATCTGCCCCATCAAGCAGCAGGACCAAATTCATATTTCCAAGTACTGCCTCCTTCCAAGCTTTCTAGTGGGTAGACAGCATCTCTCATAATACAGGGAGATATGTACCTCAGCTGATGCACCACGTGGTTCATGAAATAACAAATGTTGGATTACTTTATGGGAAGCATCCTCCAGGGAGTTCAGACCAGAGAACAGAAGGGACTGTGGAAAGGGATCTTGCTCCAAGCCATGGTGTGATATTCCCCTTCTGCCACGTTCAAGCAGGACTGAAGCAACCCACAAGTCCCAGCACTAGGATGGGCGGGATGCTGCACAGATGCCCAGGGCCATGGGGCATCTCCACCTATCCCAAGAGCTGGAGGCTGTGCAGCCTGCCCTGGTCTGGGTGGGACATTTGCTTGATCCTCAACCATTACCCTCCAGCTGGGAGCTCTCAGCTCACATTTTCCCCTGCGCCTGCTCCTCAGCTGAGGACAGCGACTGGAGACAAAACCAGGACAGGAGAGTGGCCAGAGGAGGTCCACAGCTGACAGTAGCCGTCATGGTGTCAGGATTTATAACTGTATTAAATGGCATGACAGTTGGCCACAATAAATCAGCTCCCCTTCTTCCCAAATCACAGACAATAAAAGCTTTGGCAGTGAAAGCCATTCATCATCATAAAGACTTGAGACGTTCCAGCCTTCAATTTCACTCACATTCTTTATACACCAGAGAGGAGTGCTGGGGTTTTAGGGGGGAAAAAAGAGAGGGAGAGAAGCAAGGGGAAAATAATTAAAAGAAAACATGAAGAAGGATTGGACAGGAATAATTACAAAGGTCAGGGATAGCAGTACTTTCAGGACAGCACTTATGATGATGGGGGCAGAGCTGCTCTGTTTTGCTCAAGGCATATGTGATGCTGAGCAAAGCTGATGGGTGTCCCTACCACCTCTATGGGTCCACAGGGCAGGAGAGGCTGGAACAGCGTCCCAGAGGGATAGCCAAATATCACACTCACTCCTCTCCGCTCTCCAGACCTGTGGTGCCACTGCTGACTACAACCTCTTCATGCCATATAGTGGGGACGGAGGAATGAAGGTGATCATAGCAGCTGGCGCTAGTGGAGCACCATGCCCACAACCATGACGGTGCCTTCCCCTCCATGAGTGCTCCAAGTTCATCACATATCCACTCAGGAGAAGGGACCCCGCCACTGCATCAGAGGCCTGCTGCAGCCAGATGTCAAAGCAGCCACTACAGAAAAAGAGCATTTTGCTGAGGGTCTGCAGGCAGTGCCTTGCAGAGGAGAGCACAGAAGTAATTCTGCTGTCTACAAACCCTTGGGTGACTCAGGGCACAGCTGCAGTGGCTTTGCATATCTCCAAGGGGCCAAGCATGGAGGATACGCCCTACTATCCACCACATACTGGTCGAGGTGGGGAGGCAGTATGACACAGAGTATCACAGAGCTGCTTTATCCTGCTTTATCCATGTCACAGTAGGGCCCAACAATATCCTGCTCTTATCTCAAGAACTTAAAATCGTATCTCATTAAAACCTGAGCTGATATCATAACTTGAAGGTACCCAAGCAGAGTATGGACAAAATCTGTCTCCTGAGTAGTGAGGAAACAGCAGTGCATCCCCAAGCCTGTTAAGCAGCAGTGAACCCTAATACAATGGACAAGGTGCACCTGGCCCCAGTGTGCCTTCTGCAGCCTTGTGCATCCTCACAGTGGGAGGCCATTGCAGCTCCCTGTACCTCTTGTGGTCAAACGTTTGACAGCAGAATGAACACTGGTCACTCTAGAGTGGACAAAGCCATGGGAATGCTCTGGGACAGGACACGGGGATTCATGGAGCACCTCCTGGTATGGCCTCAGCAGCTGCAGGCAAAGACACACACAGCAGAAGTGTGCTCGGCACCTGTGCACCCTGCATATGTGCACCATGTGTGACATATGTCCTGTGTGTCCCTGTCACACTATTTACCGCCAGTGTTCCGTTGTTCCTGTGATGGCCATCCCCAGCACAGCCCCACAGGGAAGGATGGGCAGTACTCTCCAGAGAACTCAGGGGCCAGATGCAGTTCTGTCACCTGGGCTGGGCTGGGCAAAAGCCCTGGCTCGGCAAGATTGGTTCATAGTTTACCCTGATCCAGAGCCTATCCCAGAGCACTTGGCTGTCTCTGCATCAGGATGGGGGGTGAGGCTGGATCTGGATGCATGTGGGACTGCCTCTACTGGCTAGCATCGGGCAACAGAGGACACCATTCTCCTCCACTGTGAACAGCTGTCAGAGTTGTTCAAGGCTATGCTAATGCCTGGGAATAGCTTGTGTCCATAATCCATAGTTATAACAATAATAACATGATTAACATTATAACATATTAACAATATTAAGGACAGAATGAGCAAAACCAAGACCTCTGTTTAGCAACAAATACCTTATTTGCTGACAAAGAGACTCTCATCCACATCCCCCAGCATCACCCCACCTCTTACCGACTTTGCAATTAGTGCAGCTGTAGCAGCACCTGCTGCCTCCCGACCACACTCTTTCACGCCCTATATATTCTTGCAATCCTTAAGTCCCAATGGTCCAGGACATCCTTCCCCCCAAAGGATGCTCACATCTAGGGAGACCACAAGGTCTGGACCCACAACTGCCAGAGACGAAGCCTTCTGTGGAGGGGATAACCCACATATCCCTCTCAGAGAGATACTGCCGATACTCGAGCCTTTTTCAGAAGTTAGTGCTCAAAAAAGGCATAATGTCATCACAGGGCTGAACTCAAGGTTTTCAGATTGTTGCAACGAATGTACAATGAAAAGAAGGAAACTCCAGAGGGACTCCAACACTCCTTTCACTCTTTTAACTGAATTCACTTTTCAGCCACATCTGTGTGAAAACCCAAGCCAGGTGTCAAGTCTATGGCAGCGCAGGCAGTCCCCATCCCTGCTGGTTCTTGTGGGATTTCCACAAGTGATATTCCTCACTGCTGGTAGATGTGCCAATTCCATCAAGCAGCTCAAAGCTAGGCAACTTGTATTTTGACGAAATGCCACTGACATTTTTCTTTTTTTTTCCTAGTACATTTTGCTTTTTGCATTTTTGTTATTACAGTTCAACATTTTTAAGAGAAATTATACCAAACCCAAAATTCACACATTTGTGGCCTTAATGTAACATAAAATCATTAAAAAAAAAAGTCCATTAAAAAACCCAGAAAAACAAGTAGGCGTATAAAATCTCTGTTCTCGGCTAACACAGTGTTTTCCAAGGACAGAAGTACAGGAAGAGATCTGTCAAAGAATAGAGAACATAAGCAAGAAATTTCCTCAAAAAATACACTGCAGCATTATTAAAACATGACTTCAAATACTTTACACTTTGCAGTTTTTCTCTCTTAAGTCCTCTTAAGTTTCTCCCAGATTTCTCCCGGATTTCTCCTAGATTAAAAAAATTAAGGCATACTCCCATTTCTAGAGGATGGTAGGAAGGTGTGAGCACACAGCAGACAGCAAGTGGCCTTGTGGCATGCCCAGGAGTGCACATAGGCCCAAGAATTGTCTCTTTTACCATTCCCTCTACGCACTTCCCAAAATTGCTGGTATTACAACTCATGGTCAACTCAATACAAATACATAGAATCTCCGAACTGGTCAGGTATCACATAAGAATTAATGCATATTAAGCCAATTAAGGCCACATATCATTAGTGGCAGAATAATAGAATTGTTTAGGTCAGAAAAGCCCTCTAAGGTCACCAAGTCCAACCATTCCCAAGCAGTGCTGAGACCACCAGGAGGCCATGTTCCCAAGTGCCACATCTGCATGGCTTGTAAATCCTTCCAGGAATGGCAACTCCACCACTGCCCCAGGCAGCCTGTGGCAGGGCTGGACAGCCCTTGCACTGACAGTGTTTTCCCAATATGCACTGTAAACCTTCCCCAGCAAATCTTGACACCATGTCCTCTTGTCCTGTGCCTTGTTCTCTGGGAGCAGAGCCTGAGCCCTCCTGTCAGCAGTTGTGCAGAGCCAGAAGGCGCCCCCTAAGTCTCCTTTTCTCCAGTCTGAGCCCACTCAACTCCCTCAGCAGTTCCCAGTAATACTTGTGATCCAGACCCTTCCCCAGCTCCACTGATTGTCATTGGACACACTCCAGCACCTCCATATCTTTCAGAGGTCTTCAACCACTGTCATCAAAACTATTATCTTGTCCTAGAAACAACTTCTGCAGCCTGACTGAGACTGCCACTAGATTTTGGTTTTGTGGTGTGCAGATTCACAGACGCCAATGCATTCCTCTACTCACCTGGAAATATCCTGTTGGTGGTTTGCACAGAAATTCTCAGATGTTTTGTTATTGTTGTGGGCCAAAAAATGAGCAATTAAGGAAGCATTTAAGGTCACTGGAGTCCTTTCCTTCCTTTTCCTTTCCCTTTCCCTTTCCCCTTTCCCTTTCCCTTTCCCTTTTTCTTTTTCTTTAATTTCTGAATTGGAGATCTACAGCAGATTTCAGCATTTATCTGGCAGTGAGAAATGCCACCTGTGGGCTGATCTAGTGGTTGATGCCCTAAAGCTGCTGGCCAGCCCTGTGCCACAGCAGAGAGTGGTACAGCTGTGTGTGAGCATCCCCAGGACCCAAACACCAGCACGAGATGCTGTGTGCGAAGCCTGCAAAGCATTTTCCACCCACTAGTGTGGAGTTGGTTTGAGTGGAGTCTTTTTTCAGGATGTTTCAGACCAGGGTGAACACTAGACGAGGCTGCTCAGCGTGTTTGCAGAACAAGCCCCTGGCCCACCACAATCACAACCAGCACAAAGGCACCAGAACCCTCGTCTTAATCCTCCTGCTATGACTGCTCGACTTAAAATTGTATTTATTATCCATACCACAGTGGTATTTGGGGCAGGGGGAAACAGATTTAATTAATTAGAGATTGCAAAATCCTTCAGTAAAAGATGCTATGTAAATGCAAATTGTTATTATACATGCTTTGCACCAAAACATGTTTACCATAGTTAAATTCAACATTTAAATCCACAGCCAAACTCCCAACAGAGTCGGGCTGTACATCATCAAAAGAGGCAGTTAATAGCCTGGGTCTTAGTGGGGTACAAGTGCCCTCGTTTGCCTTCTCAAATGCACTTCTCTTTTAATAGCAAGATAAGAATTCAAAAAAGGGAAAAACTCAACAGTGTTGCAGTTAGACTGTCTTGTCATTAAAAATGACACTTTTGTTTTTCAGATTGGCTGCCTTTCCACAGGAGTTTATGTGGCCTTTTTTCAAGTCTCTAACATGACAGGTCCTATTGTGAGTGATGGATAGATTATTGGAAAATGCATCTGCACTTTTATCTATTAAATGTAGAAACTAAGCGGTAAATCTTAGCATAATGCTTCACAAGAAACCATCCATCTACCAACACCAATTTGCACCTCAAAACAGTTCTATAGAACTTAAAGTATAATTCTGTGATTATGTTCCACATTTAAACACAGATCAACATTTCCATGTAGGAACTGGTTATATGACCAAAACATAGTGGCCTCAGAACAAGACTTTTTTTTTTTGCTATTAGAACTAGACAATAAAAACAAAAAACCCACCCAAGCATTTTTCCAGAAGAAAACATAGTATTAACAAATCCAAATATTTTCTTTACTGTCTTCAAAACCGCATTGATTTGAGGATAGGTGTGGGAGGGGAGAAAAAAGAGAGAAAGAAGAAATTGTGAAGAAGTTACATTACTCATATTTCAGAGTTACATTACTCTTATCTCAGAGAGTTGGAAAAGGAAACACAAATTGAAACAACTTTTAATTTTAAAAATGCAAATATTTTTTAATTTTAAATCAAAATCAGTCAGCTGGTGAAAGCACAGATGCAAAACTGCTGACTATCAGCTGGGTAACAATCCTCTCCAGGATATTCAGGCAACCCTTCTTTCTCTCTCCTGGGCAGGTCCATCCCACCCATGCAGGTCCAGCTTAAAACTAAGCACTCATCATTCCCTCAATAGCCATCGGAAAGAAACAAGCACATTCTGATGAAGATCCCTAACTTTATATTCAGAAACTCATACAAGTCACTTTCTGCAGGTGGTTTCTCCTTTCCACCTGGAGATCTTGCTACAGGGATGACCAGCCATGAACCTTCTAAACGGTGAGACATCAGCAAACACAGTCCAGAGCTGTGTCACTGTGAGAATCAAATAAATGCAGGCACCGAAGGACACATAACACTGCTAAGCTTCTTCCATCTTAGCAGGGGCAAAAAGCATGTCGGCTGTTTCCAGCCTCACATACCAATGGGCCTGTGCAACACTTCACAATGCTCTGAATTTCCTCTTTTATGTGCTTTTATGATTTCTGCTTTGATCTTTCTCCCAAGACAGGGAGCTCAACAATATCTTGGAGAGGGCCTCCACGTCTCTGTAAACACCTATGTTATCTGTACACAGAAATTCTACTTCTCAAAAGAGACAGAGGATAAACAGCATTAATTTATTCTTTCCACACCGTTATTCTCCAGGCCTTGGCATTCCCAGCTGCAAGGCCACTGGAGCAATCATCCTCCTCACCAAATCTTCCATCTTTAACCCTTTCCTCCCAGTCATGCTTAAAATACAAAGTAGCAAATGCATTTAAGGGACAAACAGTCTTTCCTGGTGAAACCAGGTTTCTCACTGTGGTCAGAAAACCTGGATTTAGACCTGAATTCATGACAAAAAACAACCTACAACTGCTGAATCAACTAGATAGGAGATTCTTGGGTTCATTCTTTTTGACTATAGCAACATACAAATTAATTTTTTTCCCCAGGAACTGTCACCAGCAGATTTCACAATGCTTTTCCCATCATCATTAAGGCACTTTTTTACTTCTCATTAATGAAATACTAACTCTGCACCTCTAAAATAATAGTAGTCTTCACTTTAAACATCAGGTGTGCGTGAAGGCAAGAAAAGTTCTATTTCATTATGTATTCCTCAAAGGTGTGTATTGGGAGGTTTTGGGGCTTTTTTGCCTCTAAATGTCATATTATTGTTTCTGTTGGACATAAAAAATACTTAGTTGTCTGAGATGACGATCAAAAATGGTCCATAACAGGCAGGTCAAATAAGGCTCAAGACAGAGGAAAAGCATTCCTTCCTTGGCTTCTTACAGCACTAGGTCTAGAGAGCAGAGTTAAACTTTAGTCTTAAGCACAGCAAAACAAAAAATTAAAGAGAAGGTGGAACTTGGAAAGAGGTTGTGACTTTTCCCTGATGTGGGATGAGCACCCAGAATCCAGCCAAGACCCAGCACAGAAGGACAGCCATTCCTTCTTTCATGGGCCACCCAGACCTTGACCAAAGGGTTCAGCCTGTGACCACATTGCACCTCACCTACCCACACTGGTTAAATATTCGACCTGGCTGTACACAGGTCACCACATACTATTAAGACTGAACTCTTAATTTTTCTTGTGTAGTCCTAAGATACCTAGTTTCCAAGGCTATAAAAAGAAATAGGACAGATTTGAAGATGTTTACACAATCCCAATGTCCTCTCTTCTGCTCACACCCTCCCAGCCATTACCAAAGGGACACAGCCCTTACAGTCTTAATCAGAGAGGTTCAGTCAGGTCAAGAATCCCACGAAAAGAGTTTGAAGGCTAGTATCTTTGCCTGGTGGCTGGAGAGCAACAGGACAATATGAAATGGCCTCAAGTTGCACTAGGGGAGGTTTAAGTTGGACACTGGGGAAAAGTTCTGCACTGAAAGGGCTGTCAGGCTCTGAAACAGGCTGTCCACAGCAGTGACGTCCCTGGAGGAATTTAAATTACATGTAGGCATTTGGAGACATGGTTAATCATACACTTGGCAGTGCTGGATTAATGGCTGTACTTGATGATATTGGAGACTTTTTCCAACCTAAATGATTCTGTGACTGAAAAAAGGAAAAAGATACAAAGACATAAAACCATCCCCTCAAGAAATGAAACAAAGGAAAGCAAATTATCCATATTTTCCTTCCATGTTTTGTTATATCTATAAAATGCTCCCTTAAACTCACGTGCAAAAAGCAAAATAAATGGATGAGAAAGCCTCCTTACCCCGCTACTCCATTTTCATGCCCAGTCTGGTAAAGGCAGACCCTCAGAAGGTACCAGTGGTCCCAGTAACATGAACTGCAGAACCATGCAGAATATGTCCTAGAGTCACCCTTGGCACAATCCCACCAAAGAAACAATGACACACAGCTCCTACCCAGAAGCATGAAAGCACAACCACAGAAACTGAGTTTAAAAAGCAGCTCTGGAGTTCATCTAGCCCAGCTAACTTGGTTATGCAAAAAGTAGGTGTCGAGTCCAAATTCAATACCTAAGCTCCAGCCTGTGGAGAGAGGAGGGGTTTCCCCAGAGCCCGCCAGCCAAAGTTTGGTTTCTAGGGTTGCTCAGATGAATCCTCCATCCACAGGCTGAGAAAGATCTGTTACCACTCTTCTGGAAGTGATCTGCATCCTACTGCTACCTGTTTTCTTGTTAAAAAAAACCAGAAGTCCTTTTCAGATTGCACTGAGCTAAATGCTGAAATATATTGGTGTCTATTCCTGGCAAGGATCAGCCTGGGTTTCAGAGTGGTGACTTCCTTCCTCCTATTAAAGGCATCAGAATCCATGCAGAAAGCAAATACTGAAGTCCTCAGGGGCAATTTGACTTTGGCACAGTGTGCAGTCCAACTGCAGCTCCACCATCTCATATGTAGCCTCAGAAGGGACCAGTAATACCTGCCATTCAACAAAACCTGGCAAAACAGTGGCTTATAAATTGCAGTTACATCACAACGGCATGAACAAAGTAGCATGAAGACTCAGGGAGCTGAAGAGACTGAGCAGTCCTAAGGAAAAACATGCTGAGAGGCCAGCTGAGCACTGCATGTCACCGCAGAACAGTAGCAAGAAACATCTTGTCTTTTGGCTTGTGTTTATCCCATTTTAGCGTCTGTGTTCCCTAACCATAAAAACTGAACATAATTCCAGGAATATGGATCGTTAAACATATCCCTGTTACCTACATTAGCCACAGATCTGTGCCACCTAAGAATAACTAACTACCTGGCACAACATACTACACCTAAGGTGTTGAATTCATCCACAGTAATGGAAAGGTCAGGTTGATCTTCCCAGGGGTGGAGGAGTGTGCTCTACGTTCAGTTCAACTTCACATCTGGGCTCACCTATGTCTGGTGGCAGAGTCCAGCAATGCAAGCCAGAGCAGATAACAAAGATGAGAGCCATTGAGAATGTCTCTCTTTCCCCATTCCTTCAGATAATAAACTGACTCTGATTCTGCTCTTCTTCTGTTCTTCTCACCTTTTTGATGTGCATACAAAATGGGCAGCAAAGTCTGTGGATTTGGCTCTCCAGGACCATTGTCTCCATGGCAGACCACACAAAGAAGCAAAAACCATAACCCTTCAAGCTGTGGCTGCCAGCTTGAATGAGGAGGATAAGGCATAACCTGTCCATACCTGGCAGAGTCTCTGTCTCTCCCTGCATATAAGGAAGAGCAGGTGAGCCAAGAGTGATAGAGACGTCCCAGCATGGAAGAAGACCAGACTCCTCTACTGCAAGACAAATCAAACCAAAGCTCAGTGACAACACCTTGCTATGTGCCACTTCTTCTAACGGAGTGATACAGAGTTCCCATCAGACCCAGTTCAGCAAGTCATGCTTCTCTGCCCCTGGGTGAGGTGAGGCTGGTTGACAGACACTCCTGGCTCTGTAAATACAAACTGACTTTGCTGCTGGACACAGCTAGGGCTGCTGCTGTGGGTTCCTCAATCCACCTCCAGCACAGAATTGGAGAGCTACACAAAGGTATTGGTTTAACATGGCTTTATCCTCTCAAACTGATACCAACCACGCTGAAATCAGCAAGTTGAAGCAGGGAAAATGCATCTGGAAGTAATTAGTAACAATCACAGGCTGCTGGAAACTGCTGACAACAGCAGCAATGAGCTGGGCTTATGTCATTCGGCTGTAAATGGAGAAACACTTACAGACTGTGGCAGTGACGGAAGGAGATATGTTGAATGTAATATTTACTGTGGCATAAAAACAGTGCAAAGAAAGCAAGTGGTTCTCTAATCAGACATTTCACTGGTGGTCCACAACACAACAGAGTTGGTGGATGAAGCAGTACTGAGAGCTGTCATTGAATTTCTTCTTAGCAGCAAGTACTAGCATGAATGCCAATGTTTAAACAATTCTTTCATTTTCAGGATCTATCCCAAATGTTTGGATCTGCCAGCTGGCTAAGAGAGAGAAACTTTACATTTTCTACCAACAGCTGCACAGAGGACCTTTGCCATCTCAAATATCAACTTTACTTTGCCACCCACACCACAACCTGGTAACAAAAACAATGAAAAACTGTAATCATAGTTCTGTTCTCAGAATACTTTCCATTAAATTCTTTTACAATCATACACATTTAAGACTCACAACATGAAATAGACTAAGTACTCTCCAGATATGGCAGCCCAGACTACTCCAGAATTTCTCATAAAAAATGATTAAGCCTGAACAGCAGATACAGGTATAGAAAGGATATAAGTGTTCCTGGTTCAAACTCCTGGTTTTCATATTTCAAATTACTGACCCACTTTTCAGTCTTACCAATAGCCCCATTCTGTGTTGAAACATCATGCAGTCATGTTCACAGCTCTGCTTCACACACACAGACAGAAGAGTTCCCAGTAGAAGAGCTGTTTCCCACCAATGCTGCTCTGGATACCCCAACAGTGTTGCCAGCGTTTTGACCAGCTCTTGGTCTCATGACACTGAAGCTGTTACAAAATTTTTTATAATCTGGAATGTCAATAGAAAAGTGAGATTGACCTCAAGGCATTAGCACCACCAGACACAGACTCTGGACATTTTGTGGACTTTTATCCAATTAACCCTCACTTTTACAGTTGAAAACACACTACCTAGCATGACTGAAATATGTGTCCCCAAGGCTTTCATTCTCATTCTCTGAGTTTGTTCACATACACCACAGGACAGCCTTTATGGAACAAGAAGAGTGGAAACACTAAAAAAAGGTAAAAAAAATGAAAGCAACACAACTTCCTGAATCTCAAAAGAAGACCAGAGGTCAAGCTGGTCATTCCTTCTCCATTAAGGAGCAGTTCTCATGGGAAATGCCATCACAGATTTGTGAGGCTTAGGCTCTTCTGAACTGAGAGGGAACCAAGGACCAAGAGCTGGTTATGGCAGGATTTCTCTTATGAGTAAGGGCCTGACCACTGAAGTGGGACTGATACAAAGATGACCTTCCTCCAGGGATTTTTGCCTTATTGATTGCCTATCAACCTCGACCCAGCCGAGACATAGAACAGTAAACCAATCACTGGATTTTACCACATCTTTGGCCAGACCACAGATGACAAAAAAAGCTCTGAGAAGGCAGAGTAGGTGGCGTGTGTGTAGACTTTTGTTGGACCTTGCACTCATAACCACCATTGTGCACCAGCTCCTGATTTTCAGAGAAAACCTACGACAGATGAAAGTCCCATGGTAATAGGCACCTCATGGTTACAAGGGAAATAGAGTAAATAAATGTGTCTCCTTTTCCAAATCTCCTGTCCCACCAAGCAAACAGCCTGGGAAAAGAGTTGTGACTGAAAAAATTAGTCATATTTGGGGAGAAAATAGAGAAACCTGTACAGAACTACGGTGAGAAATGCACCAAGCGTGCTGTAATGGACATGCCTCTCACATTACAAATCATGGCTTACTATTGAAACATTCCTTCTCCTGGGAACATGACTCAGGCACAGAGTACCTGCCCAGTGCAATGGGGCCCAGATCGTGATGGGGACTTCTGGGCGCTTCCAGAGCATGACCAGTACAAAACAATTCCTATGGCTGTTAAATAAGAAAAAGGGAGTACAGCAGTTACAAAACCTCCTCCAAAAACATATCAAAAGGCATAGGTTTTAAAAGGCTTTTCTAAGTTCTAAGTATTATGAATCTAGATGATAGAACAGCACTATCTACAGCAATATCAAACTAAAGACATAAATTTCCTCTGTCTTGAAAAATGTGTTCTGTTGTAGCTCTCACTCTGACATATTTAAGACTGACGGCAGGCTTTTTCTAGAGCTTGCTGCTCATAGAGCCTGCTCCATGTTTTTGAAGAGAACTAGCAAATTTAACATTTGGAACTTTTGCTCAAGTGTAGGTAACATCACAGGGAGAACCTCTGTGAAATCCGTATTGAACTCTGCATCATCACCTCTGCACTAGTTTTTACTCTAATAAATGTGATCAGTCAGCTCACAACACTCTAAGGAAGTAGTGATGTCAGACATATGAGAAGTGTTTAAACCAGTGTAAAAGAAGGAGTGCTGCTGATGTATCAGCCAAAACAAGAGCTCTTGGGTGAACCTCATTTTGGCCAGGTACAAATCCTGGATAAGCAGTCCCTTGAAAGATTACAGAGGCTGCAATTAGGTCACCCCAAAGCCTTCTCTTCTCCAGCCTGAACAACTCCAATTCTCTCAGCCTTTCCTCACAGCAGAGGTGTTCCAGCCCTGTGATCAACTAGGTTGCCT
The DNA here is from genome assembly GCA_024500445.1 of Entomyzon cyanotis. Lineage (NCBI taxonomy): Eukaryota > Metazoa > Chordata > Aves > Passeriformes > Meliphagidae > Entomyzon > Entomyzon cyanotis. The sequence continues at coordinate 231,195 of JAKEPQ010000044.1, forward strand.
CCTCTGGCCTGGCTCCAGCAACTCCATGTCTTTTCTGTGCTGGCCCAGGACTGGGGCAGCTCTGCAGGTGGGGTCTCAGCTGAGGGGGCAGAGGGGGAGAATCCCCCCTGCCCTGCTGCCCAGCTGGGACTCAGCCCAGCACAACGGGTTTGGGGTCCCAGTGCACATGACTGGGGCAGGGCCAGCTGTCACCCACCAGCACCCCCAGGTCCTTGTCCCAAAGCTGTTCTCACTCTGTTCATTCCCAGCCTGGATCAATCCTAGGAGCAGCCCCAAGCCAGGTGCAGCAGCAGCCCCTGGCCTTGTTAAACCTCATGAGATTCCCATTGGCCACTTCTGGAGCATGTCCAGCTCCCTCTGGATGGCCCTGTCCTTCAGGGGTGTTACTGCACTCTCAGCTTGGTGTCACCTGCAAACCTGCCGAGGGTGCCCTTGATCCTTCTGGCTGTGTCACTGATGAAGATATTGGACACTCATCCCAGCACAGACCCCCGATGGACACAGATATAGCTGTATCAATTCTCCTTATTACCTCTTGCAAGCCACACATCTCCAGAAGTCCCTCTTTCTGTGCATCCATTCCCCCTAGACACCTTCTTATCTGTGAGTCCACCACTCAAACCACCCATCCAGAACCAGACAGGTATTAAAAGAAGTCTCTACTCTCCCACTTCGAAGTACACATGTATTTCTTTAACTCTCCAATTTCTTTTGAATCCTCTTGAACTTCTGTCAAGAAAAGCCAAAGACTGATGCTGTACAGGGTTAAAACAACTTTGTGGCAACATTTGTTTTCAAAACTGCTCCTCTGCTAGATGAGATTGTAAGCCTTAAAGACATAGCAATACTATAAAAACTTTATGTCCAAACTTATTATGCCCCAACTTTGTCAAAAAAGAGAAAAGCCAATGAAATTTACAGAGGTTAGACACAGCAGTAACACACAAACATAACACTCATATGAAACACAGAGCCTGAAATTTTAAAAGTCTTCCTTTTTTCTCATTTGCACAACTAATTCAGGACACAATGTCATCATTTTCTTACCATTTGGACAATCTCCTTGCAAGCAATGTGGTCTGTCCCAAATAAAGATGTGAGCAAAGCATTTATCAAACTCTAACTGTTCCTTAACTCTCACTCTATGCCTGCTGAATAAATGCAGATGATGTGGCATTTCTTAAACAAACAGCCTTTGCTTTTAATTTAAATGTTCAGCTTTAGTGCATAGTTACAATTCAGAAACAATATAAAATGAGCATCCAAAATTCAGGTTAGGTTGAACTGTCACAAAAACTCCATCCAGTCAAACATACCAGGTGCATTTATGAAAAATGAGAACCAAAGCCCAAAAGCAGAGGCAAGCATTCTGCTTTTCGGCAATGCAGTGGTACTCAGGATGCAGGTTTGGGGTGGAGGGGCACATCCTTTCCTGAACAAGAGGGATGGATACCTCATCTGTTGACTACAAACAAACACAAATAATTTACACAAGCCATGCACCTGACTTTCAACAGAGCTCCTTCGAAATCACACTTAAAAGGAGACTTTTTGAGCAAATGATTCCACATCAGACACAATTCCTCCACAAAGGACCTCATCATGCAGTATGAAGGTACAGACAATTTGCTCTGCTTATCAGTGTTCGAAAATCACTTACCTGTGACGATAGGATAGGACTGAGGCCCAGGAACACTTGCTCCTAAATCTGCAGAAGTAGGGCTGGTTATATTGGCCTTCATGTCATCCAGTCCACCAGCTAGCGAGGCCATGGCTGAGTATTCAGTCGCCTGGAAAAAGAAACAAAAGGCATTTTAGTGACAATAGATTTACTATTCAAGAGCTTTTTTTGCCCCTGCAACAGAAAGAAGATGCAATACAGAACTCAAAAATCCTTTGTTCAGCCACTGTTAAAGGCAATGCCCATTTACACTGGGCTTTTGAGCATTCAAACTGTTCAATAAGTGGGTCTGTGCTTATCACTGGTGTTCTCAGAGAACACCAAAATAGGCTTTCTTTATAAAACCGAAGCCAAACTCATCAATATGTAACAAGGCTTTCCTGAAAGAAGACAATTTGTAAAGTACCAAGTGCAAACTACTTTCTTGTTAGGGAACAATGTTCATGCCTCTTAACCTCCATACTCTCCGTATTTCAGTGTTGGCACATGCACTAATAAGCAGGTGTGAACAGGGTGTCATGTTTCCCTTTTCTTGGGAATGCTGTATTTCTTCATCACCTGACAGTAAAGAAAAGGAATGTAAGGAAAAGATGTTTACGTAATGGATGAATTTGTAGCTAACTGTTTGTAAATCCAAATTATTTACAAATAAATCATCTGACTGTGGTAAGGATGGTGTCTCATTTCCAAAGAATTTCTTAAACTCATTAGCTGAAAGAAGCTGCAGTGAATGAGCACAAGTCCTCAGAAATCAGAGTGTTTGTATCCTATAACCATGTTTAAGTCTCTGTAGCTACAGCATTCCATAGCCAATGAGGCCACTCCATGCATCTAGAGGATATATGGGTACATATACATGCATATGTACACAGCACAAAGGTAGTCTTCATTTGCCCTTTTTCTATGATGTCTTATTGTCAGGATCATTCCCATAAATCTGGGAAGTTTTCTTTCAAAGTTCTCCCTTCCCTGCTGCTATTTGCCCTTTAAGTTTTAATCTCTTATTTGTGAGATGCTCATAAAAACTGGAGGTTGACTTCAAATTAAGAACTGCAACAGGAGTAGGTGAACTGAGGAGCAACCACTGTGATGCCAGTCCCTGATGAATTCCTGAACATTAAGTCAATGCAGAATCCATGCAGAGACGAAGAATGCAGATGAATCCAAGATCACATGGAGTTTTTTTGGAGCAACCAAAACAAAAATCAGGAAAACACAGAATCCCAGACTGGTTTGGATTGGAAGGCACCCTAAAGACCAACTTATTCCACTGCCTACGACAGGCAGGGACATCTTCCACTACACCAGGGTGTTCAAAGCCCCATCCGACTAGGCCTTGAACACTTCCAGGGATGTGACATCCAAATAAGTTAACTTTTTTTTAAGGAAACAAAAGCTGATCTGAGTGAATATGTCTTTCTCCCTCTTGCAGGTTTCTTTGAGAACTCTGCACACAATCTGGTGCTTAACACTAACTCAGTACTTTGGCCAGGAATACTGCTGGCGTCTCTGCAGCTCATTCAAACAGAAGTTAATTTACATGGGCAATGCCGTATTAGCAGTTCTGTGTAATAAACATGTTTTTTCTGCAGACACCAACTGCATGAGATAGGAGCACAGCCTGACACCTTGTAGGATCCCCTGTACAAACCTCTTCCAGATGAACATGCAAAATGCATTTTACTAGGGACCAGCTGCTGGCCACCCTTGTCCTGCACCCAGCCTATGCATCAGAGTCCTCTGACTTGTCTCCTAGGATCCTACATAACCTTTGCATTAAAGTTGTCCTGTTCCTAAGCCCTTTCAGCTCATTCCTCCTCCAACACCCTCTGTGCCCTCACTTTTGCCTTGCCTTCATGCACCAAGCACCTTCTGTCTACCACCACTGCCTCAAAGATACCCATACCTCTGACTCATCCCCACTTCTGCTCCTGGGAGGTGTCAGCCCTCAGAACCTCCCTCCTCTACAGAGGATACCAATGAGGGTTCCAGCCTTCCTCCTACCTAGAAGTGTAATCAAATCTCATCTGTCTCACTCCCCATCACACCACAGTGTATTTCTCAGCCTTTCCATACCACACCAGATTCTCCTAAGTCTCCAAGCCACCTTTCCCTCATGCAGGGGTATATGCATATATTTCCCTCATGCATATGTGTATGCACATACACATATGGCGATGCTGCTAGGTTTTTTCTTTCCCCAAAACTCTAGTCTGACAAAACACCAGAGAAACAATAGCCCTGCAGAGACATCCCCCGCAGCTGGCGATGCACGAGCACAGATGGCACAGCAGAGGGAAAGCCCGTCCTTGTGTGCTGCTGTTTGGTATTTCTGGTATCTCTCAAAGAGCACACACCAATCCCTGGGGAAAGATTTCACCCATGCTGCTCTATGAAACCCACAACCACACCATACCAAGATTAGAAAATCTCTTCAGATCCTCCCATGGGGCGCTGATCCACCACTCCCAAAAGGCAGAGAGTGAACGTGGCTTCCCACTTACAAAGTGAGAGCTGCACACCTGTAGTTTGGGAGGAAGCATCCAGCTGGAATGGGACCCCTGCTATGGCTGGGTTACGTTAGGGGACTGAGGAAGAAGGTGAACATCGCAAACTACAAACCCAACTGGAACCAGCCTGAGCTCTCACCTGCAAACCTCAGACACGGAAATGCGTAACTCCATAGCTTGCTTCCCTTCAGTAGTCCAAGGAACTGACCCAGGGAGAAACAGGACCAGAGTTCAGAGTTTTAACTGTAATGACCTGGAAGCACCATGCCAATGTGCCATGAGTAGCTCTTAAAGTTTGGAGAAACTGACCAGTTGTAGTGTCAAGCAAACAGCAACCAGCGTGTAACATAACCCGGCAAGGGTCAGGATAGTGGTACCCTGTGCTCCTCCATGTCTCTGCACCACAGGGAGCTGGAGCAATATGCGCTGGCACAATCCCAAATTGTGGAACAACAGCTTCAGACTGGAAGAACTGGAAGCATTACGGTTGCTCAGCACAATGTGGATAGAGAGTCCATAGCTAAGCAGCACTGTGGCAGGAATGAGAAGGCATGAGGTGAAGATGTGCAAAATGGGGAGATTTGGGGTCCTTCCCTGCTTTTGGTCCCAATAACTTGCTGCAGACAGGAGCTGCATGTCTTTTGCAAGGGCACAGCAACTTTTCCCAGAGGTAAGAATAGTGGGATTTTAAGGGATTTTCCAGCTCCTTTGCTGTGCCCAGATCCCTCCTTGGAACCACCATCAACTGATCACTAGCAGCCACACAGAGCAAGCACTGACCACTGCTTCCAGCACCCAGGCAAAGTCCAGGTCATGGGGCAGCCCTTGTGATTGCTGACTGTCCTCTCCTCATGCAGTCCCAGTGGAGGAGTAACCCCTCACATCACATCCACCTCTGCAGTTACAGTTCACACCGCAAAGCAGCGGGGTCAGTGCCAGGCTGGCACAGGGGCAGTGACCAGCACTTGCCTGTGGGCAAAGAAAGAAACAGACTGATGCCAACAGCAAGGTGCTGCAGGTAGGTGATGGTCAGTAGAGGCATCTTCTAGCCCCCACAGAGTGGGGAGCCAGGGGTGCAGAGAAGAGAAGCCTTCACCCTAAAACCAGACAGCAGGTACTGTCCACAGCCCTCCTCACCCCTGTGGAGGGGCCAGGGGATCCTAGCACCCCCTGAAGAAGCAAAAGCCTTGCTGACATTGTGGGCTCACAGTGTTGGGCGTTGAACACTTATGAGGGGTCCAGCGGCATCCCCTCTTCCTGTTCCCCCCAGGCAGATCTCTTCCTTTCAGGCACCCCATCGAGAGAGGAAAGGAAACCCCAAGGGGAGGCAGCACTCATGAAGCAGCCCCTCACCCCATGGCCCCACTGAGACCTTCCTGCTGAGCCCTCCTGCTGACCCTCCCCAAGAGCTTCTCCAGCTGATTGGGGTGGGAGCAGAAGGAGGGATCTCAGACTTAGCTCCTGCACTGGTGAGCTGGCACCACTGCTGGTGAGAAGCAGCCCAGAATGACCGTCATGGCCAGGGTCCCTCCTCATGCCGCAGGAAGCCTGACCTTCTGTTTGTAGGTGAAAAAGCAAGAGACGGGTGTTCATTACCCTAGAAATTACCTGAAAAATGACTGCCTGCGGTTGTACCACGCACTGTCTCATCAGCATGGAGCACCACTGCCATAGCATGGAGGAGAGAAAACACAGACATGTGAAATGAGGAATATATAAAAGAGAGACTGAGAAGGTGTCGAGGTTTGGATACTGGCTAACCACCAGGCACTCATGACAGCTGCTCACTCTGCTCTTCCCTGCCACAGCTGGGCAGAGGAGAGGGAAAAAATTAGGCAAAAGGGTTCATGAGTGAGATAAGGAATTGGGAGAAAACACTTCAAGGGCAAGACAGGCTCAATTTAGAGCTGCAAACTCAATTTATTAATAACAGAGTCAGAGAAGGATAATGAGAAGTAAAATTAGCTTTTAAAGATGCCATTCTTCCTCCCAACTTTTGGTTTTTTCTCACTAATAGTGCAGGGGGATATGGTGTGGGGGTGGGTCAGTCCATCACCAAGGCCTTTTTTCCACAGCTTAGGGAGAGAAGTCCTTCCCTTGTTTTGCTGTTGGGTCCCTCCCACAGGAGACAGTTCTCTGTGAACTCCCCCAGCATGGGTCCACCTCATGACCAGCAGTCCACACACACTTGCTGCAACGTGAGCTTCTTCCCCAGGCAGACAGTTCTCTCAAAACTGCTGTGGCATGGGTCCCTCATCCACGGGGTGCAGCCCTCCAAGGCCAGGCTGTTCCATCTTGGGAGCAAGGCCTCTCTCTCCACTGGGACTCCCACTGGACCACAGCCTCCTCCAGGCATCTACCCACTCTGGCATGGGCATCTCCCCACGGGCTGTGGGTGGATCTCTGCATCCCCCATGGACCCCATGGGCTGCAGGGGGACAACCTGCTTCACCCTGGTCATCCCCACAGCCTGCGGAGGAATCTCGGCTCTGGCAACCAGGAGCACCTCCTCCCCCACCTTCTCCACTGACCTTGCTGTTTTCCCTCACATGTAATCACTCCCTCCTCCTCTGGCTAGAAAAAACTGTGTGCCCTCTTTGTTTTGATTCCTTCTTAAATATGTCATCACAGAGGCCTAACCAACCTCTCTAATTGGCCCAGGCTTGGCCAGCGGCATGCCCATCATCTTCAAAGACATCAGAACTTTGCTCTACTGGATATGGTGGAAGCTTCCAGAAGCTTCTCACAGGAGCCATCTTTGTGGTCCCTCCACTATCAGAAATTGGGCCAAGCAAAGCCAACACAGAAGGACAAACAGAAAGGAGGGGCTAGACTAGATCTCATGTGTTCCCCTGCCCTATCCTGGCAGGCTCTGGCAGGCAGGAGTGGAGGGGAAGCTGGGGGGAGTGGCTGCAGTGCTGAGGAGAGGAGTCAGCTTTGTGCACCTATTGACAGCAGCACAGCTCCTCTTTGCAGCAGCAGGGTCTGCATAGTCTGTCCCCATTAGGTGTCTCTGCAAAGTGCAAACGTGAAGGTTTCTGCTCTGAGTAAAGTTTCAGATCCACCCCACTACAAAAGCTTTATTTCTAACTGTTTATCTCAGGGGGGCTCACGCAGGCTACGACGATGAGCCCTGCAGCAGTGCTGCGACCCATGAGGTGTGAGACAAATGTATCCCTTTTCCAGCCCATCTCTTTTGCGAGGCACAGACCTCACAATGCTCCTGAAGAGACTGCACCAAGCAAAGACAGAAAAGAGCTGTCTCCTGCACAGGGCAAATGGCCATTAAAATGAGCCAGCTGGGGTCCATTGGAACTTGCACATGTTGTTTTTTGCATCTGCTAGGTTTTCCAAATCAAAACACCAGGCAGGCATGAAATAACACCTCCTGTGTTCTCCTGCCGCTGGCACAGCTGCCCCCAGGCCCCCGATGCTGTTCAGGATGAAGAAACAGCAGCAGCAACAACAGCAGCAGCTCAACAGGAGCTCAGACCATCAGTGCAAGGTGCCACCTTGGGCCTTCAGGGCTTAGTCTGCCACCTCACTGACCACGTGCTCTGCCTTCCTTCCTGACACACACCTTGGTGGTGCACCAAGAGCCTTCACTGCAGAAAAAAAAAAAAAAAAATTTGAGGTCCCTGAAAGGCACAGTTCCCCAGATCACATCCACCACACTCCCTGCTCACCCCTGATGGCTGCAGCAAGCCAGACCTCACACCAAATATCTCCAAGTCATCACACCTTAATAATTTAAAATTAATTAATAAATAGAGGCAGAAGTGGCACACGCTGGCAGGCTGTCCACAGAAACCCACACTTCAGCCTGACAAAGGAAAGAAATTTGTAACATTAGATATGGTTCGAAGACTTTAATCCAAAGCAGCTCTAATTAATCTCCCCAGGCTTTCAGAAACCCAGCACTGTTTGCAGCTGCACAGGCACCATTGCTGCTCTGCCTGGAATTTCATGGGAATAGAAAATCCAGCCTAATGCCCTCCTCCTCAGCCACCCAGGATCTGGGTGGGAAAGGCTTCCGAAAACCTGTATATCAAAGTCTCACCACTGCTGCCTGCAGCCATACCCCCATTTCAAAATTTATGTTATATTCTCTGCACTGGCCACTGCTGAAACCAAAAACCAATCCTGCTTTAGAGCAAATGTTATTTGCACACCTAATTTGGGCCAAACCCTAGTTTCTCTTTGTTTTCAGCCACACTGGGCTCGTTGCTGTCTCACAGAACGTGGAAGTTTGATTTCAGTGGTACAACCTTTTTCCCTCAGTTTAAACTGAATATTTCTGAACCTCCCTTTTACAATACATATATGTTTATAAAAAGTTAACAGCTGTGCTTCATTTTAGCCCAAATCCAATTAGGATTGTGCACATCCCCAGACATTCCTCTGAAGGCAGTGGGAATTAACTCGTGCACCCTGCCATGAACACATTTACCCTCATACTTCAAAATAACTGACCTGTTTTTGACCCAATCTTCACATTATCTGCATGTGGGAAATGACATACTACATTTTACATTTCCACAGTGCAATTCATAAGCAGGCGCAGCTATTCTCAGATTTTCCAAAGGGACACCCAAATCCAATCTAAATGCCTAGAATTTACCTGTTGTTTTTCTTTTATACATATAAATAGCTGCATTTCCATTCGCTCTTTGTTTCTCATTTTCATTTTGTTCTAGTATCTGCATATAAATGTCTGAAAATAGCATCTGTAATTGAAGATTATGAAGTATAGCCAGCTCCTGACAGGCTGCTAAGGAAGATGGATTATCCTCATTTTTCTGTAAATTTTGTCAATTTTGGAATTCATAAGCTATCAACACTGATCAAAATGTGACCGCACAGCTGTGTCAAAGCGGACGGTGCAGCATCGGCACGGCTCCGAGGAGGACAGCTCTCCCCAGCCACCCGGCCAGGGGCTCTCACTGCAGGAATCCTTCCTGACTACTACCGCTATCTACATCCCAATCACACTACACCCTCCACCCCTGCAAAAAAAACCCCAAATAAATAGGTAAATTGAAAGTACGCAAATTCTCTGGTGCGCCAATTCAGATCACAAAGCACAATTTATTGTGTGTTCTCTCTTTTTATTTATCCCTAAGTAGTAAACACGATTTCCATTCAGGGGGTTCGTTATGTTCCACTCCTACCAGACAATCACAGCACACTTGAGGCAATTGTTTAGCCTCTTCCTCTCAATTTTCCCATTACTGGGAGTAAGTACTGTTGGGACTCTTTAATAGCCCGACTGCAGCCCATATCAATAACAGATGAGGTTTAATCGTCCAACACAAAAATTATTTAGGCTCAGTAAGGACATTCAATGTCATTTGCATAATGGCATTTCTATCCTGAGCACCTAACCCATCGTGCATAAACAAGGCCCTGGGACCATAAATAATAATAAATCATGACGTCCACACTCCTCTTGCTGTAATAGGAGCCGCTCTACGTAGAAATTATTTCAGCAGGAAACGGGCACTATAATTTTAAAGACATGTGGTATTGCACAGGCCAGTAAATCACACCCGTGTGCACAGTCACACACATGCATGTGCTGGTGAGGTTGCCCATAGTGAGCAGCAAAACCCCATGGAGCAGCAGCACAGAACACTGCCCACGCTGGCTGATGGAATCATTTTTATTACTGTTTCTTAGTCAGAGGTAGCAGGCTGACCAAAAGCAATGTCTGTGTAGTGTGTACAGTGCCTGGGCAGGTGCTCGATGGACCTGTCCGTCTGCCAAATCCCTGCTGGGCAATCATTCGTGCCTGCTGTCCTTGGACCTCTCTGGGAAGGTATGATGGAAGAGCACAGCGACCTGCAGGTGCTCATGGGTGTTTTCCAAGCAAGTCCTTCGTGGGCTATTACAGTCCCCAATGCCCAGCACGGGCACAAATGGCCATTGGACCCTCTCAGAATCACGAATCATTGATGGAAAAGTCCTCTAAGGTTATTGTGTCCAGCAGTTAGCACTGCCAAGGCCACCACCAAACTATGTCCTCAAGAGCCATAAACTTCCTCTGGTTTTCAAACAGAAGCCTCCACCAAAAACCATGGTAAGGCCAACCCAAGGGAAGTAACGTGCAGAATGGGCAGAGGTGGCTTTCCAGATTTCAGCCTCACCTGGCCACTGACGACTGCCTGGATGAACAGAAACAGCAACACTACCACAGTGGCAACAGCCAAACTCTGCTTCCGCCAGGATTTGCTAGTTTCAACATCACATATTTGTCCTAAACAACTCTGTTGTCTCTCTGTATAAACCTTGCTCTGTCTCCTGCAGGACACAAAATGATAGGATGACTCACCCGAGCCTCCAACCACGTTATCAGCACTGCCCAATCCTGCACAGGCTTTTCATTGCTCTCTCCATGCCAGAGCCTGTTTACTGAGAAAAGCAGAGAGTCTAAAACAGATTTTGTAGGAGCCTGTTCCTGGTTCCAGCCTTGCAACACCGCTGACTTCAACTGCCCCAGCCCCCTCCAACTTCTTCTCTTCCAGCCTTCCTCACCCTCCCAGGGCAGCCCTCACTCGCTCCTCTCCCACTTTCCCCACAGACTCACATGGGGTGTTTCTCTTCTTCACCTCCTTACTGCCCTCTCACTTTGGGGCTCCTCTCACCCCAGCACCAACTGAATACTCTCAGCAGCCTCCACCATCCTATGCGCAATGCTAAAGAGGGGGCACCTAATCAAAATAAAGCACAAGACATACAACTGAAATTAAAGTATAACACAACCTGCCCTGGTGGAAAAGCAGTTTGGATTTTCTAAACCCCGCTCGAAATTTATTCTTCTATGTCTCTAATTGCTACACGATGTGCTGTTTCTCAGGACAGGAACTGGATGCTTTCCCCCTCAATACTAACAATTTCAGCCAGAGGAAGAGGGAAAAGGTACAATACTCCATCACGGTGGCTCCTCTGCTTCCACTGAAGCACCAGGCATGAGTGTGCAGAGAAGAAAACACAACCCTCAGTACAGTCTAGTATTTCCTTATGGAGAAATGTGAATTAGAAATATGAATGCACAGTGAGAACATATGAGGTTGGCACTAATATTGCCAGATTTTCAATCCATCCCACCGATGGCCCCTGACACTTGAGAAGTCTTGTGCAAATTTTCAAGAACAGTTTGTATTTTTGTAATGCTTTCACGTGAACTACTCAAAGGTGTTTCACAAATGCCATCTGAGCATCCTGTCATAGCACTTTTTGTATAATATTACGCATTGTGTACAATAAACTGGTCTCAAAGCAGTGTGCCATGACAGATTACCAGAGTCCAAGCCTCACAGGTAGCCAAAGCCCCTGCAGTCACTGGAGCTACAAGGGCACCAAACCTTTACAAGGGGAAAGCCATGAAATTTGCTGGTTTGTGGCATGTTGCAAAGTCTAAGCTGAACAAATCCATGTCAACCTGTGAACTCCTGAATTTCAAAGCCAAACACCAAGTAACACACATTCTTCATTTTCCAAAAAACTTTTGATTTGCCTGTTGGTGCCCCTGGGAGCCTGGTGATCCTGTGGGTGTCAGGAGCCTTCTGTCTTCCATTTTTGGGGTGGAAACTTTCCCTACAGTGCTGAATTCCCCACCAGATCCCCAATATGGAACTGACTTTATTTTAAAAAAAAAAAAAAAAAAGGCAAAAACAAACTAACAAAAAACACATGAAACAAAATCCCTGTAATTTTCCAAAGCTTTTCTTTCATTTCTTCACCTGCACCTGAACTAGAATGGCAAAAGCCGCAATATTGCAGGCCAGTTTTCTTTACAGCATGTTCATGGAAAAGCCAGAAATCTTAAAAAGGTCTTTTCCAGTCTTAATGATTGTATGGTTCTGTGCCAGGGGTGGTAGGAAATATAGGAAAAAGTAAGATATTAGGAAAAAAATTACTACTGAAATGTTTGTAAAGTGTTGGAACAGGCTGCCCAGGGAAGTGGTGGAGTCAGCATCCCTGGAAGTGTTTAAAAAAAATGTGGATATGGTTGAGGACATGGTTTAATGATGAACATGGTGGTGGAGCTGGGCTGACAGTTGGACTTGATCCTAAAGTCTTTTCTAGTCTTAACAATTCTGTGATTCTATAAGTATAAATGCTGTTTTCAGAAGATTTATGCAGCACTTTCTGATTACAAGCCCTTGGAAGCATGGAATTAGAGAGGCAGCAGGAACCAAACAAACTCTGTGCACTGACAGCGAGCAAAGTGAGTGGCTTGGACATCTGAACCGGCATGTTTTGTGCTGAGAACGAAAAGTGCCAGGATGGGTGCTGAGAATGTGGAGTGCGGGGAGATGCTTCTTTCACTTCATGCACACTGCAGGCATGCCTCATGCAAATAGAGGGGAGGAGGCAGGGGAACATCAGGGGAGTGATGCAGTGCTTGCTTTGATGTGACATTCACCAAGGATGAACAAGCACAGAGCCCCCTTGTGAGGTAAATCTTGAGCTGTTTTTCCCCTTTGCTAATTATCTGAGGCCCACTGACAACCAAATCTGACTAGCAACAGGTCTAGACTGTAAAGGCTCCAGGACAAGGTGCTGGAGACTGGGGCAGGACAGCATTCCCCACCTCAGGAGCAAACACTCTGTCTGCCCTGCCTTCTCATGAGGCAGGGAAGTGGGCTTCTCACTTTCAGAAATATACCTAGAAACACCAGAAATTGTCTGCATATTGGTATAAAAAAATAAGCGAAACAGAGACGGGCTGACAAATCAGAGTACCTATAGGGTGCTGATTCTAGGTAAAGAGGCTCTGTCTGATGACACCCACAGCCTGTTGCTGCTGGAGGCCCTGTACCTCCCTGTTGTCATGACAGGCTTCAGTGAGGGACCCTGTACACAGAAAAAGCATCAAAGATGACAGGTTTCAGTGAAACATTTCAGTTTCTATCAAAACATTCTCTATTGGAAAGACAGGTTCAGCCAGGCACACTGGTGTTGTGATAATCACTATTTTGCTGCTAAAACTGCAGAAGACGCCTGGGCACCACACATGCAGTGGAGCATCACCACAAGCAAACAGCATCAGGCAACCAGAAGGGAACCCACCACCAGTATTACCTTAGCACCACTTCCACCCCAAAAGCCACCCCAGTTCTTATGCCAGAAAGGTATTTGAGGTTTTATTTTGGGATTATATGTTCCAAATTTCCTCTCCAGTCAGAAGCACCAGAGAAGATCCGTTTGAATAAAAGAAACAAATGCAGGGTCTGTGCTATCAACAAAATCTCCCGCTGATATCAAGCCTCACAATTTGACAATGCCTGAAAATCAGGCACATAATCTCATGACAATTTCTTGTGTAACATGATTAATCTGTTACTTAATCCTGTGTTTCAATTATTTAGAGAGCTCCTAATAACCAATGAAATACTCCAAGCCTAACATAACAGAGCATCTGACAAATGCAGTTCTTATTCCTGTATTCTCTCCATAGCTCCTATTCCAGGAAAGCACCCATCACCTCCAGGGCCTCGTTCTCTCCCAGCCCTCTGCATGTGACTTATCTGGACTGACTCAGACCTGAGGTCAGCCATGAGCCTTAAGGGGGCTTTGCAGGAGAAACCCTTGCCACTCCACTGTTGCCCTAATTTCATTCCATTTTCAGGGTGAGAGGACCAGAGCTGAAACCATCTCCCTACTGTTAATCTACTCTCTTAGTGTAAGAATTCCCTAGTTTCAGATTTTTTTTGCGTTTTTTTTTAAAATCTTGGTAAAATGGCAAACAAATTTTAAGCAGCCACTATTCATCTGAGCAGAGAGGAATTTTGAATCAGTCCCTGTTGTCTAGAAGTAGCTTAGCTCCACAATTGCTTTTTGTCATCATTCAGCCACTGGAGTAGGTTGTTTCATTCAACCCCTTCCAAAAAAAAAAAAAGCAACCCAAAACTATGGCATTCTTCTGAAAACCCAGCCTCTGCACTGAGCAAGTTTCTCAGACTCCTTGGCGTTGCATGCCAAACAGCTCTCCATCTCATCCCGTCCACTGGGGAACCAGTGCTGCTCTTCCATTCCAACCACACTTTTCATTGTAACCACACAAAGGTTTTCCTAAGACACGTCATAGCAACTGGAATGAATGAAGGGGCTGGGCAACAAGGTAGTAGTATGAGCTGGAGTTGGAAGGAAGTTTCAGAGGTCCCTCAAAGCAGGACTAGCTCTGGGGCCAGGCCAGGTGCCTGAGGGGTTTTTCTAGCTGGGTTTTGAAAATCACCACAGAGAGAGACTGCACAACTTCGGACCCTCCAGAGCCTCTCCTGTGTCAGCTCATGCCTCTGTCTGCTGTGTTCCCACTGCATACCACCATGAAGAATTTAGCTCCTTCTGCGATGTTTTAGCACATAAAGTTCTTGAAGGGAGCATATTCCCATCTTTGTCGATTATAAGGTGATGGACAGATTTAGAGAAAACCCACAGAATGAGTGTAAAATAGCAGTGATTTCCAGACTAAGACTTGAAACTTTGTGAGAGCCTGTGGGATCCAGACATTAACTAGGGACTAAGCGGAGAAGTCATGTTCCATTCTTCCAATGCTGGTGCAAGCCCTTCACCTCAAATATGATGCAAATGGGCCAGGCACTTGTTAAATCAACAGGCAAGTGTGTTTACTCACAGATTTGTCCCTACTTCTCTTAGAGGGCTAACACAGTTACCAGGACATTGGTCAGTTTTGACGTAACTGGCCAACTAGTGCTGTTACACGACATTGTCTGACATTTGTGAAGGACCTGGTTTATCTAACTAAAAAGAAAACATTATTTATTGCAAAACATACAATAAACAAAGACATGCAATCATTCAATGTCAGTTCCCAAATTTCAAAGAAATGTCAACACTTCTGTCAGAATAACAAGTGGGGAGAGCTTTTCTTAGATTTCCTACCTCTCTATCACACTTACAAGCCACGGATAATCTTCTGGAGGAGGCCACCTGCTGCCTTTGCAAGATGTTGTGTTCTATGCAGTCACTAAGCTCTGGGTGTAAAGCTGGTGGAAGGTGCTGAGATTAAACTTGGTGACTGGAAAAATATCCCCTTCCAACATTACCCAACAGGAATGGTGCTATGGCTGCAACTTCCAAACATTTTCCCCAAGCTCTCAGGGTAGAAGCACATGACACTCCTCCTCAGTAGCATCTCAGTCCCTGAGGAACTTCCAGAGCAGGGGAGAGCTGGTCTGCCCTTGCCAGCTGCTGACTGTGCCACATGTCACCAGCATTCCCTTCGCATGAGCCTGTGTGCAATGTGGGGAGCCTACCAGGGGGAGAACACCGCCCCCCATTTTATGCAAAGAGAAAAGAGACAAGGACAAAGGAGATGGAGGAACACAAGCCACACCGAGACTGGCCTTTCCTTTAACTTGTGAATTTGTATTTTTACATATAGTCATATTTGAGAGTAGTCAGGAGGAAAAAGAAGGGATGTTTAAAACCAGGAATAGAACACAATTCTCTAAGGAGCTGTCTACCATGGCATTTTGGGATTCCTCCTCTCTGATGGGTCAAAGGGAGGAGGTGACAAGGACTCCCTTGCATAGGAAAAGGACTCACACTTGGCAGTTCTGCAGCCAGAGATAGTCCCCAGAGAGAGTCATTTTAGTTGGGGAATGTAGCCCAGCAAACCCAACACTCAGACTAGGAGAGAAGCAGCATTTTCATCAGCTCTGGCCATCACTGAGGCTTCCCTAACCAAGTAACAGGCACTAGGAGAGCACCAGTCTTTCAAATTCACCCTGAAATGCATGTGCTGCTTCTCTTCCCGAGCTTGGTCTCATTGCACTGACTGCCATCACAGCAGGGTGTGTGCAGCTGAACTCCAGCTCTGTCCTCTGCCAGCAGTTTGTTTTCAGCCAGGTCATCCTCCCAAGGTATTGCAGACCCCAGGAAAAGCTCCCTGTCACCTTCTGGAAAAGTCTGCAGAAGAAATCCCAACCCTAGGCTGCCCAGACAAAGTGGAAAAGCTGGTCACCACCTGCTTCTGCAGGGAGGGACCTCTGGGAAGGGGCATTGAGCTGCAGTGGGGGTGTGGGGTATCCCCGTCTCTGTGCCAGACAGGAGAGTGAGCAACGCTTTGATTATCCCACTTGCCTTTCTTCCCAGCTCTCTTGCTTATTCCAAGACCAGCCATTTCATTTCCAGACCCCTCAGACAGACATCCTCAGCTGCCCTTGCAAGCTGCAGGGTTGATCTTCACAAGGGTGATGCTGGTGCAGGAAGATGGATACATGGCTGCTGTCATGCTTCTTCCCCAGAAAACTCTCCACCTCCTCAGCCCCACTGTCACACAGAATACCAGGTGTCATACAACAGAGTCTGCTGTGACTGTCACCACCCAACATGATATGTCACAACAAGATGGCACATGCACACAATTCTTCAGAATTGTGTAGGCTTGTGCAGGCTTCAGAAGCTAATGCACAAAAAAATGCTCATAAGGAGGGCAAAGGAGCATGAATGCAAAGAAGAGGAATGCAAAGAGGAGCTGTGCTTTCTGGTCCTATACTAAAAGAAAAGCCTTTCCACGCCAAAAAGTTGATTTTCAGCATGAAGAAACACTATGGCGGGTTTCTTTCTTCTTTTTCAGTCTAGACCAGAGCAGAGCCAAAGGAGGAGGTGGGGCATCCGTCCTCATCCCCAGCAGTGTGATGAAGGGACATAGGGTTCACAGAAGAGACTGTGTCCTGAAGAGGCTTCAGCCTCTGCAGCAGCACAGATGTTGCATGAGAGCATCTGAGACAGACATTGGAGCGCTATCAGACACTTTTGGAGAATAACCTGATCATGCTGAACTGGAGACCACAGCTGACAGCACAGTCTTGAGGCTCCAAGTGTTTGCGCACAGAGTATCTCTGGAAAAAATACTTCATGCAAGGAGATGGGGTAAGTGCTGCTATCATCTCCAAGAAGCTGCTGCTCTGTCCCAGTGAAATGCTCCGTATACAGCTGAGCGCTGGTCCTCTCATCTTTTGTCTACCTGTTTAGATTTTACTATTATTGAAAGGTTCTATTGGACAAGAATTTTTTTTTTTTTCTGAGCCTGATATTTTCTTCTGAGTAATCCTCAAAGGACACTCTCTCCATCTCTTTCCATTTTAACAACTAGCTGGCATAGAGGGCAGTGGTAGGTGTGGGTACACCCCCACAGCACACATGTGCACTCCACAGAGTGGGGGCAGCTCATTCCCACACCACCCAACCCCCCCTGACATGGCTTACCATGGGGACCAGCAGGAAAGCCCAACACTTAGTGTATCAACAACAGCAAGGAGCCACTGCCACATCCTGCCAAACAGCAGGAGCACAGCTTTTTCCCCTACAGCGCCCGCACAGGGCAGGGGTCATGGGTGCTTGTGCTCCCAGCTGCTGTCCTTCCACCATCCTGCCCGCCTGGACCCCACGCCCTTTCCATTCGGTAGGGGTATTGATCTGCTGGCAGCAATGGGCTGGATAATTAGCCAGGAATTAGGGTTTCTATTACAGCCAGGAGGCTGCCCCAGCTGATTTATCACCTGAATAATTTACTGTGATTGAAAGGAAATTAAAATGAACTCCATTTGACAACTGTGCGCTTTTATAGGCTTTAGTGAAGACTCAAAAGCCAAATTAATAGCCTGGTGTTGTTTGATAGTCTACTGAGAGTAAATATGGGAAGGTTTTTTGGCTCCTGATATGCTCTCTTATGGTGGATTTTAGAGCTGGGTTTTTTGTTCTTTCCCACCAGTAAAGCTACAGCCTGGATCAGGGAGATTTCAGCTGTAAAAACCACAGAACTGCCCTTGCTCCCTGCTCCTCCTCTCTGCATTGCCAGCACCCTTTCTCCTTCTCTTTTCTGGGGGCACAGAGGATCACAGGGTCAGCAGAGAGGGGGGTGAGCCGGTGGCGCCCGCCAGCAGCCCCTGCCCCGACCTGACAGAAGCAGCAGCAGCAGCAGCCAGGGCAGCCCACCCAGCTGGCAGCAGGGCAGCCCAAGGGATGGCATGGGGGTAACAGAGCCACCTACAAAATCTTCCTGCAGCCCACGACCCCTTATCACCACCTCGGTCCCCTGCCACTCTCGCAGAACTAAGGCTGCATTTCACCAAGGTTCGGGGTGCTTACCCTGCAGCACCATGTCTTCCCACCCGCCACCACCTGGACTCCTGCCTGCACTGAGGAACTGCCTGCAGAGCTGGCAGAGCAATGCTAGGTTCCACTTTGCCTCTTCCTTTGTCTTTATTTTGTCTCAGTTTTAGTATTTGTGTACATTTATTGAGCCATATATTATTTCCTTTTCCTTTTTAATTTGCTTTTCATTTAGCACACCATGTAATGCAGCCATGGTTAAGAGCTTGCCTTAGAGTGCTCAAATCATTTCTGCAAGTGGCAGATAAAAAAATATTTGGTTATTCAAATTAACCATGAATTAATTCCATAATTTTCACTGTTTCTGGACAACATGAAGTTTTGGGAAGACAGAAACAAGTATTAGCTCTGCTTTCCTCAATATAAGTGTCAGAGTATTTTCAGATGCTCAACAGCCTCTGTCTACCCAGAGATTTCCCAGGAAAAACATATTTCTCACACTCTAGGGACTGGGACCAAGCATGTGGTCCTGCAGAATCATTGCACGGTTTGGGTTGGGAGTGATCTTAAAGATCATCTCATTTCAAACCCCTGCCATGGGCAGGGACACCTTCTGGTAGTTTCATTCCTTCCTTCTGCTTCTCCAGTAACTGCTCTTGGGGAGTAAGTCCACTTAAAACACAAATGGGTTGTACTTCCTGGCTTTACTAGAATTTTCCATTATTCCCAAAGATTAAACTCCAGTACTGTAAGAGGAGTACTCCCTTGTAAGAGGGATTGTGTGTCTCTCTCTCGCCTCTCACAAGTTGCATTCCAGCTCCTCCCAACAAAAAACCCCCAAGATTCCTCTTTCAAAGTTCAGCATACTTAGGCAGAAAACAAGGCTTGAAGATTTTCAAAAGGAGTTTATGCCCCTCTCTTGGCCAAATCAGAGAACTTTTTTGCTACAACTCTCAGGTATCAGGTTTGAACTTCATGCAATTCTTCCACTTTTTCCAAAGCATAAGTAATTTTTGGAGGGATTCACTGGCTATCAGAATTCCATTAGTTATCCAAATTCCATCTGCCATCTACCTATGCTTATCTCAAGATCCACATTTACTTGCAGTCCATGTCATTAATACGTGTGTTACTATATGTTTGCCAGGTTGCTGGTTTCTGTATGAGCCCAGAATATCTATGTTTTATCCAGAAATCAATCTGAGAACAGATAATCAGTTTAGTTCTAGCTAAAAGCAATAGGAAAGCACCAGCAAGGGCCTGGGAATTATTTGCTATTAGCAGCAAGCAGTTCTGTTCTAAGCTGATGACCTACATTGTGTTGAATCTGGTCACATTACGTTATACCTCATTATGGCCCTGATCTAAAGTTTATTGTAGTCAATAGAAATATTCCTCTTGGCTTCAATGAGTATTCGATTGGACCCATGTGTGAAGCTGAAAGTACAAGAGAATCCATTTCTGCTGTGGACACAAATCCAGCATGGATAAGTCTCTTCTTTATTCTGAGAAAATTAATGCACTGTTTCTCCCATTGAGCCAATTCAGCTGTATATCCTTCACCCCTGCATTCTTCCCCCATAGAGCCATTAATCCTGCTCTCACAGCTGCCACAAACACATTGGTCCACAAGCTCCAGGCTTGCTCCGTGGAGCACCTGTCCAGCCTCGCATATCTGAAGTCCCCAGCTCTCCTTGACTTGCCTGGGTCTTGCTCTCCATGAATGTCTCCTGTCTGTGCATTGACTGGAGAATGTGTTTGAGTAAACAGTTCACACAACAGATGGCACAGGCTTGGCCAGTCTGGGACAATTTCCCAAAGATGCTGGGGAGAGTTCCTCCATCGTTCTGGGTGGAATTACAGGAAGCCATCGGAGGACAATCACCTTCATAGACACACAGAGGCGTTTGCTGAGTACAGCCAGTACTTCCAGGCCTTCCAGATCTTAATGAATAATAAGCACTGGAAAACTATGCCACTCAGCATTGCAACTCTCTGCACAGGATGAGTGCCTGTTCCAGATAAAATCTGAATTGTCATCGCAGTGACCATGAACAATGGGGGTTTGCCAGCAGCAGAGGCCAGGCTGGAGTATGTTGGCCTACCACAGGTATAGGTGCACAACTGCAGGGAAGGCAGGCAGGTAAAAGCCTCTCCTTGTGTCAGTTTGGTTTGTTCCAAGGGAATCTGGGGTGTTGCCTGTGCTGGCAACACCAACAGCCTTCCCTGTGGGCAGGGGGTCTTCACCCCAGAGCCAACACACTGGGGAGCAGCAGGGCCCACCCATATACACACACAGAGCACAGAGACAATGGAAACTGCTGTTAAGGCTTTGCTTTTCCAAGGTCTGAAACTACATGTTATTGAAGTTGCAGGCATTTTCCCTGCTGATGAGAGAGATACGCTGATGAAAGAGAGCTGGTACACAGCAGCCATGTGCAGAATGGCAGTGCAACATACCACTAGGTGCCTCTTCAGATCCATGCCCAGAAATATGTGAAATCAGTTTTCACTGAACATTTGCAGCCAGTGCAAATCAATCATGGGCTGTTTGGAGAAAATTATCACAAAAGGGCACAAACATGAGAGAAAGGCATTCATTCTACAGAAGAATTAATTTTCATAGCAGGGCTCTGTCAAGGGGAGGTGGGCCAGGGTGCTCCTAGAGTACTGGCTTTATGGCATGGCTCCTCCTCACAACATACAGACATGAAAGGACTCAATGCTGTTTGCACAGATGACCCTCAGCCCGTAGCTCCCAGCTGCTGGACTTCCTCTAGCATTGGTTTTTCATGCTCCACACATTCAGGAAGCACATCTCTGGTGCAGAGCACACATGTATATGTGCTCAGCTGCACCACTGGGTGTTAGGCTGCAAAATGAGGCAGGTAACAGCTGATGCCTTACTTCTGCCCCTTGATGCACAACATCTGACAGTCTTTAATGGTAGGAGCATACACTGGGATCCCTGCCTCACTCAGTACACACAGTCATCACTCTTTCTCTCAAACAATTGTCTGATGCTTTATTTCCCTGTCACTGCACAGTTGTTACCTTCTCTCTCAACATGCTATGAGCCCTTCCCCAAACACAAGTATCCATTCCTCATCAGTCTCCCCATAGATGCCACAGCTTACAGCAGATGTGAAAATTAATATGATTCTTGTCAACGACACAACATAGATTTGCACATTCACAGAATATTCTGAGTTGGAAGGGATCTCAAGGAGCTGCAAGGATCATCGACTCCAACTCTTAAGTAAGGGATTCAGCCCACAAACCTTGGTGTTATTAGCATCATGCCCTAACCATGTTGTAAGGTGATAAATAGCTCAAGCCTCCCTTTTTTTCAGGTTAACTGAGGGAAACATAAAGATGGGAAACTGACAGAAATTCATCGGAAGTACTCAAAGCAAAGGGTTACACAGTGGTGAGCAGTCGCTGTCACACAGCCCATCAGCCCCCCTACCTGAAGGGCAATGGAGGCTTTTATAAAGGTAAGGACAAATTTTGTCCAGAAGATGCATCAGGAGGCCTTTGAGCAGCATCTAGGAACCAAGCATGATGAGACTGCAAATATTGTGCAATCCAAGAGGGACTTCTTTCCCCCTCACCACTGCCAACGGCCTGCCCCCAGCACACAAGTGAGGAGGACGACTTAGAGAGGAGCCACAAAACAGGAAGGAAAAAGATCTACGATGTCTGTACATTAATACATTAACAGCTATTCCAGTAAAATACCTGGAGCCCTCCTCAGGTGAATAGTACTGGGACATCAACAAGTTTTTGTGCCCCTGCAAAATTAGTGATGTTCAGCTGGCTACTACTGGATCAAATTTCTAATAAAATGGATGAACAGTGAGTCAGAAGTTCATACCAGGCTTCTTCCCACATCCTGTGTCTGTGGGGAGGAGTGTCTTTTCCATAATTTCTCTACAAAAAGAGCTGAAACTCCATACATCCACCACTGACTTAGCTCCTGAAGCAGCACTTTGGGGCCCAGCAGCACTTTGGGCAGCTGAATGTCCAAAGATCTTGCTTTACTACAGCAATCTAGTAAATCTAGTGCAATCTAGTGCAGGGACAGCTCTGGTTTTCCAAGACATGTCATTAACATCCTCAGTATTTTATTTCTCATTGATTTCTTTGGCCTTACTAATTGATGCAGACAGCTTCTCTGCTTTGGTTAAGCATCATGACAGGCTTGCTTGACTCACCAAGAAGCTGAGACATAACATTCTGTAAGGCCTGTGGTTCATACAGTGTCTTTGTGAACCACGAGTCATACAGATCACATCTTGTCACATTGAAAGTTACCCTTCGCATATCACCAAAAAGCAGAAGCTGACCCCAAACAGCCACAAGCCCTTAATCCTGGTGCTGACTTCCAAAGCAAGGACCATGCACAAGCTATCTGAAAACAAACAACTACAAATTCCTTTTGTAATTACATGTAAAAATCCCAGGCAACAAGGTTCTGCAAAGTACCTTTTGAACCTCATAATGCCACATTTCTCAGCATCTTATTTGACTTGCCAGAGCAGGCAAGGAGTATCCTGTTCACCAAATTAACAGAAGCATATCTCCAGTTTTAATAATCTGGCTGCTCAGAGCCATTCTAGTCCCAACTCTTTATATGGCCCAGGAAGATCTTGCTCCATCAAGAGCAAAATATCCCATATTTGATAATTGGGATAACACTTCAGCAAGATCCTTATTCAAATCTCCCATTCTTCCTATAAAACCAGTAAAAGTTTATCTCTGGATAAATGTTCACTCACTGCTGGACTGTCTCCCATGAGCTACAGCTGGCTGTGAGTCAGAGGCTCCGAAACACATAAACAAATTAAAAATCCTCTCCCATCACTACTCTCTTTGCAATGACTATTTTGGCCTGTAAAGTTTTTGCAGGGACAGATGTAACAAGACACAACTCCCAGGTGACCAACACAGAAAAGGCTTGCCAATGGAGTGGGTGCTGTGCCTGTCCTCTGCAGCATCACCTGTGTTCGGATGGGATAACCACCATCTAGTGGTACGTGAAGGCCACTTCACCTTCCAGAGACACTGATGGTTTGGCTTCCCATCTCCTCCCGGCTCGAGTTCAGATTTGCAGAGTTTCTCAGCACATACAAATCAGGGAAAACACAAAACCAGCAGAAATTGGGAAAAGCAAATGTCTCTGTGAATGAAGTAACAAATGACAGATGAGCTTAAAGGCATGAGGAATTCCTACTCTACCATAGGATTTTCAGCGTAAGTAAGTAATTTAAAATAGTAGTATACAAATTCCTTAACTGAAGCCACAATGGTAGTAGGCTGCCATGAGAGAATCTCCAATGGCCCTCTAATGTATACATTTCTCCAAGGGGAATCAGTGTTAGAAAAGTCCATCCACTTTTGCTAAAAAGCATGTCTGTATTAAGAACACTGAAGATTAATGGCTGAATACACCATTAAGTAGCGAGCTAGACCAGTATCAGTGCTGACAGCAATATATTAATTTCTACCTCCTTCTCAACAGCTAAATTAAATACTGCCACCCAAGAAGAAGAACATGGAGAGATACAGCTCATCAGTTTTTGCATGTGCTGAAAAAATTGAATTTTCCAAAATATTATTGCCAAGTCTTCCTCAGACACTCTATAGATCTGTACGTGCAATTAATTTACCTTCACATACTAACTGCGTGTTTGTCTCAGCAAATGGCAAGTTACATGTCTAATAAACCATTTCTGGATACAAAAATCTGATTTGTGTCCATAATCATGTTCACTGCGAACCAAAATCAGGCATTGGGTTTTCCAAGTCTTCTCCTTGTTACCTGCACTGGCTGCTTTTGATCTAACAAAACACCAGAAGCTGCGATGCTCTTTAAAGACTCATTTGATGCAACTGGTCCAGATCAGATGTAATTTCATACCCTAACACTTGCTAATGTTTGCACAATGAGTGTTTTCCTTGATTTTTTATAGGCTTTAATGGCTACCATGGACTTGGCTGAAACAAGCTTGACAAGACACCTGTTTCTCCATGTGTGTCTACTGCAACTCTGAAAAACCTTCGGTGATGTCTACCAAACAGACCTCTGCCAGTGGAAAGCATATCAGAAAAACATTAAATATTTGCAGCAGTACCTGCTCTGGTTTGATGGGCTCAGTTGTTGTGAAAATGTCGGAATAATGCTGTCTCTCAAAGACACGATCCAACACTTCTAGCTGCTGCTGGGTGAAAAGGTCTCCTCGCATCTGTTTCCGAAGAAAATCTCTGCTCGGGAGAGAATGGCCATTTGATACTGGAGACTCCTGAATACCTTTCAAAGAGGAGAGAGAAGAGGAAAAATAAGGAGTCATGACAATGATGTGACCTACAGTACAGTGTCTCATTTTATCCCTTGAATAGATGTAGGTGCCAGTATGATAAAGACTTTTTGAGACGTTACGATTTGCTGGAAAACACACTGAGCAGTCTTGCATTACAGACAACCCTCAATCCATCAACAACTTCACACATAATTTAAAGGCAGGACACAGCAGAACAATCACATTTTTGCCTGCATCACTTTTACTGTGCTACCTGGGAACCTATGTGGTTCATGGTCTCTATACAGGAGAACACAGAGGATAGGTAGATGGCCTGATGATGACAGTCACAGTCAGCTTGGGTCACCTTCAGCAGAACGCTTGGTCCAGTCACCTCCCACATGCTCTGTCCCCTTCCTCTGCTACCTGCAAGTCTTACGCAGCTCCATCCCGTGCTGAGGTCTGAGTTCTGGCATGCCCAGGCTGGGAAACATGGACTCTCTATGAAGCACTATCAGCAGCACTGGCCAGGCCACCCCAAAGCACTTGCACAGCCTGCATCATACTGAGGTGGGGAATCCCTGGGCTGAGTTACCGCTGCAACACCCTCTGCAAGGCCCGACCCAAGATGCACTCCTGACATTCCAATTTACTTTGTGTTTCTCCAGCTTACTGGCAGGATGCAAGCCTGGGCTCCAAAGCACATTTTCCTCCTTCTCCCCTTTGGCAGGGATTTTTAGCAGGAGTCATAAGTGACTGCCCATGGCTGAAAAGCCATGAGACAAGTTTGAAAAATGTTTTGATTGGCAGCCTGAAAAGACTCTTGCAATACAGGGACTTGTTTCAATTTGCTTTTTGCAGATTCACAGTGGTTTCTTACTTTTCCTTCACCTGTCAGTGCTGGAAATATATATTTTATGCAATAAAAGCTGAGATCTGCAGTATTCCCAGGACTCCAGGAGGTGGAACTCCAAGAACAACAGTAAATATCAAATTTCTTCTCCAGATGGCAACATTGAACTAGACAGAGGGAGGAAATGTTTTAAAAATAGAATCTAGCTGCCAGAATACTTCCGAGGAGCAGAATTCAAATGCATCCTTAATAGCAAGATTTCCGTGAGGGCTGTAGTTGCTTACAGTCCAAGAAGTCTGCAGTGGCGTAACATCACCTAGACCTCCTCTGGCAAATTCTGCATCAAGCTTTTTGATGGCAAGTATAGAGGTGATCTGCACAAAATCAGCCCATTGCTGTGGACATCAGTCTTGTCTACAAGCACATGCTGGCCATCAGTAACACAAGTGATGCTTCATGGACACGATCTTTCACAAAGGCCTATTAAGATCATACTTGAGCATAGAGGGATTTTGCAGAAAATGCTGTCTATCTAGAAAACTGGGCTGCTTTAAGGCAGAGTTTTCAGATCAAGGGACCTACACAGGGAAATGCCTCTTTCAAACTCAGTTGCTAATATCTCTTTCAAACTCTGAACTTATGCAGAACTCCTCTTATACTGAACAGGCATTCCATGTTAGCAGTTAATGCTGGAAACTTTCTTCTCAATTTGAGATCAGCAATTTCAGTGACAACAACTTTATGTTTACCTGTTGAGAGAAAGTCATGCAATTTTATCAAGGGTAGATGATGTTGGCTTTTGTAAAGTGGAAGGATCAGTTTATTCCACACAGGAAGGTAAAAAACCCCTGAACTGGTGGTCTGAGTAGAATGTCTAAGTGTGAAAAAGTACAGAGGGATACAAGAAAGCAGTGTATCTTTAAATAATTTGGTGGTGGGGGGGGGTGTTTGGTTGGTGTTTTTTGGTTTTTTTGCTATTCTAAATCGAGTTATATCAAAGAGATGCAGTGCTGGGTTTAGTCAACCATGCTATACACAATTAAAATTCTGGTTGCTAGCTCATGGAAGCACGGGGCCAGGGAGACCCTGTCTCTGGAGCACAGAAACACTGGCTTTAAATTTCAGGTTAAACAAATGTTATTCACAATTTGCCATCAAAGTTAAAGCTTTATGCAGTTTTGGGATAAAGAGGATGACAAGAGGGAGTGAAATGACACAAGACAGGCATGACCTGAAAAATGTTCTTGGTGATGCCAGTACACTTTGTGCACTGTTTGTGCACCCGGAAATCATGTGTATAATGAGATCCCCTCGTGCTTGAAAATGGAGCAGCAGCCCCACCTTTCACCAGCAGCACTTTTAATACAGAGTGAAGTTCCAGATTTTTGGGAGCAAACACATTGGAGAAGAGGGGGCAGATGAAGGCAAAGCCTGGGGCAGCAGCCTCAGGCCAGGGACAGGCATTGGGGCAGCACACTGCTGAGAGGGGTTTCCCACCCCAGATCCTGAAGTCTGACATCCAAGAATGAAGACACCACCATGTGCCCATGCCACCACATCCATTCATTCATCCCACCCTTCCTCCAAGGGGCAGTGAGGCAAGGGATGACCCTAAGCCACTGCCACCAAAGCACAAGGAAAAGGAGTGTATTTCTCTCTGCAAGGGAAGTATGAAGTCACATGGAGATGGTAGTGGACATGTTGGACAAAGACCAGACAGGTTTGGTCTCAAGGTCAGGATTTGGTACAGTGCTAGAAGTGCAACATATGCTGCCAGCCAGAATGCGCTGCCAGCTCACACTATTTGCACATCCCTGTTTGCCACCCTCTCCGCATGCTGTGCTGAGGACATGAGATGGAATCAGCCTCCAAGACATGCTTCTCAGTGCAGGAGACTGTCCTGGGATGAGAAATAATGCATGCAAGATGTGTGCCAGGCAGAGACCTTGGCAGGAGCTGGACAGGACTGGGACCACTGAGGTGGCTGTCATTGCACCAAAGGAACCACCAAAGCTCCTTCACTCTCATTATCACCTGCTCTCCACATCCTGTGAACAAAGGAATAACTTGCGCTTTTGCACTGTGTCTCCCAAATTCAGACTAATTGCAGATAAGTTCTGGATTCCATTGTAGAACTGAAGGACTTCCTGTACACTGCACATGACACAGGAGTTCATGAAGGTCTTCAGGATGTGTTTGGCTGTTAGACATTATATAAACAATATTGTTAACATTATGCATTGTTTAACTAGAATATCTTGGATAATGAAAATACTGTTGGAAGGTTTGAAACTATTTGAGTTATAAATAGGCTCCAGGGAGTGGTAAAAACATTTTTCATATAATCAGTGCATCCACATAGGGTTGCATCCACAGGTTTTATTGACAGGAGCACTACATATATATCTACTTATTCTGCAAAACAATTAGTTCCTAATTCAATGGCATCTTTCCAGAAATTCTGATGAAGATCACAGATATAACACTCTTCTTAGTACAAACGATTACGTTCTTCCCAAACAAACATTCCTTCCCTTATCTCTAGCAGGTAGTGCATATAGGATAAGATGATGCCATTAGCCCACAATTTCCTGAACTACCTCGGATGAAATGCATCGAGATGCAGTGCACTGAGACCTGCCACAATGCCCCAGGGAGAGCCTGCACATACTGCTCCTCCAGCTCTGGGGCTCCAACACATGCCATGCCTGCTTGAGCAACCACCCTATTATCTGATTCAAGTTCCCCTCAGGCATCCCACCCCACTCAGAACACTGACTCGGTTTCCCATAAGTGTACACAGCTTGGAGAGCAATGCCACCTGCAACCTGCAGCTGGACATCTTGTCATGCTGGGGACATGTCTGAGCAACATCCTCCCTGGTTCCAAACTCACAGGCATTTGCTTGCCAGGGAAAATGCAATTTCTTCTCACTCTGAAATTCAGGGACACCTGTTCACATCTTGCCCAGAAAACTGACCTGTGGTTTCACAATAAAAGCTGGACACTCTGCTAAAGAAACTGGCGTGCCTTTACCATAATCTTGGTATCAGACACAAGCAAAGATCTTGCTGTGGCTAGCCAAAGTCTGAACAACCTATGAAAATTCTGCGAAGAGTTAGGCGTAGAAGAGGTCCACCTCTGAGAAGAGATAGTATCCACAGTCTTGCTGATAAGAGACTGCCTAAATGATGCGTATATCATCCAGAGAATATGGAATCACTGCACGGTTTGGGTTGTAAGGGACCTTACACACCATCGAGTTCCAGTCCCCTGCCATGCGCAAAGACACCTTTCATGATTCAGGTTGCCTAAAGTCCTGTCCAGCCTGTCCTTGGACACTGTGACTAATACATCTTTGTTAATTAAGGGCAAGTTATTTTCTGAGGACCTAAGCAAATGGCAAGATCAGGTTAAAGAATTTGATAAACTGAGATCTTATTTTTCTAATGCACTTCTATGGTTAGATACTCATCCATGACATGCTTTCTGAAACAGCAGGAGAATATTTGAAATTGCTAAATACAACTAAGCCAGAACTTTAGCAATACTCACCACACAATTCACTTGATTTAAAATACTGTTTCTAGGACTGCAGACCAAAATAAGAAGAGCCCCAATAAAAGAATAAAAGACCCCGTCTTCACAAAACACTAAAGCATGTTTAGAAGCCTTAAAGCTTAGTATGAAAGTAAGGCAAAATATAGAAATACCAGTAAAAAGCACTGAAATATAGAAAAGGTTCAGCTTCATTTTTTTTTCATACTGGTAAGGACCGCAGTACAATTTCAAGTAGTGACAGGACAAGGAGGAACAATTTTAAACCGGAAAAAAAAAAAAAGATATTTACATTGCGTGTTTGGAAGAAATTCTTCCCTGTGAGAGGGGGGAGGCCCTGGCACAGGGTGCCCAGAGACGCTGTGGCTGCCCCTGCATCCCTGGAAGTGTCCAAGGCTGGATTGGACACTGGGACTTGGGATAGTGAAAGGAGTCCTGCCCATGGCAGGGTATGGTACAAGGTGATCTTAAAAGCCTGTTCCGACACAAACTGTTTTATGATTCTATGATTCTATTTAGATACTGTGTTATAGTGTGGGACAGACGCTGCTGTGGTGCAGTTTCATTTGAGAGTCTCAGCAAGATGACAATAGCTGAGAAGAGGTGCCAACCACAGATTCAGCTGGACTAATATTTTAGTATTAGTGCTGTTAATAATAAAGATGTGCTGTGAAGTGTGCACCTCCATGGCAGATCTGTCTGATACAGTGCTCTTCTGAAGATAAAAGGAATCTACTGGTTTCAGATTATCAGATTGTTTGTTTTCTTTTTTGACCAGTATGGTTTTACAGGGTGAATCAAGCACACAGCTAGTGCCATGAACAGCCTACATTCATAAAGGACATGATTTCTGCCTCTAATTTGTACTGTCCAACTTCATTACCTGTAATCATACCTAATTACACCACCTTATAGGGAAATGCAGGCTAATTAGGGAGGATGTTATTCACCACATTTAAAACATTATGAAGCAAATGAAATATTACCAGGAGGCAAAAAGGTGATTTGTTTTCTTGTAGCATGCCTGTAAATTAGTCCAGAGAAGATAAAGACTCTGTTTAATTACCATATGGAAGGTTTTGTTTGAAACATAAGCTGAATTTTCATACCACTTTCTCAGGATTGTGTATGTTTGGCAGACAGCTGCCTCATGCTTTTCCCAGCAAAGCGTTAGTTTCAGGACCACGTACGTGGAGAGAGATCTTTGCATTTACACTATTCAAGCTTTCTAAGCCCTGATATTTCTTTTTTTGGAAGGACAGTATCACTAAAAAAGATCTTTATATTTTGAAGTGTATATAGCTGATCACCCTGCAAATATTTTTAAGAGAAATCACTATATTTCACAAAGATGGGTATGAGTCTTGCCATAGATCAAAGTGAGAAAGAAGGGGGAAAAAAGATAAATCATCAGAGATCCAAAAATACTTTTCATTTGGAGAAGATATCAGGCCATTTCGATGGCACTGATAGAGTCTCTGCTCTGTCTCCATTACCCACTGAAGGCAGCCGGAGTCAGGAGCTGACTACGCTAGATTATATTCCCTATAAGATGGTCACCAATATATATATATATGATCTTCAACCTCTATTGATTGACCAATTTCACAAGCAAAGACTGGTGAAATGAAGCTGAAATGAACATCATGCTTTAACTCATTGAACCCATCAGGCCTCAGTTAATCTCACTGCCCACTGTCTCTGATAGAATTCAATTGATCAATCATGTTTCGGTGATAGTACCATTTCGGTGGCTTATTGCTTCTTCATTTCAAGCCTTGACCTGTTAGATATACTTGGACCAGCTCAGCTCCTTCTGGAGACACAGAGACCCACATCTGCCAACAGCAATGCATTGTCCTGCCTTCAGGCTTGGGAAGACTCAGGGGAGCACTGGTGAATACTCTCACATTTTGTTTTTACAGGTATTTTACTGACTTTGCAGTCAAGATAGGTGTGAGGACATAAGGAATCTGAATGGCCCTAGGCCCCTGCCCTCTGGTCAGTGCTAGGACAAGCAGGAACAGTGCCAGTTTGGTGGCCATCTGGCTCCAGCACTTGTGTGCAGCAAAATCAGTGCACGCTATCAGTACATGGGCAGACTGTCCCCAGGACAGTCCCAGCTGGACGCTGCCAGTGCACTTACACACCCCACAATGCAGGGCTGGCCAGGGCTCACCATGCCTGTGGCTAGCACTGGATGGTGAGGAACCTTCAGTGATGTTTCATCTTCCATTTAAATGCGTAGCCAGCCTGAGTGCATCCCATTTGCCACTAGCCTGCCCTCCCTCCTAACCTTTGCTCGTGCAGAGGGCCCTGTACTGCTGGAGCCAAGGGCCATTTGGATTCCATTGCCACCTTGGTCCCAGCTGCCCTTACTCCAACCAGCAGTAACTGGAGGGTCTCTGGCTCTTCCCAGTCTGCCTTCACCCCATGCACAGTCTTGCAGACCAGGCTGCATCTCCCTACCTACCTGAGGTGAGCCCTCACCACACCACACTCCTTCCAGCAGCACCCATCTGCAACACCCATCTGCACTGCACAGCATGTCTACTCTCTACATCCTGCACCAGATTTGCACTGGCTCTGGGGAATGGAAGAAGCAAGACTAACAGAGCTGAGCCTGTCATGGGCCTGTCAGTGCTGCTTTTCCTAAAATGTTCAGCAGCACAGTGATTAGCACTTTTTTCACCAACCAGACACCTCTGGTCCTTCACTGAGGATAATATAGCTCTTCTCCACCATGAGAACATTTGTCTCTTCTCAGTAGGGCTGCTGGAGGTCCTCCCTCATGTACAAGCTCGAGTCAGGCTGTATACCCACAAGATGTACAAGCTGGACCTGTGCCAGTACACCCTGGAGATGCTACCCCACAGCATTGCTGCACAGCTGTACAACCAAGCTGGTTATGAGCATCAACAAAGTGGGTTTTATTTGTTGAACAGATTTCCCATGAGATTACAGCTGTCCTCCTCCTGCAGTTATTTTATTCCCACAGTAGCCAGATATGGAAATGTTTTTATGTAACCCCTAGGAAACACCTGCCATCTCCTCCATCCCACAGTCAACAAAGATATGGTGGGACCTCGCACCTCAGCAGCCCCAGTGCTTGTGAATCTGACAGCCTATACATCTGAGCAAACATTTGTGCAAATAGTGCCACTGAGTGGAGCTGAATTGCTTGTGCACCTGCCTAGGCTACTGTCACAATGGACTTTGCTCATGCCTCAAGCCTTGCACATCCAGGACACAGCCCTGCATCCTGCACAGTCTGCACATGGGGCAAACAATGCCCCTGAGCTGGGAGTCTTCCCACAGCTCAGAGCACCTGACGGCAGGGCTGGGCTTGTTCTGCTGCCCTGAAGCTCCAGTGAGGACTATGGTGGTGGAGGGGAGCCAGCTGGACTGTCCCTGCAGTGCTCGAGGACCCCAGCACAGCTGGCTGTGCAGATGTGCCCACCCCCGTGGGGGTCCAGGCACACAGTAGCCAGCAGTCTGTGGAGCAGCATGGACTGACGTCCTGCCCATCCCTAGCCTGGAAGCTGTCAGTGCAGCCTGCATGCAGTATCCTCAAGGAACCACAGCAAGCCCACAAGCACCAGCCCCGCCATGTGGCAGAGTCTACCTGAGAATAGTGGCAGAAGGGACTGATGAAACCATCGGAACTTCTGTGACTGCTCTTCTGCTGCAGTTTTGTATTTAAAAACAGCAAAAATTATGTCAGTGTTACCACCCAGCATGGTGGGGAATTTAGAAATGCAGAGATGAAGGTTGAAAGGAAGAGGGTGAGGAGAACAGAGCAGATGCCCCGAGCCTGGCCAGCAGAGAGCAGGAACATGCATCCCGCCATGGCTACTGGGCCACAGGAGGCTGCAGGCACCTGGAAAAGCCTCCAGGTTCATGGGACCCCTTGACCAGCTGTAGCGTAATGTGGGAAAATACTTGTATTTCTGTGATTTTTGTAGTAACTAAGGTGACCTGTAACTCTTGTAATTATATACAAGATGTCATGACAAGTTCCTTAAAAAACGATGGCATGAAACTGATTCTTTTCCTAATCCATTTTTGTAAGTTGTGTTCAGCTTTAGAGACAAGCACTTTATACCATGTACTCCCATCTCAATGGGCATTTTGAAATGGTTGTTAAAAAGCTTATTGAAGCAATTTTAACACAGTTTATACCTACTTTCATACCATGTCAAAGCATATCTTCTCATCATTTCTTTCCAAAAAATAATTTCTATGTGTTCTTAGCTGACAAGAACTAATGCAAGTTGCAGATGAAATTGTGCTCTGTGCAGGTTTGGAAATGCTCAAATATTCTCTGGTTACAACCAACCAGGAGAGTATTTACAGCTCTGAAAAATATTACAAGACAGAAATTTGACAGGCAAAGCACAAGTGGTAGGAGGGCAGGCAGCTCAATGGGGTCTGCACAAAGAGTGACCAGCTTGGGACCTAGAGCTCTGCTGCATCCCTGCAAGCTCTGACCAAGGAGGGAAGCTGTTAAGCAAGGCAAAGCTCCTAAGAAATGCAGAGGACTCACAAACAGCAATGCTTCTCCTCCTAAAATGCAAATTCCTAGCAAAACATTGAAGCAGTATCAACAATGTGATGAGGCTGGATTTACTAAAAGCAAAGGAGAGAAAAGGCCTATGGAAGATGCAACTTGCTCTACTAGCAGCAGTGCTCTGCACCATCTCACAAATAAAGGTGTCCATCCATGCTTCCTATGCCATCATCTACAAAGAGCACCAATAAAGAGTTCTTAATACCTGCAGACTTTCCTTGTGCATAAATTAGATATCACCTAATTTTACAAAATCGCAAACAGTGTTATCAAGCCTGCAAGTGTTGACACAAAGAAGCAACCAATGTCACAGATGAAGTCAGCATAATGGCTCAAACAGGAATAAATACTACTATATGAACGGCAATACACAGGAATAAAACACTACTATAAAATATAATATGCAGCTACAGATTTTCACAAGTAACGTGAAGTGCAAATTTAATGTTATTTTCATATATTTTATCTGCATGCATTAGTTGGGAGAAATTATGCTTTAAATATCCTCCACAACTGTGTAATGTGGTTTTAATATTTCAAAATTTTCTGTGTACTTCCCACACCTAGGAGCCACATCTGTCCATCCATCTTCCTTTGGCTGCACTTCCTGACTACCTGAACACAGACACACTCTGCCATGGTGACCATAAGCTGGAGCATACCCAAGCCACCATAACGCAGTGTACTGCTGGTGACATGGTCTGACAGCCCCTGAAGCTGCACCCACTGCTGGGTAGCCTCTGGCATCCTCCAGCCCTAGCACCCACCTTGGGGAGGGAGGGCACAATGCTGCTGTCACCACGCCAGCTCTCACCACCGCAATTTGGGTGATCCTGTCTGCCAGCACAGGAGATGCTGTGAACAAATGGTGTATGCAGACCAAAATTTGGCAGGATAAGGGGTGGACACTGTCTCTCTGAATGTCTCTGTGGCTTTTAACATGGTTTTCCACAGCCTCCTCCTGGAGAAACAAATAGGATGGGAAAGTGGGCTCACAGTAACCTTCCTAAGTTCAGCAAAGAAAAATGCGAAGTGGGCACTTGGGAAAACATAATCCAGGAGCACATCACAGGCTGGAATCAACCTGGCTGGGAAGCAGGTCTGTCGAAGGGACCCTGAGGGTGCTGTGAGAGTGACCAGCGTGCTGCTGTAGCCAAGAGCCAGCAGGATGCTGGGCTGCATCATCAAAGGCATTGCCAACAGAGATAGAGAAGTCATTGCCCCACTCGACTCAGCATCTGGAATGCTGTGCTCAGTTTTAGACTCCACTGTGCCAAACAGATGTGGACAGGCTGAAGAGAGCCCAGAGAAGGGCTACAAAGATGATCCATTGGCTGGGTAGGTGCCGTACGAGCATAGGTGATTTGAGTGATCTGAGATTTTCAGCTTCAAGAAAAGAAGGTGTAGAGGAGATCTTACTGCCACGTTCCACTGTTAAAAGTGTGGCTACAGAGAAGATGGAGACTCTCTTTTTACAAGGAGTCACATGGAAAAGATATGGGGTAATGGGTACAAATGAGCCCTGTGGAGATTCCAGTTGGACACAAGACAAAAATTACTCACACTGAGAACAAGCAGCCACTGGAATAACCTCAGTAGGGTAGAACTAGATTCCTCAATATTGGGTGCATGTAGGATTGGGCTGGACAGGGTGTTGGACTGTCTTGTCTAAGACATGCTTTTGCCAATAAAGGTGGGACCAGACAATGCTTGAGGCCTCTTCCAGCCTGGTGTTCTAGGATTCTATATGAAAAGGCAGTTGATGACCCAACAAAAACATCGTGCCTCTGTAGATGTTTGTATTTTATGGTTCT
The DNA here is from genome assembly GCA_024500445.1 of Entomyzon cyanotis. Classification (NCBI taxonomy): domain Eukaryota; kingdom Metazoa; phylum Chordata; class Aves; order Passeriformes; family Meliphagidae; genus Entomyzon; species Entomyzon cyanotis. The sequence continues at coordinate 266,568 of JAKEPQ010000044.1, forward strand.
GTCATACATGTTCTGACACACTGGAGACTGAACAAAATTAAACAGCCAAGATTTTACTCTTAAGGAAAAACAGTGTAGCTCTTGTCTAATTGCCCTAATTAATTAGTGTCATCTAAACATTAATTATTTATCCTGCAGTAAACTTACCAATCTACAGTACAACTCCCCTGACACTGTGCTTATCACACAGAAGCCCTTATTAAGCATGTGTGGGTGAATCTCCCCACATGTATTTGTGTTATTTCAAAACCTGCTTTCATTCAGTAGGAGGCTGAGGGGATCACTTTTTGGGCTGCATCACAGAAATTCTTGCAAAGATCTCTTGAGCCAGAGAGCCTGTTCCTGCAGCTTCAGTTGAGACAAAGATTCCAGGAACATCCCCACCACACCAGCAGGTGAGACTGACCTCATGTCTATGCCAGTTTTTCTAATCTTGCTTATTTCCATTCCATCTAATGAGATAACTGCTCCAGTTAAAGAATAATAATTATATATATATATATATATATATACACATATTTTACTTATTTATGTCAGTCGTTTAGTCAGACTATTAACAGTCTTGCCTCTGTGTGTTTGCTTGGTGCTGCAAAAGCTAAGGGCAGGGATGTGTTTCTGACTGTGCTGCAAAGCTGCAGTGATGGGGAAATTTTCAAGACTTTTTCTTCTATAGAAAAGCAGTTATAGACTGAAACTGAATCTTGTTCACAAGCAGAGATCATTTCTGAAGAACTGCGTGACACAAAACCCTACTGAGGAAAATACTGAACATGTTGAGAGACCCCATCCTGAGCCTTTTAAATTAAATTTATTTTAGCTTTCCAGTTCAGAATCATTTCAGTGCTTAAACAGAAATTAATCAGCTTATAAGGAATCCTAGAATCACAAATGCAGTTGTATAGGAAAAGCCCTCTACAATTGTCAGGACCAGCCATTTACCCAGCTCTGCCAAGACCACCACTAATCCATGTTTCTAAGCACCATGTCTACACAAATTTTAAATTCCACTAGGCATGGTGACTGCACCACTGTGCTGGATAGCCTGTTTCAATGTTTGGCATCCTTTTCAGTGAAGAATTTTTTCCTAATATTCCATCTAAACCTCCCCTGGTGCAACTGAAGGCTATTCTGTCTCATCCTGTCACAGAATCCCAGACTGGAAGGGATCTTAAAGCTCATCTCATTCCACCTTCCACTATCCCAGGTTGCTCCAAGCCCAGTCCAACCTGGCCCTCGAGCACTTCCAGGCATGGAGCAGCCACAGCTTTTCTGGGCAGCCTGGGCCTCACCACCCTCATATGGAAGAATTCTTTCCCAAAGTCCCACATAATCCTCCCCTCTGTGAGTCTGAAGACATCACCTCTTGTTCTATTACTTATCTATCTATCTATCTATCTATCTATCTATGGTTAGAAGTATTTAAATGTAAATAAGCCATCACTGCTCATGACTAACCAAGCCTGGGCAGGCACCAGTCTCTCCTCACCCACCAGGTACTCCTGTTATTTACGTAAAAGACAGGGACTTTTCCTTCAAAAAGGTTTACAGAATCTTTAGGAGAGGTTTTTTTTAATTTTTCACAGTTTCACTTCCATGTCTCTCTTTTTGACTTTATTCCCTTTAGGAAGAAAGGAAACACGCTCAGAATGCACGCTGCCTGAAATTTTTCTTCCTTACATACATACAGGTGTGTATACATGAACATTTACATGTAGCCAAGGGTTCTTCAGAGAACCATGGAGAACCACATCTACATCCCCACACCCCAGACAAAGGCTGGGCTAGCAAAACAGAGCCACACAGCATTCACAAAAATTACTGGATTGCACCACTCTACTTTTAGGTTAAATTACCTTTTTTTAGAAAAAAATAAAGAAAAAGAAAAAAAGAAAAGTTGTAACATGTAACTGCTACTGCTGCACAAGGGAGGGGCCAGGGGCTTGGACAGGGAGGCCATTACCTTCCCCAGTAGGAACTGCGGGGGTCTCTTCACTATCATCCATCCCAATTGTCCCCTGCCTGGAGGCATCATGGCAGGCAATGAGTAAGGGTCTGCTCTGTTGCCAGCACTGGGATTAACTGGGAGCACACTTCTGGCACCCTACACCTAACATCATCCCCCAGATGCTCACCTGCACCAGCCGAGGCCCTCAAACACTGTCAAATCCCATCTGCTGTCATGCCCTGTCCCTGACTCTCGGGAAGGCACCCTGTGCCCAGGGGCTACCCACCAGCTCCAGCACCTTCTTGTGCCACTGGAATGTGGGCACCAGTTGTTACCATAACACACTCAATTGTTCTCAGCAGTGCTGCAGCAAATAAAGCCATTAATTACAGCCTTTCCCTCGGCCGCTGTTGGCTGGAGCAGCAATCAATGTGCAACCCCTCATTGCCTGCTCTCAGGGAGCAGAGACAGATGCCATAAAAATGATCCGCAGCCCGCGCTGAGCCCTGCCGGCGGCTGTGCCCAGGAATGGCCTCCACGCTGCTTTGACACGCGATACCATATTTATTTGGCCTGCTGCAGCCGTGGGGGAAGGCATCCCATTAGGCGATTATTTTTATCTTATAACGTCAATTTACTTATACTGATTGGCTTCCTGCCGCCAAATATCAATTAAATTGCAAATGCTGGCTGAAGCTTATTTTATGTCTCTTTCTCTTTCCCCTCATTTCCCTTCTTTCTTTCCTTCTCTCTCCCCTTATTTTTCTTAGAGAGAGAGGGAGGAAGAACCCTATGTTCAAACATAATGTAGTTTATTTCCCTTTCCATATCTCAAAGGAAAATCTATATCTCCCCCTGGAAGGCCATTTGCCCTCTTTTATTGGGAGCTGAGGTATCACAGCAGTGGGCAATTTGTTTCAACCAACTATCGTCAGGCCATCAGGACTCCTCAGGACCTCTGCCATCTCAATGCAATTGTATCTAGTATATTGCCATTTATGACTTGTTTTTAACAGCTGCCCGTACCCACTGATTGAATGGGTTTGATATCTCACAGGGTGTGCCCACCCCATTCCCTCCTGCCACAGCCACCTCCTGTCCCAGGATGCTCATCGCTTGATGATGGAGATCTCTGCTTGTCCCACTGGCAGAGACCCTTGCTAGCTCAGGCTGCTGCCCCCTAACAGTCATGTCTCAGGAGGTGACAGGGTGGCCAGGGCTGTTCCCATGACAAACAGCTGCAGAAGTGGGCTTTGACACATGGTGAGCACTGGGAGCAGGAACCTCTCCAGTGTCTGCAGGTGGGCTCTCCTTACCTTGTCATGGGGATGGGGGCTGTACCTGTGCACACCCACCACCCAAGCATCACTCAGTCTCCTCTGACCTGGGGAAAAATCTAACCAAGACGTGGCCCCTGCTGGCACATACGCCAAAGCAATGTGTTAGACATCACCCCTCACGGCTGCAACCTTCCAGAACCAGTGGAGACCTCTGGCACAAGACCCCAAATCATCACAGTGCACAAGCAAACACACACCCCATCAAAATATCCTCAAGCACCTCTGCCCATGCCTGCAGGGAAATGGAAAGTGAATGGTATCACATCACACTAAGGGTCTGGAGGGCTTGAGGTGAGTATCAGTGATCAAATCGAACATCTCTGGCAGCCAGTGACTGACAGCAGCAGTGAGAATCAGAGAGGGATCAAAGAGGTAAAGCAGAGCTGGAATGCAAAGATGAAAAGGTGAATGCCAACCGTCAATGAAGAATGCTCAGGTACAGACCACATCTGACCCAGCAGATCAGTGGATCAAACCCCTCCAGCCCTGCCTATGCTGCCTCTAACTTCCCACAGAGTATGTGGGTTCACCAAGAAAAAAATAGAGCACAAGTCCATGAAAAATCAGCTACCACCTCTCCACATGTAGAGGCAGCCTTTATGCCTTTACCTCCATTCCCAGTGCTGCACACATGCTGGGCCCATGAATGGGTGCAGAGAAAGGAGCACACAGGGGTGCAGCATAAGAGCAAACACATTGCCACACATGCATCTTCATCCAGCCAAGCACTGAACACATGGTAATGTCTCCTATCAGACAAGTTCTACTGTTACAACTGTCTGTAGTGAATCCAAAACTTCTTTGGCAACTTAGAAAAATGTAGGTGGGTTCATTCTGCGCTTGCAAGCTACCAAAGTGATTGTCACAGTGTTGGCAATTATCTTCACAACAAGGTTTTGGACAGAAGCTGTAAAGGTTTAAGCAAGGTTTAAAAACCTGGGCCAATGTATTTGAACAATTCAGTCAGAAAGCAGGAGAACAAGCTACAAGGAATGCAGCTTGTGCACATACACACCTGTAACTCTCTCTTCACATACTACATACACACACTGTATGTATATGCATGTATAGTGACCATCTATATTCCGTCTGCCCATTCATGTACAGATGGACGTAAAGGATGTTCATAAAGAAAAAATCAAGGGTAATAGGAAAGACCTCTGCACCCTTGGCAATGTTGATTATTGACTGGTTCATTCAGTTCCTGATGGAGATAGCGTGATTGCCTGGGATGTACCTTGCAGGTTTCTAAACAGAAGGCTCCAGAATCAATTTTGTGGTAACCGGTTAGATGTGACCAGCTTACAAACTCAGCATGGGTGTCAGGAAGCAAATTCAAGTAGCACCATTACTATTTTTTTTTAAAATATCAGGGGTGAGGAAAGCCTCCTGGCTGGGCAAGCCACAGGACAGAGCAGAGATTAATGATTTTGACTTGTTTTCATCTCCAAGGTGACAAACAGGTGCACAGCAGGTCATGGCTGGTGGTGCAAAATGTTGCGGAAGCTCACAGCTTGCAAGGGAAGATTTATCACTCCTGAAGTGAGGACAGTGACAACAGCTTCCCCTGGGTGAGACTGGCTTGGCTGGAGATCACCACTTCCTCCGCTGTCAGAGGGCTCCACTCTTCATGGTGGCTGTGTGCTCAGGGCAGCCCCCACCCTATGCCAGCTCCCCTCTGGGTCTGCCTAGCTTCCCCTGACCACCACTGCCACTCTACCAACTCCTCTCACAACCTCCATAGGAAGCAGTGGTCTGCAAGAGAGGGACAAGACAGAGAATATGGGCTTCTTGGAAAGCTTGACTAGAACTTGTCATTGCTTCCTGGCCAGAGGCTTCTGCCCCAGGGGTGACCAGGAGAACCACACAAAGATATTCCACTCCCAAACAAATTTTTCACTTCTCTGAGTGGTGAAGTAGGACCAGTTTTCCACTCCAGAGACAAATCATCAACTCAACAGCTCCATTTTTTTCCATGACATCCTAGGAGAAAGCATTCTTGGGAATTTGCTTCAGCTGTGACAAAGAGCTGTAAGTGTGACTCAGCATCAGGAGCAAGACCAAGAGGTTACAGGGTTTTATACTGACACATCAGGCACTAACCTCATGAGAAACCATGGACAGATTCCAGCATTCCCACATCCTGACATCCTTCTCTAAAGTAAACTGACCCCATAAGGTGCTGTGGTAGTCAAACCATCAGGCACCAAATACCTCTGCAACAAATGCAAGAGAGGGAGAATAGGTAAACCAAGCAGTTACACAAATTTAAAACTCAAAGACACACACCTAAACTGTTCCAAAATAGCCTTCCCTGGATTCAGGCATGCCTATACTTACGTTCCTCCCATCTCTGACCATTCACAACAGTCCATGGCCACTCTCCCCATTGCCATCCAAAGCCATGATGGATGGGGACTGTCCCCTGACTGGGACTAGGCAGAAAAAGATAGGCTCTGCTCTACCACAAAAACTGCCTCTTCCAGAAATGCCACCCCTGTGTCCTCCTGCCTGGGAGGAAATAATTGTGAGAACAGGGAGAGAATGGCTAGGTGCTCATTCTCACAGAAGCAACTGGAAACCCAAGGAATCAGAGAAGGAAAACACTGCTACATGACTATTTCTTATTAGTCGACTTATGGACAAAAAAAGTCAGGCACTGTCAAGCATGAAATCTTATTGGGACAATAGAGATGGAATTGCCACTGCTGACAGCAATGTTTACAAGGGCATGATGTGTCAATGCTGCACAGCGTGAAACCAGCAGCCCCGTCTAGCTCTGTGAATTGTAACAACAGACAAAACGTCCCATTTGGGAGAGGTAGGAAGTGTACCACCAAAAATAAGCTCTCAGGTGTAAAATCCATTACAGGTGGATGGAAGGAAATGCAGAGGAGCCCAGTTGGCACTGCAGGGGGCTCCTGAGCTCTCTCCGGCCACAGGACATAGCAAACATGGTCTCTGAGAGACGACTTGCCAGTGGGTTTGAGGGCTTCCCTCCACCTCCAGCCAAGGGAAGGTGGAGTAAAGGGAGCAGGAATGTGCTCTTCACACTATAGGCTCTGACCCCCAGCCAGAAGGTATTGCTGAAGGGTTTCCAGGCAACATGCAGGATATTGGACCATCTGCCTGCCTTCAGGAATTCTGAGCCCTGTTATCAGATTGCTGACAAACCAGTACCACTTCTGAACGGTCTGATTTTTTGAAAGCCTCCACCACCAAATTTGTCTAACTCAAAGGAACTGTATTCAGGGCAGTCTGGCAGCTGCAGTCCAACAATGCTTAAAACTGCTCATTTTGAGACCTTCTAAAGAATAGTCTGACAGCCAAATGTCCCAGAGACAGCAGCTGCAGATAACTGTATTGCAAGGAAAGTGAAAACAGAAGGAGTACCATGGCTTCAAAATTCAGTAATTGTTTGGAATTGTAAGGGGGGAGGCTGAAGCATGTTTAGCCAATATAAGACATTTCTGGTCTCTTCACCTGAAATGTTCAGCCACCATGAAGCCTTTAATGCGCACACTTGTACATCAGCTGCTCACAGCTTCTCCCTTAGGGTTGTGCCTTCTCTCTCTCATGACGCACTGAAATGCAAGCACAAAATATGTGTCCTGGCCATTAGATGCAGCAGTGTGGGGCTGAAACCAGTGTCCACTCCAGCAGAGCTATATGACAGCTCATTAGGCAAAACCCAGCACCCCAGCAGTTACTGCAGCAACAACGGGAAATGACACTGCTGTATGAGGTGGCCACCACACAACCAAAGCTGTTCTTACAGATGTTTCCTCACTGCAAGTTTTCTTTCTTCATATTTTTTTCACTGCAAGTTGATGTGACTCTAGTAAAGCACCCAAAAGAAGCACCTTGCCTTGTGATGCTATCACTCCCACAAGAGCAGCATCCTATAGACCTTGTCCTGCTCTGCTGATCAGCACCTTCAAAGTCCTGGTCTAGTGGAAGATATCCCTGCCCATGGCAGAGAGGTCAGACTGAAGGGCCTTTAAAGGTCCCTTCCAAACCCAACTATTCTGTGATTCTATGATTTTAAGTCCTAGGAGGGACATCTTTTCCCCGTCTCTGTGCCATTTTGCAAGATGCCAGAATACCACAATGACAGGGCTGCAGGAAGGTTCTAAACAAATAAAGCCCTGATGATGGATGCACATCCTTTTTCAGCCTGTGAACAAAGAAAATCAGAGAGCAGCAGATGCAGCCTACAAATGTTTCATTACAGCCAGCACCCCATTACAGAGCTACAGAAAGCAGTTTTATGGAGTGCCCATGTGATCAGAAAACCATCACATTTCAGTGATATGAGTACCTGACGGAATTCCAATACCCTGACCTCCGCTGTAGACATCTCCTTTGCCATGCGCATATCAGACAGATCAGTGCCCAGCTGATAGGAGATTTTAACTGGATTTCCTTTCAACGTGAGACATCTCAGTCAAGAATCCTTGGTTTCTAACCTCCACCTGTAGTATGGATCTGCAGCAACAATGGAAAATCAATCTCCAGCTAGAGCTATAAACTTACAGGAATTACCATAGGTATGCGTTGACTACAAATATCCCTTAACAGCATCTCAGATGAGATAAAACATTGGCAAGCTTCACACTCATACTTTATGGTCATCTGAAGAAAATATGTTGGTTGCTTTCAGAAGACCAACTGTTCTCCGCATCTCTGAAGTCATGGGCACCATCCTGTGGACAGTCGCTGCCCCAGAAGCAAGAACGCACAAGAACAAGGAAGGACACCTCCATGTACATGCCAGCCTCCCCAGCTAAGGCTTGTGAAGAAAATGGAGACATCAAAGGCTGTGGCTCTGAAACTGATTCCAAGCTCAAGAAAAGTTCCTCCAGCATTATAGGTGGAGTGCAATGGCATGAGTCCTGTGCTCACTCCTGTCATGACAGTAGAGCTGGAGTGCAGAGAAGCATACCTCAGCATACCTGTGGCAGGCTGCCCAGGAGTACATACAAAACAGAGAAGGTCTAACTGAATATCTAGTTGAATACCTGGTGTAGTTGTAGGTGTTCCTGCCTATGGCAGGGCTCTTGAACTAGATGGCCTCTAAGGGTCCTTCCCCCACAAACCATTCTGTGATTCAGTGATTGAATGGATAGGAAATGGGGAAACAAGTTGACATCAGCCTTCCTGTGGAAGTTCAGCAAAACACCAGTGCAATACTTCAACTATCAGACACGTATACGTGCTGCTGGAGCAGGAAGGGACACCCATCTCTAGATTTTTTCAATTAGGACTTCCCTTTTCCATCTGTAAAATCTTCACAAGCAAAATAAGAATAAAAAGAGGGATTTGGCTTTTTGCAGCACATTTGGATGTCCCTAAAATACAGGCTTTGGTGATTACTGATGATGGCTGTTGCTGCTGTGCCTGAGCTGCTGGATGTCAAGAATCCCAGAAAGCCACTGGGCAGGCACAGGCTGTCCATGCCTCAAGAGGTGCAGGGCATGCACACAGCTTGAGCATCAGGGGCTGAAGGCATATTCCCATGCCCTGCACATGCTGGCTATGCTTGAACCACTGCATGCATACTGAGAAATGTATCTTACCTATGGTGCATCTGCAGTCCCATGGCAGAGCTCGCTCTGACCCAAGGTTTGTGCTTCAGCACAAGACTCAGCAAAGAAACTCCCACCTTTTTTAAGCTGCAGCTCTCTCCAAGCTCTACCATATCTTCAGCACTATGCCATGACAAATTTGTAAAGGGGCTCTTCTCAAATTCTGCTACGTAGAGGAAATACAGACACCCCACAGGTATGAATCCAATGCTCCTGCAGACTCAGTATGACCAACTGTTTATGTAATTAGCTAAAAGCCACACAACGTGCAAAATGCAGTCACCAAGTCTGATGCAAACAATCCCCAGTGGGACTATTCTGCAAATACCAGGAGAGGCCAAAATGGGCAGGATTCAACCAATACTGCACAGCCACCTCTAGCAATGAACAACCCTCAGTGCAAAGAACACTCACAAAGGACGTAACAGAGAAAAACTGAACTGAAGGAAGTCGCCAGTCTCAGGACACCTCCATTTTCTGCGTATCACTGATTTTGCTCTGTCTGCTCATGGGGAACTTCCTGATCAGCAACAACGGCAATTACAGCTTAAAATATTAACTCCAGAGCTTCCCAGAGAACCAACAGAAAAAGTGGTTTTCCACTATCATTCAAGATTTCAGAGCCTCTCATTTCAGCCAAGGAAATAATTCTGACTTTAAAATCCCAGTAAACTTGAATTGCTTGAACTGACTGCGACAGCAGCAGATTTCAGTCCCTACATGGTACTGATAATCCTGGTACTCGGGCTGCATTTTGTGCAGCCATGGAGAAGGCAGCTGACCTGCCATTACCTGCAGAACTGTTTACTGCTTCCCTAGGGGCAGAAGCACACTTGGAAGGAGGAGGGAGACCCTGGCGTTGCCACACCCTCACCCTGATGGTCACCCTACTGTACAGATGAGGCAGTGGAAAAGCCATTACTGCTTCTGGGACATGGAGGAAGTCTGACACAGAAATACATTATACTTGGGGATGTCCTGATACCACAGAGGTGCCAAATAATTTACTTAATGCCTTGGCATTGGATCTTTTATGCAGGAATATAGCCCCTGCCTCTTTCCAACCACCACCTGCAATTGGCCAAATCTCTTCCAGGGTAAATGAGCCTGAGCCACTGGAGCTCCCCTAAGCTCCCCAGATGTTTGAAATGCAAGCATTTGTTTTCACAGTGCAGATGTATGGTGACACACTGATCTACAAACAGGGAAAAAGGGGAAAATCCAGCATCACACATCATGATATGAAGTGTGTGACCTTCCCCTCACAGAAACACCTTGTTCAACAGCGGCACATGAAGGGAACTAACCACCAAAAGGCAAACAATCTTTTCTTCATTTTGTTCTTCCTACCTCTTGAAGATCATTCCATTGTAAAAAAAGTGGAGAACTAATTGTGAAAGTCTGTGAGTAATACAATTTATCCATTGTAAGGCAAAACTTTTATCATCTCTCTCTGTGTATACACATAGGTGATAGAGGCATTAGAGACACATAGATACATGCTCTGTATAGGCACATAAATACATATATGCATTGTGACTTCACCTCAGCATTCCTCCTCTCTGGATTCTAACAATTTCTTGAAAAATCAGAATTACTCATCTTTCTCATGACTTTTCTACCTTATTTTTTATTAGCATTTATAACAAATATCCATCAAAATTGACAAGTCCTGCTTTTCCACAAAACTGCTTCTTCTTTCAAAATCGCATTCCCACAAAAGAATCCTGGCCAGCCCCAGTCCTGACACATCAGGATTGTCTGACAAGTCACCTACCCCTAAACTGAATTTTAGCTAAATCTATATGAAGAGTTTGTTCCTTGAAAAGCATCTAGCACTCGACAGCTCCTAATGAGAACAGCTGGAGCTACAGCAGGGCTGTGAGGAGTGGTGGAAATCTGGGCTTTTCATTAACATAGCTCTGAGAAAATCCCTGCTCCACTGAATCCATTGGCAAACTGGCAGGGCTTCACCTCAGAGCCAGAGGAGAGCTCTCTAGAAAATATGGGCTCTGGGGACTGCATTAGGAGAAAAGTGACAAACATGCTTGCCATGCACACAAGACAGCCAGTAACCCGCTGGCTCAGAAAGGGCAGCTGAGCTGGCAGGGAGTTTTCCTGTGCTGAGCTGTGAACAGGTGAGTGTCACCAATGGCCAGGGCAGAACCAGCCCATCCTTCAAATCCCTCAGGCACAACGCATGGGGATGTCCTCAGCTGGGGACAGCTGCCCACCAGCCACTGCCATCCACCCAGTCATGTCCACCAGGATCCTACAGAGGTCATGAGGTGGCAGCAGCACCACAGAGCAGAGAGATGCAGGCAAACCCAGGTGTCCAGCATGCTCAGGGCATCACAAGGAAGTTGGGAAGCACCCTGACTGTGAAGAATGTGGAATGCTCCATTGTCCAACAGAACTGGAGGTGGTTGTACCAGGAGGACCTCAGCCTGCATGTTCTATCATCTGGCTGGACAGATCCTGGTCTCTCCCTCCCCACATATAAATACTGTCCTGCCTGAGCAGAGCTCAGGTGAACACATTGCTCTCAAACATCAGAACAGCTCCATTTGGGTGCTGCAATGGCTTTTTGCTTCATTTTCAGGAATTTAGACATGCAGAACTTTCTCGGAAACTGAGACTTCATTATCTTAATGCTGCAATAGCAAAGATATGAGCTGACCCAGATTTTTTTCTTTTTTCACTAGAATTTCATAAGGTATGGAATTTCAAAGAAAAATCCTGTGCCAGCTGACCTGCCCCTGTTAATGCCTGGGATGGCTGTATCAGCACCAATAAGCCCACAGATGCAGGGTGGTTCTTTGAACACTCAGGGGTTTTATCCTTATGGCCTGAGGCAGTCAAGCTCCTCCCCCAGACATCCACCACCATCCACATGTGACACCACCACTGCTGGTGTCAATACACAATCCATGAGTTACGGCATCGCTGCTGGCATCAAACCACCAGCATGGCCAGAGCCTGCTGCCACTTCAGCACATTCGAAAGGGACCATGTAAAGCATACAAAAAGTAAATGCAAAAACTGAAAGAAAACTCCAAGTGTTCTCAGAAATTATTGTCCAAAGACTGAAAAAGGAGCTTCCAATGAAATGTTAAAAAAGTTAAATAAAACCTCGACCAAAAATAGATGGCTTTGAATATAGCACAGATGAAGCCATCATTGGAATGTAATAGCAAAGTCAACATCAAACTCCATTTAAAATTATAATGTCAGTGTCTGTGTGGTGAGGGAAAACCATCTCTTTCGAGGAGCTAAAGAAATGATGGGACAAATAGCCTATCCTGCTCCACAAGCCCAGGAATGCAACCCTGAACACAAAGGACAGTCTACATCAGCAGGAGAAATTCAGATCAGTACTAGCCAGCCCTGCAAAACCTCATTCTCTTCAAAAGCTTCATCTCATTATAGTCACTGGACTTATCTCCTGGGGTAAAGAGAACTCCAGTGAGTAAACACTGCTGAACTGGGGCTAGAAATCATTAAACTCCAGAACTTCCTGGGGACTCTCAAGAGGGTTTCTTTCTTTTCCATCTCTGTGTGGGTTTGGATGTCTTTACCTGTACCACCTGATTGCCTGCATTAAAGAGTTTGTTTGCTGATTGTTATGCATTTTCCCAGTGCCTGTTTCCAGCTACTGCTGACTCAGCAGTGGAGTCTTTGCATCCCAGGTCCTCTCCCCAGCAGCACAATAGAGCCAGGAGGCAAAATCAGTCCCCTTCCCACTCGCTTGGGGAAGTCTCTCTGTGTGTCTCTTCCTACTCATCACTGCCCAGACAGACACTTAAGCCCTTCAACATTGTAAACCTGAAGTTTCCATTGGAAGGTGATTTTTTTTCCCCTCACTGTTTTTCTGCTTTTAACTCTTTCTCTTGCAGCGAAGATACCCATAGGCTTCGGTCCTTTCCACACCTCTTGCACAGTGCAGAAGACCCCAAGAAAGAGATGGAGGGGATACCATCAATCCCCACCACCATCAGACTCAGGTTGCTGTCTGAGGTCAGCTAAGTAATAGGAACTGACGTCAACACCAGACCTCACCCTTGGTTCATTTATGCATGGAATTCCATCACCTGCTAGCTGCAACATGTGTTTTTCTCTTGCTGATGCCAAGAGCGTGGGCAGCAGTACCTCTGTTGGCTCCGTCACCTCCCATACGCCTATGCCAGTACTATGACCCTAATTCAGCAAGTCCACCCTGATGGGGATGCTCAAGCTCACCAAATCAAAAGTGCCTAAATGGACTCAAAAAATACAAGGAATAAATCTAGGGTGGGTGGAGAACCCACGCCTTCTCAGGAGGGGAGAGGGCTTTTACACCAGAGCAGGTGGTCACTAGAGGTGTCCTTGGATGAGCAGGATCCTGAGAGCACACACATAGCCAGGACCTAGGTGTTCTGCCAGCACTGACTGCCAGGAAAACAGACGTCTGGGTAGACAGAGGAGTCACACAGAGCCCTCAGAGACTGAAGACTCTGGTATTTGATGGAGTAGTATCTCTATTACCAGGGTACCTATGGTGACATCTACTTTGCCTCTATGAAAATTTGGAAAGCCGTAGCTGCAAAGGGGGGGTTCACACACTCATTACTAACTTCATGGCTGGTAAGCCTCTTTTTATAGCTCTGTGCCCTCCAGGAAGCTACAAACTGGCACAGCATCTCTCACCATCCCGGGCTTTGCCATGGCACAGAGCTCCATGATGAGGTGGGAGCTCCGTGCTGTCCCAGAAAGGACACTGAAACCAAGAGGGTAGAATAGGCATGTTTGTCTCCACCATAAGGAGACAGAGCAGCAGAATGCCCCGGACGCTATCCATCTGCCACATGTACACACTGCAAGTCATGGCACAACCTCAGATAGGCACACAGATGTGGACATCGCACCTGACTGTTCCGGGAAAAGCTTAGCATCAGCTGTGCTTATGGTGTTCAACTCCTAAAGAAGTGGACTTCAGACAAAAGTAGAAAAAATATTTTATAAGCCTTTCCAGCAGCCTCCTAGAGTTGATACCTTGGAAGACACACAAGAGGAGATGACAGGAGACCCTGGCAGCACCTACTCCATGCTGGACTCCCTGTGGAGGCCACTGACCCTCTGTCATGCAGTTTCCAAGACATATGTGCCCACCACCCTTCAAACCTCTACCTACATGTGAGTGTAGCTTCTTATTTCTGTCCCTCTGGAAAACATATCTCATGGGCCTGGTATGGAGGAAAGGCACAAAATACTCACTCAGCTGTATGTTTTGCTTTTCTCTGTCTGTCTGTCCCCAGACATGTCCCAGACTTGGTGACCTCTTGTCCACCTTTGTCGCTGCCAAGCACTTCTCCAGCTGATCTCAACAGTGGCCACAGTGCTGGTGTCATTGGGAATATCCCTGTCAGCTTCAGTGCACAGGTCAGAACTGCTTGGATACCCATACATGCCTAACCCAGGACATCCCTTCATGAAAACATTGTGACTGTAAAATGGGATAGTTCTATAGGACATCGGATTGCAATTTTGTGCAATCCTTCTCATTTCCTTCTCATTTCTTTCTCATTTCCATTAGTGTCCCGGCCCCTCTTGAAGGCTTATCTTCTCAGACAGAAGGCTGTGACCGAAACACCTGGGAACACACCATGTCTGTGATTAAAGGCGTTTCTCAGAGAGCTCAGTTGAGGAAAGAAAGTACCAGCACTTACATCATCACACCAGATGCTGACAGCAACGTTGGATTATAGTTGGTAAAAATGGAAACAAAACGAAACAACTGGTACAAGTGGAGGTTTCCTGCCACACTGCTTTCAATTCCCCAAACTCTTCCACTGCTGAGAAGTCTCTGTTAATATTGAATTTGAAATATGATCTCTGCAGCTCTTCTGCAGCAAGGAGGGGCAGGTGGGGAGCAGACACTTGCATCTTGCGTGAAGCTTTGTTGAGGATGTCCTCCTCAGTTTGGGCAGACCAGGCCACAGACAGTTTGCCATCAGGCATTTATGGCTGCACAGAGCCTTTTGTTCTAATCAGCTGCACCTACAAAAGGGAAGCACACAGGCCAACTGGTCTAGCACAGCCCATGTCCCTGCAAGGAAAAACATTATCCTCTGTACCACCACGGCTGCACCTGAGCTGAGCAGTGACATGATGCCCCTCTGTGCCAACCCCTGCATTAGCAGACATCAACTGAACGAATGCCAGCTTGCTAGGGCAGTGATAGCCCTAGAGAGGTTGAAGTTTTTGGTTTTATTTTTCTTTTTTTTTCCAGGAGTTGGCCTTTGATGATCCTAGTGGGTCCCTTTCAGCTCAGGATATTCTGTGATTCTAGCCATATGGATGGGCCAGATGACACTTGTGTCGACGCACTGACGTTCTCTATTTCAGTAGCATAGAAGTAGTGTTAAGAACGTGACAGTCATCCTGGACTTCCAGAGAAACTACTTTATGCAAACAGATTTCAGACTAGCTTAGCTGCTCTTCACGCTCACCTGCCACCCCTATTACCTGCCAATATTAGAGATTTCTGCACATTTCTGTGTCAGAAGTGAAGGCATGCAAATACTTCTGGAAGGTCAGGCACTCACACACCAATAGAACCTGCAAGCATTTGCTTCAAAGGGCATTATTCCCCTGTGGGGAAATGGTTTGTGTTTTGCATAAAGCAAGGAGGAGCTACAAGAATGGAGATTCTTGTAACTCTTCCAACCCTGCTCATAAACCCACTGGCAGGCAATTTCATCTCTCTGTGAGAGTACAGGAACAAGATTGCTCCCCCAGCCCAGGCCAGCCCTGACAGTATCCAGAGCTGCAGCAGAGCACAAGCAGTAGCTGCCTGCACCACAGGAAGGACAGAGCAGCTCGAACCCTCCACAGAGTTGCAAGCAGAGAGCTCTGTGGAAGGTGTAACAGAACTACACCCAGCAAGTCCCCACAGGAGCCAGCATCGCCCCCACACACTCCCCTTGCTCTGTGAACGCTCTTGGAAAGGACCATCAGGCACAACATGCTTCCCACAGAGCACAGATCTGGGGTCTTTGGGATGCAGGAGTCCTTTGGTGGAAGGATGTCACTGTCTCATTGAGACAGCCCCAGCTCACAAGGACATCCCAGGTGAGAAGCACATCCCCTGCCTCAGGATCCCTGTCATCTGGCATGGCACAAACACAGCAGGTGTTGTACTTCTGCTTGTGTGTAAGCCCTTCTGACACCTCTTCCACACCTGCACAACTCCGCAGGATGGAGACCAGGGCTAGCAAAGACAGGAGTGAAGGGAAAAGGAGGTATGGGCTCTGCCTTGCAGTTCACTGGCCCTTCTTCCCCCATCACCCTCAGAGAATACTCCAGAGCACTTACAGCCCAGCAACCTCCTTCATCCCCAAAACATGGCCCAAACACCATCTATGGCCCTGGTCTCCTATGCACCTGCCTGTGGACAGAAGTTTCTTTTGTCTTCTTCTCAAGAGGAAAAGGACAAGGATTATTTAGCCCCACTTCAGAAGGCTTTGACTTCCAGGAGGATGCTCAGCACTTCCCAAAAATATGTCAGGTGTCCGTCATGAAACCACCACTGCTCACCCAGCCAGCTGTTGGTAGCACGGTGAAAACAGCCCCTACACATGCTGTCAGCATTTGATGGAGCATTCAGCTTGCTCTGCCTTGGGTTTTTGCTGGCCTAAAACAGACCCCGTTGAGAGTAGGCACCCCATCGTGATCCCTCTGTGCATCCCCGTCACCCACCTGCACCTCCAAAGCCCTTCCCTGAGCTGTGGGGCAAACTTGCAGCCACTGTACCTGAGGAGGCAATCTGCAGGCAGAACAGCAAGGTGGCTGCCCGGCATCCTCCACTGCTGGAGGCTGCAGCAGCCACCTGTATCCCTCTGCCTCATTACGGAGCAGTCTGCTCCTTGTGTCAGTCTCCAGTAGCATGTCCTTTAACCAAAAGTGAAAGCTACTGATCCCCCACGAAGGCACATCTGCTCCAAGTCCATATTACAACAGGGAAAAAAATGACACCTTCAGCTATATAAACCAATAAAGACTGTCTGATTTGGTTTGCCCCGTTGCTATCCAGCAAGCTCCCCACTGGGTTAAAGACTGATGACAGCTGCTAAAAAAATGTCAAGAGTGAGGAGAACAAAACTGGTTAATGAATCATATCAAGTGCTCAGTGCAGCTGGAAGCTGGAAGGGCAAGTCCACCCCACCTCAACCCCAGGCTGAGGGCAACCAGGACAGCTGGGCAGTGCTGCACAGCCAGTGGCTCCAGGAAATGTGTGCAGGAAGCAGAGCAGCAGGCACTTACATTCCAACAGCTACACAGAAAGGATGTAATGCGAGGGGCTGTTCCCCAAAGTCGGGAAATGGTTAAATTAGCTCTGCCCCTTGTGAATCTACATCGATACAGGCCATAACTAGGTGACATGCTTCTCCTCTTCATATCAGAAGAACATATAGCAGATACAGAGCTTTGGGGCACCTCCACAGGCACATTGCACCTACCCACACCCATCCAGAAGGACCTTGTACTGAGCAGGATAGAGAGGGTGTTATGGATGCTCCTAGTGATCGCCCTAACAGACAAAGATGTTGGAGTACTTGACTATGCCTCTCCAAACCTGCAGCCCTGAGCCTATTATAAAAGCAGTTTAAACAGGCTGCTGAGGACAGCATTATTGTCCAGCTTAGGAGCTCAAACCCCATGACTCATCCTGCCAAAATGATGGGGGTTGCTTTAGAAATCACATGCTCATTTCTGAATGTGAACTGAAAAAAGCTGAGAAGGTTCTCAGCCCTTCTTCTGGAACTGTTTTTGCTTTTCAAGGAAACGTTTAATCCTTTTCTCTGCAGTTAAAGCAGAGTTTTCTCACAGGCACCCAAAAAATGGCACTGTGGCACAGGAGCCACGTGGTGGTCAATATATACAGGCTCTCTCCGGACCTGGCTGATAAAATACAAAACTTCCACCCTACCTGCTTTAATGCATATATTTAACTATGCATTTATGACCTGGATTTGGAAAAGAAAAAATCAGGTGTACAATCACAGAGTTAAGTAACAATGCTATATTTAGCAAGTACCTGAGAACAAAGACTTTTATGCTCCCACCATCAGATTACTTCCCATGTGGCTGAAATTGACCCCACAACCTCCTGCAGTTTTTCTCCCAGCTCAGTAAATCTGGGTCTACTCTGCAACCTGATCATGTGCTTCCACTGAAGGACGCACAGGCACATGACGTTGTTTGTACAGCTCAGGCACCAGGCTGTTGATTTTAGCTGCGTTTCCCCTGGGGGAGGGGGGGCAGGGTGGGGGGTGCCACTACAGCTTCAGCCCACCTTCCCACTGGCCCTTCCATCCAGAGGAGTTGGGCAGTGAGGGGCAGTGGGATTTGGACCTGCAGTGGTTGTAGGGCTGTGCTAGACATGCACCTGCAGCAGTAGCTGAGGAACATGGGTACTCCTCAGTAAGAGGCAGGAACCTGACTCAGCTCGAAAGACAGTCACCCCTCCTCCAGATTTCTTCAGCGTCCTCAGCTGAAAAAACCCCACTACAGTTCTGGTGTCCCCTCTGCTACACAAATTGTGTCCACAGCCATGGCCTCAGCTTCTCTCTGTGTTCTTGCAAAAAGAAAGGAATGCTCTAAATTAGAGGTATTTTAATAAGACACCAACACAGAATTTCTCCTCTTTTATCTTCCACTCCATCTCAGGTGCCCTTCTCTCCAAAACATTGTTTTCAGTTGGTTGCAGAACAAAACAGGACCATAGACCTGGTGGATCTGAGGAGTGTGTTAGCAATATACAACCCCAACCAGACTGTGCTCACTTCCACCCTCCAAGACTGACAAATGTCCCTGATGAAGAAAGTCCTGAGGGAAGGAGCACAGCAGATGTCTCTGCAGTTAATTTTCTGTCCCTTTGCAGACATTTCCTATTTCAGGTGCCACAGAATCAACACAATTGTGTCTCTTCCCCCTGGCTCAAAACTGACACACTGGTATAGCTTTCCAAAACATCTGGACAAGCCCCTGCTCCTGGCCACTGGGTCACTCTGATGGTCCCTGCTTTGCCTGTGACCTTGGAAAAACCCTGCTGAAACAGGGCTGCACTGCAGTCAACAGCAACAGGGGATGTCCACAGCTTCATCACTCACAAACACAGAGCATCAGCCCCAGCCCCAGGTCATCCCTCTGGCGGTGCAACCATGCACACCCCCTCCTAAAAAATAGCTCCTGCTACCTTCATCCCGCTTGCGCTTGTTGCTCTCAGTGCCGGGAGAGGCAATTCCCAAGATCCCGCTGATGGAATAGGACGAGCCAGCAGAGTCAGTTGTGACAGAGGACACCTGGGTGACAGACCCCGTGGAGGCTGCAAGGCAAGGACAGGAAGTTGGTCACAGGACAACATGAGCACCGGTTTACCCAAAAGCCATCAGCCCCCCTGGCATGAAGGAGGTGTGCTGGGGCTCAGCTGGCCTTTGTGGCCCCTCCAGCTCGGGAATTGCCCTCACCCACACCAGCCATGCCCAGTCCAAACCAACAGCTAGCAGCCCAGTGCAGGGGTGGGAGCAGAGGCATGGTCAGCCCACACCCCTGTCACAAAGAGATGGGTCTGTGTGCTGTGGGATGGGAGATGTTTGTCCTTTAGTGGTCAGATGCCCCATCTCACATGAGGCTTAGTGGAAAAGCTCATTGCTTGGCACAGCAGGGGCCCTCTGGTGACACAGCAGCCCATGCTACCAGCAAGGTGGACAGAGCTTACTGGGAACACAGCGAGCTCTGAGGAGAGCAGAGAGAGGAGCTGCCACAAGAGGGTTCCCGGGAGAGGAACCTCCTGAAGCAGAGCAACCTGTACTTGCTGTGCTACATACACTATCTGGGTCCTGCTAGACCATTTCACTAGCCTCTGGCCAGTAGAGACCTTGCACAGCTGCGGTTGCCCAGGGATGGACAGATGAAAGGTTCCGAGGTTCCCCAAAATATGACCTAAATCCGTTTTTCTTTGGAAGAGCTCTAGCGAAAACGACACTGTTTGTGTCCAGTGACGGCAGTCACTCATCACAGCCTGCCAGATTGCAGTCTAGACGTGCCAGATTGCACTGCAAACACTGTCCTTGTGGTGCTGTGGGCGTCCAAGGCTGCATGGAAGCAGGCAGAGGAGAGAGGAACACCATAACCTCCATCAGCTCACAGGCTGAGCCTGTCCTGCCACGTCCCTGCATCCTGGAGATCACCATGCAGACCCCAAGGACAGGATGGGGGGGATACACTGCAGGACCACACCAAAGACCCCCAGACACAACTCACACAGAGCAAGCACATCAGGAATCCCTGCTGCCTCTATCAAATCCAAGCCCTGAAAAACAACATTTTTCTTCTCTGTTCTTGATTTTCTCAAAAAGAGATGGCCTTTAAGCCACCACAGTGAGATAAAGGAAGCTTTTCTTCCCCTAAGAATGTTTTGGCATTTTCTGGAGAGAAAGGCTGAGGACACGGGGTGTGCAGTGTGACTCCTCTGACAAGCCAAAAGGGTGCTGCACCCTTCCCCCAGTGCCAGCACCCCCTTGCCAAGAGAGAAGCAGCAAGCATTTCACCATGTCACAGGTGACAGCAGAAAAGCAGAGAGAAACTAGGGCCCCACACCACCTCCTATGAGGCAAGGGCTAACCTGTGCCCTAACAGGTTTCATGGAAAAGGGACAGAAAGAGAGCAGCCCTGAGCCCCAACTGACCCTCTCCATCCCTGCTGCATTGCAGCACAGAAGGACCCACCCTCCTCACAAAGACACCATCAGCCAGAAGAAGGGCTGAGGGTGTCTCATCAGCCTGGGGGTCTCCTTGCATCACCCTCCACCAGCATCACCTGCCTCAGGGTGCAGCATCACTGTTCTGTGACTGAATTAAAAGTTTCAGAAAGTTTTGCTACCTCTTCACTCAAGACTGCAAGTGCACAAAGAATTATGGAAGGGATGGTTGATAGATGAAAAAAACACATTCAAAACTACTTACTGACTAATGATGCAGAAAATGTTATGAATAAGTATCCCTTTCTTGATTTATTACTTTAATTATCTGACATTCTATAGACCCCTATTAGTGGGGGTTTTTTGGTTTAGATTTCAATTTTCTGTCTCATGGTGAAAGCTATTTATCATAATAATCAGTAAAATTCAAAACCTTTTAGCAGTATTTATAAAATTCATTTACTATGTTCAACCCTTGGAGAATGACAAAGAAGGCGCATTAGCACGTGTGCTGAAGTGTTTTATGCAGAATTATCTGTCCATAAGAATGATTAAAAGTTCTTTAGAATATTTGTAATCCATTATGATTTTTTTTAATGTATTTTTTAAAAAGTTTTCCTTACCTATGCTGTGACTGGAGGCTGGGACCTGCTGATTGGGCGGCTGCTGCACCTTGGTCCGTATGATCCTGTGCGCAATGGGAAAGAAACAACCACTTAGCTAGCATCAGGCACGCAACAGGGGGGACATTAGACACTATTTTTTCAGTGCAGGACACCTATATCAATACAAAAAAATGTCTTTCTGCATATGTTTCCGTCATCATCCGCTGAAAGATCAAAGTTTGGCAGGTGGACACAGGACCACATTTTTGCCCAGAGCCCGTGCCATTAGGGTCATCAGGGTGACATTCCCCAGAGTCACAGAATGGTTCAGGTTGGAAGGGACAACAGTTGACAGCATGTCATCTAATCCAACCTCCCCACTAAAGCAGGGTCATCCCAGAGCACATTGAACAGGACTGCACCCAGATGGTTCTCAGGATGCTTCAGAGTTTGGTGCTTTGGTGCCTTTGAGGACACAGACCTCACCACCCAGGAAACAGGCATCCATTGCTACCTGGGCAACCATCAGGCCAGCACTCCCTCCCCAGGCAGCTGGACCCTTCTGAGCCCAGAGGTCCCAGCAGGCATTCTTGGGTGCTAGGACACATTTGCAAGACTGTCCTTAGAGCATCCCACGTATGGCACTCACACAGCTAAAGGCACTTGGACACACTGGAAAAGGATCTGCTTAGCCAAATTATTATTACTATTATTAAAAAAAAAAAAATTGGAATAATGCTAATCTTAAAAGCTGAACGACTACATTTATCATCACTGGATACATACAGTCTCTGCTCTGATTGATAGTGATGTCAATCAGGAAAAATTCAAGAGATACAGAAAAATCAGACGGCATGTGACATGATGCAGGACAGAGGGTACCTGCTGCAAAGGGAGATTCTGGGGAGATGCTACACACAGTGCTCACCTGCCCATGTGCTATGGAAAAACAAAAGACCAGATCAGAAACACCTCTGGAGATCATACAGCTCTGCCTCCGACTTCGGCAGAATGAAAACGGGCTTGGAAGGAGGCAAAGAACCATGCCCTTGGCTCACCACACATCCCCCTGCCCCAGACACTACTGTTACAGCAGCAAAGCCACACTGAGCATTTCTCCTCTCTGTGCCTGACAAGCTCTCCTCCCATTCCTGCCTGCCATGAATTTGAAAGAGACAGGAGGAGGGCAGTTGTCAGGCAGAGTGGGCTTGGGGGTGAACTTGCAGGAATGGACAGCAGTTCTTTGCTGGTAAGCGCCCCATAAGCAGGCACAGGGACCACGACTGGTGACACCCAAGTCGGTCCCATAAAAGGATTCACTGCCATCCCCTTCCCCTCCCATTCCTCTAAGGAGTCTGATGGAGGCTGGCAGAGGTTTGGTCTGTCCACAAGCCATCTTTCAGCTGCAACACTGAGAGTGAACTTGCTGGGTGTCAGGCACAACCAGGAGATGGGTTTGGGCAGCACAGCCCACAGAACAGCCAGCCCAGTCTGGGGGGTGGGAACAGCCGGGGCAGCAGCTTCAGCGGGTGAGCATGGCCAAAGAAAGGGGACCCAGCATGGTCGAGAGTGGAAACAGCCCCCTGCACAAGGCTGTCATGGTGAAGAAGGGTGTCCAGGGCCTTCTGACACATGAACATCTTTCTCTCAGGAGGAATGGAGACTGGAGCAGTTGAAAGCAGCTGGACAAATCTCAGTGTATATGAGCAAATCTAATCATAATGACTAATTAAGTCTTAACACTGAGACTGGCTCCTGCTATTGAAGGGTGGCCTACTATTAAAATTAATGCTATTAATTAATAATTATTATTATTATTCACTCTTACATGGGGGCAGCAGCTCAAACTTGTCTGATAAAAGGCCCCCTCAGCAGCAGGGATGAGCTGCGCGCAGCTCATCCCCATAAGCCCCAATGGTCCACAGGAACAGCATCAGCATCCTGGGAGGGAGCAACACAGCTCTGGGGAACCCCCTCTGCACTGTGGACACAGGGACAGAGAAGCAGAGCGATGCCCCTATCCTCCTCTGTGCAGAAATGGCAACTGAAGCAGGACAGGAATCACTCAACAAGATCTGTGTAGGCTCAGGTTTGTGCCGACTAGGCAGTCCCTGATTTGCACCTCAGTGGTGAACAAGAACCTCGTGGGCAGGGGCCTCCATCCTTCCCCACCAGAAAAGCCCCAAAGTATACACTCAGTGTTAAATATGAGGATAAAGCCCACAGACTACTGAAACTGGTAGGATTTAGCATTAAAGACAAGTGTTTGGATGTGAATTTGTCATATGTGATGTTCTTTGTCATATGTCTGCTCAGTCAGGGTTTTCAGAATGAACCCCTCAGCTGGCAAAAACGATTCTCTGAGTAAACAGGCTGACTCAAACAGATCGCATGCATTTCTTAAAAGGGATTGCAAATGTATAAGAAAAGGAGAAGATCCTAGCCACAGTCGCAGATGAGAAAGAATTAGATTTGCAGCCAAAAACCTTGGTGACGGATCATGAACTGGGTTTCTGATACAAGGGCAGTGGGGGTATGGGTATTATGAGTGTGGAAACATACAAGGACACGGCAAGAGGAACATGGAAACTGGCTCAAAATATGACTGGAAGCTACTTAAATCTCCCTTTCACCTAGAGCTGTGACTGCCTTTTTGGTAGTTTTTTGGAGGACATTTGAAGTTTTCCTACACAAGTACAGGACTGCTCACAACAGCCATGCTTTTCACATGACTCGTTGATGTTAATGAAAGCAGAGCTTCCCCTTAGCTATTTGATATTTTCCTTTAGTTTTCCTGATGTCTATATTATTTCTCAAGTCCTTTCTAAAACTGAAGACATCATGTCCATAGAGTTGTTGCACGCTGCTCTGGAGCCTCCAAGTCAGGGGCTCCCAAGCAGCAGCAAAGGCCGCACATGAACTGAAGCATTTTTTCTTTTAATTCCATGGACGTATCACTCGACATGCAGTCCGTCAAGGCAGAGACTGCACTCTCCACTAATGCTGGGGAAGCCACTCCAGCTATTCAAGCGGCAACTCCATGAATGCAAATCAGATTGGGATAGCCAATAAAAGAATATAGCATCAATATATTTCACGTCTGTGGACGCAAATGAGACATTTTATAGCAAGCTGTATTTGAAGAATTTGCATGCAGTCGCACATGTGAAAATCATCTCACCAGTGTGGTGAGGAGGAAGCCTGGGGCACAGCGAAAATGAAAGAACTCTGCTTCTCAGGGCCATGGGTGTACATGAGGCGACCCAAGAACTCTGCTATTCAAGTATTCATCTCTTAACTGTTGCTCTGGCAGGTCTGGAGATGTCACATAGTATTTCACTGGGTTTTTCCAACATCAGCCTTACATGCCCCTCCTCAGAAGGACTCCTTCTGAGTCCTTCTCGACTCAGAAGGAAAGAGTGGGCACAGAAGGTGTAGCAGACAAGGCAGTAGGTTAGAGCCCCTCCAGACCCTTCTATGAGCCCAGCCTTGTCTTGCAAGGCCATGGCAAAATTTCCAAACATGGGACTGAGTCTCCAAATGAGATTCCCCTGCATTTCTACAGAAGCAGTTCAAGGCCATCTAAGTTCCCCGATGTAAAAAGCAGACACTACCAACCAAATTCCCCCATTGATATTCATGCTGAACATAGGCCTGGGCCCACATCACCAACACCAAGCAGGTGTCAGGGGACAGAATGGTATCTCATACCCATGCTTTGGGTCCCTTACTTTCCCAGATGGCTGCCACTCTACTCAATGGCCATCTAAGCTTCCCCTCCAGGCAAAGCATGTCCCACTGAACTGCCACCCCACAGAGCAGAACTTGATCTTCATTTGTACCAAACAGACTGGATCATTCCCAGCAAGGTCCTCCTACTCACGGGCAGGGAAAAGGACAGGAAAGTAGCAAAGGCTGCCAGCAGAACCTGCCCACTCCTAGGAAACCCTCATCACCCATGGTACTTTAGCTGCCAAGGTAACCCCACAGATGCTCCCCAGCCCCAAGTGCCTTAGGGAAGCAGGCGAAGCTGCTTTTCTTACAAACAGCTCCAAACACCCCGTCCTACTAAAAGACAAAGATGTGGTAACAGTGCTTTTGTGGAGCATTCCACCCCAGGACAACATTGAGTTTTACCTGTTAATAGAACTGACACTGGGCACAGTGTCGTTGTCACACACTCGCTCAGCAAGGAGTCTGTCCCTGATCTCCCAGGCAAACATGGTGGGATTTTGGCGTTTGTACTCTGCAATTTTTTCAACGACTTTGGGTGTGGCGACCTTTGGTTTTGATCCTCCAATCACTCCAGGCTTAATACTCCCGGTTTCATAATACCTGGGACAACATCCAAAACAAAGCTTTGGTTATCATACACAGACAGAGAACATGCTCTGAGATTTATAGAGAACATCTTTTCAAGGTAATCAAACCCCAGCAAATCCTGAGATACATCTTCACTTTCACATACACATTTTCTGCCTATATGGTGCTTTATCACCTAATAGATTAACTTATAGTAATTGGAATTGGGCCTCAGGATACAAAATATATTTTTCTGTAATAGCAAGACAAAAGAAACAACGCAAGATTAAAGGGCATACTGAGATCCAAAATTAACTGAAAATGTGTGTTATTAATCAGCAGTACTGGCAATAATAGAAACAAATCACACCAAAGACCACTTTTTGCAGTGGAGTCCTTTGTAGCAAATTACTGTTTCTACAGAAATGCTGTCATTAATGCATACAGCTTGTAATGATTCAGAGTGAAATGAAGGCTAGGTAGAGTATTTTATTTTCACTTCTGGAATAAATATGCCAGCCTATTTTTTTCCTGTGTTTTGATTTTAATATCCATATTATGGTTTTAATAGTTCATATTTTTCAAAATGTGTTCTTTTCATCACTATGTTTTCAGTAGTTTCAATAACAAATTGTGAGGGAAAGAGAGCTGCTCATGCTCTGCAGGGGTCCAGTTGAGGCAGGGATCAGTTTCTGTGACCAGCACTTCCTTGAACGCAGCATCTTCACCCCCACCAGCATGTCTGCTGATGCCAAGGCCCCAGGAAAGGTGGAGAATGAGATCCCTAAACCAACAGAAATCAGACCGATTTCTTCACATGTAAATCACACAAGATCAACTGCTTTTGGTAGCTTTGCAATAATACATAGCAGCTGAGATCCCTGGGCTCTGCAAGTCTCCCTCTTTAACAAACAAACTCTTGAACATGCTGCTAAGAACAGAAGTCACATCATATCTGCTGAGGGCCAGAATGGAGACCGAGAATGAGATCGTACTCCTCCATGCTGCAATCGGGGTGTTCCACTCAGGAGGCTCTCTCACAGCCTGAATTTCTTTGTATCTTGTGAATTTTCTCATGACCAGATGAAATATAAATCCCATGCCTACCTGAAGCCACCACCCCAACTGCCCTAACCCTCTACACCCCTTTCAGACAGAGCAGACCCCGACTCCATCAGCCTCTCAACACAGCCCACCAAGCTGTGTTCCCAGCAGCTCAAACACAACTGCTTACTACTCTGTGCCCGCATTTCTAGCTCAGGAAAACCTCCCAAGAAGATAAGACTGATTATTAATATATTTTCCCTGCAACTAACTGACATAACCATTATACAAAGAGAAAAAAAATTCCCCATCTTTCCAGCCTGAGCAGAGCACAAACAATCTGCACAGCCAAAGTCTGCCTCACTGAAACATGCAATTATGTTAATCAAATTTTTGCCAGGCTACCTCTTTTCAGTGTTTCTGGGATAGTTCCGTATGCAGGGCCTAAAGTTCCTTTAAAGAGATTGACACCAAATTGTTCATATATGTTCTCAGATACTCTGGGTGCAAATGTTAACTCAGGCCTACCATTGTCCATGAGCCATTTACGCAATATCAATAATGGCAAGTGTCAGAGATGGATTAACTCTCCTGCTCTTATGATAATCACAATGCAGTGAGCTTTAGGGCAAAGGGGAAAAATTATTTCCTCCCACACTTCCACAAGGATGTGACAAAACAATGGCAAATGAGGCCCATAAATCCTCTAAAATCTTGCACCCCTGGCCTCAAACCTTGGCTGCTGGCACCACTTCTGTGAGGAGGATGTAGAAGGAAGCCAGACAATATTACAAATGCTACCAGACAACAACTCACAATTTTCCTAGGTCTAGGAATGGATTTCACAAATGTTTCATAGTGCTTTTCTCCAGCAGTGGTCACTGCTCTGCACTCCAGGACAGCCTGGCCAAGAGTACTCCCAGCAGCACCAGACGCCATGTGTGTGCAGAGCAGTCAAGGCTTTCCCGTGGCTGATCAGCGCCGTAGGAAAGCCACAACAGAACTTGCCTCCACAGTACTGCAGCTGTGGTGAGCTAACCAGGGGACAAGGCTCTGGTGCCTTCAGAACAGCAAGACCTCTACTCCCAAACTTGAACCCCTGCACCCCTGTCCACTCTTATAGCCTCAAGGCCTGGCAGGAAAAGGCAAGCCCTTGGGAAGGCTTTGCATGGGAGGTGAAGGACTGGGGACAGACTCCCTTCCCTGGATGTTGCCGGAGGTCATCATGATGGGGACAGCTCTCACCCTGCGCTGACATCCCCTTCGCCTCCACTCTGGCAATGAATCTGTGTGCAGTCACAGGCCTGCAGGCTGCGTGGCTACAGCATCCCTAACTCCCGTCTCCATTTTAAAGGAAAGGATGGCTGCAGCGAGCATCATTTCATGCACATCAGGTCAGGGCCTTTTCCTCACAGAGAGCTGCAAAGGCAGGCATAGGGTGGACACCCCAATGGCACCCTCCTCAGAGGGGTAAGAGCTTCACTTGCCCTGCAATTGCTGGTTACCTGTCCCTGGATGTTTTTTAAAGCTGCATCTACTACCGAAAAATTCTGATAATAAAATTCCAAATGTAAGGATTTATCGTAAGAATTCCCATTTTTCACACACACATACACATACGAGAAAATCATACACACAGAGCTGCAATTACAGAGACATTTTACCCAGTGTAATTATTAGTTAGGAAAATAATGAGCTATGAAATTCCAATTTATTGTCGACAACTTTAATGACAGAGCGCTGGAGCCTCACTCTGAGCTCTGTAGTGCAAATATATCTAACAGTAGACCTAAACAGACAAAAGTAAAACCATAAGATTTTTGCCTGGTGGGTCAACAAATTGCCTCTTTCCAAGTTGTGTGTTGGTCCTGACAGGAAATGGTGGCAATTCCAATGCAGCAGTGAGCCTCACCAGCCAAACCACACCAGCCTCGTGGAGAGCAGGAACCTGTGCTGGCTGCAGATGTGGAGCCATAGCTGAGTGAAACTTCCCATGGTGGGCAGTATAAAGCCATGGAAAGTTTTCCCATCTAAACTTTCTGGTCAAGGTATCCGTGTTCTCAAAACTCCAGCAGAAGAAGTGCATGTAGGCTGCAGAAAAGGCATATCCTTGTGACGAAGGCGGGGCACTGAGTGAAGCCTACACACTGCGGGTCTGAAACCAAGCAGGGACGTGGAGGTGCTGCTCACCAATGTGGACAAGTAGGATGTGGGAAAAACAGTGACAAGAGCTGCAAAACAAGGGGCCTCTGACCCTGACAAATCTGAACACTTATATCGCCACTGCGTAAGCAGAAATACTGCTAATCCAACACATCCCCTTTGTGATAGTACACAAAAATGCTTTCATCATCTTTGCAGCTATGCTATGTCCAGGAAAGCATGTTGGTTAGGAATTGGAAAAGAAGATTTTAAAATAAAAATGGTAAAATTCTAAACAATTGAATTAGCTGTGAAAGCTTAGCAAACACATCAGGAATTAGCTTTTTCAGATGATAAAGAAAAACACTTTCTAAAAAAAATTCTCTTTATACAAGTTGCCCAAGTACGTAAGAATACCTGGGGTTCAAAACCATTTCAAAACTCTAATTTACACAAATTAGGTTTGGGTTCATACAACAGATTTAAGGAAAAAAAAAAAGGGAAACAGCAAGCATGCCATTTTTTACCTGATTCTATGTCAAATTTTAAAAGTAAATCAGGAAATAATATGAATTCAGCATTTAATGTCCCATTGCCTTAGTATTTGGAGCAGCTCCTGACTGAACAGAGAGCTACTCCCAAAGAAGCTGAACTACGTTTAAGATGGTTACTAATTAGTTATGGTATTCTGTGCTCTCATAATCCAGTAGAAGACTGAGAAAAGACATTTCATTATACACAGCAAGACATTGCAGAATAGCTTACATGAATGAACACACTGCAATGTTGACGCAATATATAATAATATTGTTAAAAAGGGCTCTATTCAGGAAGCAAAACAAGTAACTTCCACAACTTCTACTTTTTTTTTTTCACATTTTGCTGAATATGACTCTGAGGTTTCCCTCCCTGTTCAGAACAGACAGGTGCAGGATATACACTATACATACTGCAAATACCCATGGCATTCCGCACATTGCATTAGAATTATCTACAAGAGTCTGTAAAAGGGGCAAACAAGACCTACAGATACTGGCTCTACCTTTACACATCAGACATATAAAACCATGATTTCTCAGGAAGCTGTTCTCCTCACTGGACTGATCCTGTTTGTTTTCAGCCTCTACTTCAGGGACTGGCACCGACACTTTTGACGGACACAGAAGGATTTGCCATCCCCCTTTACCTGCCAAGTATTTTGCTGACACAGCCATGGCTGACACGGAGCTGCCGGGAGATGTCACACGGCCGGACCCCTTGGTGGGCGAGTTCCACGATCCTTTGGCGAACGACATCTGGGAGGGGGCGGCCGTTCACAAAAACACCCCCCAGCTGATTCACGCCACCATGTCCTGAAACACACAGAGGAGAGGGACAAGGGCAGAAGAAGAGCTGAGTGAGAGTTTTATACGTCTCTACAAGGTAGAACCTCCGGCCCCAAGGCTCATCGGCGCTGGGCACCGCCTCCCCAGATTCGGTCAGATTTCCCCGGGAGGAGCAGGGAGGTGACCTCACTGCCGCAATGCCACTTGCTGGAGGGGAGGACCCTCCTGCCTGAAGGCAGATCGGGCCCCCTCTGGGGAAATGGCTACGAGGAACCTCTCAGTAACTCCCGGCAGCCTGGCGGCAGAGCACTCTCCTCCCCAAGTCGCCTTGGCCCAGCCACGAACTCCAGGGCAGGCCTGGTGCTGGCCCGTGGCGCGGAGGCTGCTCAGAGCCTCTGGCTCAGAGGCCAGCGGAAAATAAGGCTGGGTGATCACTCAGATACTGCCTCTGTCTAAGCACAGAAGATACTTGAAATCAGACACGCTGTGTTTTGTTTTGCTTCGTTTTGTTTTCCCCCAGATACCTTGAATTAGTCAAGTGGGGGAGGGGGGGAGGATGGGGCAGAGAGCAGGAAAGGAAAAAGGAAAAAGGAAAAAGGAAAAAGGAAAAAGGAAAAAGGAAAAAGGAAAAAGGAGAAAGGAAAGGAAAGGAAAGGAAAGGAAAGGAAAGGAAAGGAAAGGAAAGGAAAGGAAAGGAAAGGAAAGGAAAGGAAAGGAAAGGAAAGGAAAGGAAAGGAAAGGAAAGGAAAGGAAAGGAAAGGAAAGGAAAGGAAAGGAAAGGAAAGGAAAGGAAAGGAAAGGAAAGGAAAGGAAAGGAAAGGAAAGGAAAGGAAAGGAAAGGAAAGGAAAGGAAAGGAAAGGAAAGGAAAGGAAAGGAAAGGAAAGGAAAGGAATTCTGCTGCTAGAATTTACAAATGTACACCATTCTTGGAAGATATTGTGATCCCACAAATAAAACATGAACACTCGGGCAAGCCCGGTATATGACTCCTTTTCAAGCAGATTTGCACCATTGACTTTCGGCAAAGTGAATCATATATCTGGTGGGAAACAGGACCCACTTGGACGAACAGCAGTGAAACTGTGTAAACCCCATGAATAGCCATGTACATTAATCCCACGTACTAGAAGGTAATATAATTAACCCTTGAGTTGTTATTTATCCAACTACTTATATTACAGAGGAGTGGAGAAGCTAAAAACAAGGCATAGGGACAGTACAGATGCCAATTCTGGAACAAAAATAATACAGAAAATATATCTATTTGCACAGGTTTGGAACCATACTGAATAAACTGGCAAGCCAAATGCCTCAGTGTCAAAAAAGCCCTAAAATTAAAAAAAATATAGAGAGAGCTATTTTTGTTTAAATCTGATTATTTCACTACTGATAAACTGCTGTCCAACTTTGCAAACATCTTCTAAAACTGTCAGGACACGTAATGAACCCACATGAAATACACTACGTTAAATGCTATGGCGAGCAGACACAGAGTGCCTGCTCTGCCTTCATCGGTGCGAGATAGACACTCTGCCAGCGGCCCAGATCGTGCTTCCCTCCGGTGCGCCGGAAGCAGACACCAGTGCTGGGACTCCTGCCTACACTGATGCCGTGGTGCCCGGGACACCGAAGCTGCGTGGGAGAGACAGCTCGGTGGCGGAGGCAAACGCGAGCTGCCCGGAAGGCTGCGGGGATTGAGACCTCCGGCTCCCCAGGGCTTTAAGTGCAAGGAATCACGCACAGTGCATTCAGTGTGAGCGGGAAGATCTTGTGGAGGTAGTCGGGCAAGGGAAGACGGAGGGAAGGAGGAAAGAAAAGGGAAAGGAAGGAAGGGAAAGAGAGGAAGGAGGAGGGAGGGAGGGAAGGATGGAAGGAAGGAGGGAGGGAAGGAAGGAGGGAAGGAGGGAAGGAAGGAGGGAAGGAAGGAGGGAAGGAGGGAGGGAAGGATGGAAGGAGGGAAGGAGGGAAGGAGGGAAGGAGGGAAGGAGGGAGGGAGGGAGGGAGGGAGGGAGGGAGGGAAGGAAGGAAGGAAGGAAGGAAGGAAGGAAGGAAGGAAGGAAGGAAGGAAGGAAGGAAGGAAGGAAGGAAGGAAGGAAGGAAGGAAGGAAGGAAGGAAGGAAACGAGAGAAAGAGATTAAAAGAAAGGGAAAGAACAGAAAGAAAAAGGTAGAGACGGCATCATTAAGACGTGCATTTCCTCAGGGAAGGGGCCGAGTCTACCCCCGGAGCCCGTCCCCAGTACCCGGAAGCCAGCGGGAGCTGGGCCTGCCCAGGCCAGGAGCATCGACCCTCCAGGCTCCAGAAACAAAGGCTGGGGCCACTGCCGTCCCTCCCTCCAAACCTGCCACAGCCCTGGGCAGCGGCACCGGCTCCCGCCTACCGGGGCCTCTCTGCCACCGTCGCGCTGCTGGGCGGCTGCGGACCGGGGACCCCGTCGGGTCGGGGGCTGCTGGAGCTGCGGGGGTATGGAGCACCTCCCGCGGCCCGATGCCGGGATGAGGCAGCTGCCCAGCCCGGGGCCTTGGCAGGGAGCGGGGACGGATAGAGACTCGTAGGCTATTTCGGGCGGGGGGAGACCCGACGAGGCGGCCGCGGGCCTAACCCAGAGCCATGGTGCAACCGGGGCGCGCGGGAGCGAGACGAGCCGAGGGGCGGCCGTCCTGCGGAGCCGCAGGCGCGGGTCAGAGCCGCTCCGGCTACCCCCAGCCCGCCTCGGAGTCCTCGCGGCCCTGGATGGCGGCGGCCAGGGGCTCTGCCTACGCGAGTCAAGGAAACAGCGGGCACCGTCTCGGCGCCAGAAGGCACCGAAATCTCGCGCGGGACCGCCCCGGCCGCCGTTCCCTGCTCCTCCTGCTGCTGCCGGGTCCCAAGTCTCCCTTTGCATTTTTGCATGGGGGTCCCGACCCCACGTCCACCCTCACGCCCCCGAGGAGCCGCGGGTCCGGCGGCCGTTTGGCAGCGAATGGCCCGGACGTTTTCCGGCCGCGGTCGGGACCGGAGAAAAGGCACAGGCGTTTTGGTTTTATTCCGTTTGCCCCGAAATGCCTGAGGAAGACATCGATTTTCCACAGCCGCGAACGACAGAAGGCGCCGCTGAAACCCGCCGCGGGTGCTCACCCGGGGTGTGCGGCCCCACGCGCGGAGCCCGTCCTCTGTGGGCTGCAAGTCCGCTCACCAGCCGGGGCAAGAGGCGCTCTGGCAGCGGAGGATTGCGCGCCCCCCGCTCCCCCCGCATCGCGCGCAGCGGGCTTTCCGACCTTAAAGTTCACCTTTGAAAAAACATGATTTGGTTCAATGCCGGCAGAGATATAAAAGAGGGGGTCGAACGCTGCATTGCCGCGAGAGGGAAAATCCGCTTCCACGGGGGCGGCAGAGCCCGTCAGCGGCCACCGTCCCGGCTCTGGACAACCCCAGAAACCGAGCGGCGGAAGAGGGGCTAGAAATGGGCGGATGAACGGGGAGCGCAGAGAGGACAAGGGAGAGAGGGAGGAAATCTTCAGTCCCGGCGCTCGATGGTTTATTTTGCAAACAAATTTCTTTGAGCCGAAAGGCTGCGGTGCACCGGGAAATGAGATTAGTTCTACCTTAAATTCCCTCGCAATCTCTCGCTGTAATGCAGCGTTTAACTCACCATGAGAGAAGATGTCATTTCACATAACACTGTGCTAATGGATAAGTCTTCCCCGACCTCTCAAGCACAACAAATCTCGGGCGAACCCATCGTGCACGACCTGTTAACTTCACCGGCTGCCCGCTCCGCCACCCCACGCCACGATCGTGACACCGTTCTTTGGGGTTTAAAAAGACAAAATTTTCCTTCCAGCCCCTCTCTTCGTCTGTCGTGTTAGTTCAATTTGTTTGAGGGTTTGGAGGAGGTTATATTTGTTTATTTGCTTGTGGGGATTTAGTTGTTAGGGTTTTTTGGGGTGGTTTTTTTTTTGTTTTTTGCTTTATTTCCAATTAACGAATTTGAAATGTTGAAAAAGAGGAAGAATACCGTGCAGCAAACTTTTCCACTCGACGGAAATATCTGGCGGCTTTTTTCCCGGACATTTGATTTGGGGGAAAAAATAAATATATGCACATATATGTAACATCTGTGTACTCATCTATGTACACTAGCGCGCGTCCATATGTACAGATGGTTGTACACACGTCTATAGCCGTGTTTATATATCCATCTGTACAGATACACACACGTATTGACATCGCTTCTCTCTCTACCGAAAAATAGCCCCCGGACCAGATCGCTCCGGCAGCAACCCTTCACCGGCCGTCCACCGTCACACCTATCTTCCGGGGGGAACACGTCGGCGGGCGACCCGACACTGCCAGCGGAGGGAGACGATCGCGCGGGGCCCGTCGCGGCCGCTCAGACAAGTTGAAGGGCAGCCACTTACTGTGCATCGCTGCGAACGGGTCGTGCTTACAGTGTATTTCCATCGGAGCGGTCCGAGGCAGGGCGGCCTCGCCAAGCAGATCTCGATTCGCCGGCGGCGCTCAGGTTTCGGGCTGGGGGAGGGAGCCCGCGAAAAAGAACGGAGACCGACCAAAACCAAACAAACAAACAAACAAAAAAACCACCAAAAAAAAAAAACCAAAAAAAAACCAAAAACCAAACAAAAAAAAAAAACCACCCACACACACAAAAAAATCCAAACCCCAACAACAACAAAAAAACCTAAAAGAACCAATCAAACAAAATACAAAAAAACAAAATACAAAAAACACCCCAAAAAATAACAAAAACGGGAAAAATAACCAAAAAGAGGTGGAAAATTAAATGGAACAAAAACCCAAAAAAGCGAAGAGTCCCGCCTCGGCCGGGGTCGCGGTATCCGAGAGCGCTGGCCGAACGCGGCTCCCGCGTCGCTCGCAGCCTCCCGAGGCTCCGTCGGGGGGGCGCGGAGTGGCCGCCCCGGGCTAAGCCCCTGGCCTCAGCCCCTCCCCGAGCGGCCGCCGATGCGCAGCACCCACCGCCCGGCTGTGGGGCTTCACTGGGCGCGGAGGGGGAGAGCGCCTCTGTCCGGCGGGCCGGAGCCCGGCGCTACCCGCCCGACGGCTCTTTGTGCTAGCGGTGCCGGCGGCTGCGCGGCAGCGGCGGCCGAGGCGGGCGGCGGCGGGGGCGGGCGCCCCGTCCGCGGGGCTCGGTCCCGGGGCGGCGGCGCGCTCCGCCTGTGCCGCCCCCCGCCGCGCCACTCGCAGCAACTCGCGGCGCCGGGCGGGGCGGCGGCGGTGGGCGAGGGGAGCGGCGGGGGAAGGTGTGCGAGAGGGCGGGGAGCGGGGCGGGGGCCGGGCTCGCCGCGGCCCCGCGGGACCGGGCCGCCCCGTCAGCGGCCACCGTCCGACCTGGGGCGCCGGTGCGGCGCGACCATCCCTGTCCGCCCGCCGGGGCCGCGGCGCCCCCTCCCCTCTCTCCCTCCCTCCCCTCCGCCCGCCGTCGGCCGCCGGGGCGGCGGCGCCTGGCTGGCTCGGGCGGTGCGCCCGGCGCGCTGCCGGCCGGCGGCGGGCGGCGGGGGTTGTGGCGGGCGGCGGGGCGGGGGCGGGGGGCGCGGGGCCGCGGGGCGGGGCCAGGGAGAGGGCGGCGGGGGGGTCCGTCGAGGCCGCCCCGGGACCGACCCCGCCCCGCAGCCCCGCGCGGGCCTCGCAGCGCACGGAGGGGGTGGCGGGCGGCGCTTCAGCACCGCGCGGGCGGACAGCGGCGGGGGCGGGGTCCGCCCGTCATTCAACGTGGCGGCCAATCGCAAAGTTAACTTGCCGGCGTCCCGCATTGGCCGCCTGGCGGCTGCGCTGCCTATTGGCGGGCTCCGAGCCAATAATGAGCGGGGGGCGTGGCCGGACGCCCCCGCGGGTCGGGACGGCGGCGCAGCCACTCGTGACCGACTGCGTGGGTCGGTCCCCGTCGGGGCTGCAGGCCCCCCGGGCTCGGTGCTGCAGGACCCCCGACGGCCGGATGGCCCGTGCTGTGGGCGTGTGTTAGCCGGCGGCCCGATGGAGCTCCCCCTGGCCTTAGGTCTCCCCGACGCCCGGGCGGCGCGTGTCGGGACCGTGGGTCCCCGGCGCCCCCGGGAACCCGGGCGGTGGTTGCGGTCAGGGTCTCCGCTTGCTCGCGCTGCCCCCGGTCACGCCGGGGCTTGGCGCGTTCAGAGGCGGTGGATTTTCGCTGAGGGCGCCGCGCCCGGGCTGCTGCCCCGGCCGGGACCCCTGACCCGGCGAGGAGGCCCGGATAGTCTCCTCCGGCTCACACAGCCCCGCCGTGGGTGACCATGGCGGCGTGACAGAGCCCCGCCGAACCGACGTCCTTCCCCTCGGCCCCGCCGCCTGGATGTGCCCCCACAGGGATCTTTGTGGGGACAGAGCTGCGGGAGAACTCACCTCCCGTCCCAGGGCGAGACCCTTCGCCTCCGCTGAACCCTTAGGTTTTGGCAGCAGCGGGGCTGTGCCCTGGCCTCCCTTCGGCAGCGCGGGACCGGCGTCCGCCTGGGGTGGCTGAGCGCGGGCCGAGTTTTCGTTGAAGTCGAAACTGCCGGGCGCGGCCGAGCCGCCGCCGCGAAATCGGCACGTAGAGTCCGGCCGGAGAACGGCAAGGGCCGATCCCTGCGCAACCCCTCAGCCGAGCCGGGATCTGTCGGGCAGGTCGCCCACAGCCGCCGCTCGGCACCTCGACTCGGGGCAGCCGTCGGGGATGGCGGGGAGGCTGGGCCCGGGGTTGCAGCGCCGTCCTGCGCGGAGGGTGCGAGCGAGCAGGCAGAGCCGGCTCCTTTCCCGTCCGGCCTTCATCCCTGCCGTGACCCCCCGTTCTCCTTCTTGCTCACTCGGTACTGCGTTGAAGACCCCTCGGCCCAACGCTCCACAGGGGCTAGAGGCGCCAGAGGCTTTGGAGCACCCTGTCCCGGGGCCCCCGGCCCGTCCGCGTTGTCCTGCCCAGCCCAGGCAGTGTTGTCGGTGCTGCTGCCTCTGCGGCCACCCCCGCTCCCGGCTGCCTCCGCCGCGCCATGAAATGCTTTATCGATTAAACGATTATTCAGGCGATTTAACTAATAAAAGGCCCCATCGATCGCTTCGAAATTGCATTCCGCCACTGAGTCTCCAGGCCGTCTCTGCACCCGCCACCGCCCGCGCTGCCGCCGCGCTATCCGCAGGGACCCCGGGACGGGGCACCCACGGCCTCTCGCCATTACCGGTCCCTGTCCTATTGCCCATCTTGCCCCAGCCGCGGGGCAAACGGACACCAGGGAAATTGGAGGTCTCGGCAGCCCGCCGCGCCTCCCCGATGGCCCCGCGGGGAGCTGGTCCCACCCCGCCCGGCTCTGCCTCGCGTCCCGGCTCAAGTCGGCCCCCTCCTTGTCCGCGGAGCCATCGGGCTCCCCGCGGCCCCTGACCCGAGTCCCACCTGTGCGGCCGGCTCGGGGTGTCGCGTAGGTTTTCTCCAGCTCCATTCCGGCTCTTTAGGACTTGGGGAAACGCAGGCAAGAAAAAGTTTCAACGTCGTATTGCAACCTCTTCCTTTCCCCTCTTTTTTCCCTTTTCTTTTTATTGTTTTCTGTTCTTTTCTCTTTTCTTTTTATTTTCCGTTTTTCTTTTCCTCCTTTTTCGTTTTTTATTCCTTTCTTCTCTTTTCTCTTCTTTCTTTTCTTTTTCTTCCCCTTATTTTCTTTTTTTTTTTTTTCTTCTTTATTTTCTCTCTTTTTTTCTTTTCTTTTTTTTTCTTTTTTTTGTGAGGGGCTCTCTCAGGTTGGAATAATTCAACTCTTCCGCTCCCCGCCGAGCTTTTGCAGCTGATCACTGAGCTGAAACTAAACGTTTTAGGTGGAAAAAAGCCTCTGAAGGAACCGTGAAATGATTAAGAAACTAAAGAGCTCCTCGCCATGTGAGATCATGTCCTGTTCTCTAAAACATCACAAGATGTCCCCAGACGCAGCCAAAACCCAGGAAAACTCCGACATGTGCTGTAGCAGGAATCAAAGTTTGCTCGCAGCCGGCCGCTCCCCGAGCGCTCCGCCGCCCCGGCAGCGGCGGCGGCACCTGCCCGCTCTGCCTCCCCTGCCCCAAGCCCTCACCAACTTTTCAGCAGACCGACTTCCCCTTCCCGGGCCGGGGGTGACGCTGCCGCCCCCGGGGCCGCGCTCTCCACCGGGCCGGGCCACCGCAGGGGCGGGACAGGGACCCGCCTGCCGACGCCTAGAGGGTGGCGTAGAGACTCCCGGGCCCGCATCCCTCCGGCCCTGCCCTGCTCTTTCCTGGCCCGCGCCCCTCGATGGGGGACAGCCACTGGGCCGCGGCGGGGATAGGAGAACAGCAGCCCAGTGGAGGAGTGAAACGCTTGGGCAGGATTTTCCTGACCCGGAGGGGGCTTCGCTCGGGCTTTTCCCCCGCACTTCCCACTCACGCGGCGGATGCAGACCCACGGCCGCAAATGAGACTGGGGAGAGGGAAAGGGAAAAAAACACGGGGCTTCGATCTCTCTCAGGTTTATTTTTCAGCAAAACGACTGGGGGTGGTGTGGGCGGGAAATAACGGCCCTTCCCAAAGGCCAAAACAAATTTCGGCTCCGGGCCCGGCGGGTGGTCCCGCTCCCCGCGCCCACCGGCGCCTGCAGCCACGCACCCGCGCATTCTCACGGCCCGCGGCCCCTCTCCCGCGGAACGTGCCCAGACACGGAATCGATCCGCTGGCGGGGTCGCAGGTGGGCTCTGCTCTGATCCCCTGCCCGAGCTTCTCCCACTGCCCCACGGCCGCCGCCGCGCCGTGATATCGAGCAAATGATGGCAGCGAGGTTTGGGAGTGAGGGACACGGCCGGGATGTACCAGGTTTGGAGACGTGAGGCCGACGAAGGGGATCTCTCCCAGCTGCCTCGCCCGGCGCAGCCCCGCCACCCCCGCCACCCAGGCTACCACTGGGAGCTGACATGGACACAACTCTGTTTTCAAACTCTATCTTTTCCCTCCCGGGCGTCCGTTCGCCCCGGACGCAGTCGCATCCGATGACCGGCGACCTCGCGGGGCTCTGCCGGCTGCCCGTGGCCCTACGGGACCCCTGGCCGCTCGGCTCCGGAAGCGAGGCCCACTATGGCCCCTCTCCCTTTTGCTTCCCTCTGCACCAAGCTCTCTTCGCTCTCATTTTTTTACACAGAAATAGCCTCGCCGGAGCTTTTTGCCGGCTTGCCTTGAAACGCGACCTGCCGCGCCACCCGCCGCTCCGGGGTAGGGGTTCCTTCCCTGGGGAGGCGCCCCCACAGAAGCGGCCCAAAGGCACGTGAGAAACCCCGTCCCATCTCGTCCCTTCAAGCGCTCGCCTCGCCTCTCCCAGCCGACCCGGCCTCGGCAGCGCGAGCAGCGCGGGAGCGCTCCTCTGACCACACGCAGGAAAAGGAACGAAAAACATTTTATTGTCCTACAAACAGGCCGCTGGGCTCCCGCCTTCCCTCCCGCCGCTCGTCCCGGCCTGAGAGAGAGCATGGGGAGGCAGCGGCGGAGCTGCAGCGGGGACAGGCCAGGCCCCACGCGTGTGCCAGCGCCGCCGTGGCTGCGGAGACGGGCAGGCATCGACCAGCGTGGGGCCGCGGGGTGAGCAGCTCTGCGGGGTGCGCAGCTCTGCGGGTGCGGGAGTGGGAGTTGCTCCGCGTGCCGGGACCGCGTGGACTCCCCCCGATCCCGCTCGGCCATCCTCGCTGCCGCGCTAACGAAAATAACGCGGGGGCTCCGGCGGGGAGCTGCCCTTCTCGCCCCCTGTCAGCGGGGGAGGGCTGGGAGCCTCTCTGCTCTCCGCGCCGTGCCCCTCGGAGCGCGGCTGCGGGACCCCGCCGCGCCCTAACACCGACCCCAGCGGAGCCGTGACCGGGGGTGGGATTTAAGGCCCGGTGCAAGAACCTGCGCCTCACGGACGCCCAGAAGAAGCCGATGCTCTCCCTACTCAGGGGTAGTCCCTCGGGAGCTGGCAGGGTTGGGGGCTGCCAGGATGCCCCAGGATGGTCCCTGGACAATGCCTCTGCTCTCACCAGAGCAGCATCTGAGGGGGCAGAGTCGTGCCATGGCAGAAATCCCCGGGGAAGGAGGTCTCAGGGCCAGCCCACCGCGACGCTGCAGCCACAGCCGAGGGTCTCTGGCCTCGGCATGTCCCGGACCACGTCTTGGAGCGATGCTGTGCTTTCTGCACATAGAGGGGTAAAACGACAGCAAAGAGAAGAAAACGTATAGCAGCAGAAATCTGGGTTTGGAGTTTTCCAAGGACAGTTGTTGTTGCCTGCCCTCACTGAAAAGAGGAGAAGATCACGAACCCCGACCTTTTTGTCCTTTTATATCTGATGCATAACGTTAGGACGTGAAGGGTTGCCCTCCCATTCTACTCGTCCTGCAACACCCGAGGCTGCGCGGGGCTTGGCCTAACACCTGTCAGCAAACACACCTGGAGCGGCCGGAGCAGAGCACCTTTTTACCCCAGGTACCGGCCTGCGCTGCTCCTGGGGCTGTCTCCTCTGCCCGTATATTTGAGGGGGTTGGAGGAGCACAGGGTTGCAGGGAGCATCCAAAGACTCTCACCACCTTTACAGTTATCTGCATTTTCTCATATTTCTGTAAAACACATCGACACCAAATGCATGAGAGGGGGAGCGCTGCTACAAATTCTACTAATACTGCCTCAGTGTTGGCAGCATTAAAGGAGGGGGAGGCGGGGAAGAGGGGAAGATGCGGCGGAGGGTGTTGCTGATTTGGAAATAGCCGGTGTTCCTCTGCAGCACTACAGGCTCTTTTTCCTCCGATGTCTGTTGTTTTAAATTCAAAGCAGAGGAGATCTATTAGCGATCCTGGCCCACTGTGTTCCCAGAGATAACAGTCAGCTCGGAGATGGGGATGCTAATTAGACTGAAGCAATTTAAAAGGTGTTAGGGGGGGCAGTCCTGTAAAGTTCAGAGCACTTAGGTAGCATTCTCTAATACCCTCAGTGGTCTTTAGAGAGCTGTGCACAGGAAGCCATCAGAAAAAGAGGTTTGAAAGTGGAGAGAGGGGATTGGAGGCATCCTGTCAGCACCGATCCACACGGGGAAGGTGCACTGTCCCCCCAGACGATGATCTCGCAGGTGGATATGAAGGGGGGGAGATGCTGACCATCCTGTCAACACTCCATACCCCTGCCCTGTCTAGTCAGTCCAGAGAGAAGCCAGAGACGAGGTGGCCCATCTGACAAAAGCAGAGGGTTTTATTTTTGAGAGCCTGAGAGGAGGGCAGGAAATGCCTAGGGACTTCTCTTTTTTAGCCAATATTCATCAGTATTTTTCTTTCCCCTCACCTACCACTAACTTCTGTCTCAGACGCGCTGCCAGTTGCCAGGTGTCCTTGTTGGTGTATTCCCAGGGGTCTTTCTCTGGTGTATTCCGCAGAGAGAGTCACTGCCAGCACCATGACTGGGTGAAATGCTTTTCTAAAAGACTTGCACGGAGCTTTTCCACCTGACACCCAGAGGGCTGCTCCTCTTGCTGGCCCCTTGGACTTTTTTTTCTCCAGTCCACAACCACCCTGACTCGGGCCTGCCTGGTTTTGGATATAAACCTGTGTCAAAGCAGAAGGCTAACCTAGTTTATCACAGCAATGAATAGCCCAAATCTATTTAATCAGCCTAGTGTGGAAGGGTTCAGGGCTGCAGTGAAGGCTTCAGTCTCCTCTCTTGGGCACTTTCACTGATCTTGAGTGTGGTTACTTTGATAGTTAAAAAGACACAGTTTTAAAAGTCAGTGCTGCAGAACCTTGTGCCTGGTCACATGCTTACATGCACAGCTGAAAATGAGCCAAGATCCAAGGGAGGCCAAGCCACACCAGATGCTAGTTTCTACCTCTTCCTGAGAGCTCTGGGAGAAACCCCACCGTATCCTCTGAGATTACTGCAGTGACGTGGTAGTGCGAGGGCCTGGCCTCCCGGGAGCACAGCAGGGCTTGTGGGGGCCATCAGAGGGCCAAGCAGTTTGGGTTTCCCCGGCCTCTGGGTAACGGTGTCTTGTTCAAACCCGAGGGAAGAGCACGACGTAATGCCCTTTCTTCAGAAGAGCTGGAGCCCTGCAGCCCATGGGGCATGCTGGCAGCTCCTCAGGAGGAAATGTGCTTGTTCGGATGTAGTGGTAGTGGTGGGATGAGTGCTGGTTGTGTGACCAGAATGCATGGCAAAGGAAAGAGACACCCTGACGCTCTCTGGCGTGTCTGCGGATACAGAGGCCAGGCCCGGAGAAGTGGGGAGAAGGGCCAAGTTGCTGATCTCTTTGCTAGATGGAAGGTGCCGTGGAGTGCCTGGGGACCGCAGAGATCTGGGCAGAACATAGAGCAGGAACCAGATCTTTGCAGCTGTAAGTCAGGGACCTCCTGAAATAGCATCCTTGAAGTCCACCCTTTGTCACTGCACTCAGACTTTAACAATGGCCCTGGGTGCCTGGTACGTGAGATGCCCTGAGGGGCAGGTTGTCACCTCGCTTTTCTGTCAAGCACAACAGAGAATTTGGCTATGGGCCGTTGTGTTCAGCGGAACAGCTTGCTCCATTGTAAGCCTCGCTTCCCGCAGTCTAAATGCATCCTCCCATGGACGTTTTGAAAGGAGGAGCCCATTATGGCGATGTTGCAAAGCAAACAAACCAAAAATTAGTTGGGTTTGGTTTTTTTTAATGCGAGCTGTAGCTGGAAATAGTCGACTCCACGACACAATGCTTGCTTTTCCAGCCTCTCTTCAGAAATTTGAGATCAAAAATTTCACCTCAAGATCATCCCATGCTGTAACTTTTACATTTGCTGCTATTAAAACATTGAAAAAGGTCAAATTGATTCCTTTGCTGCTGAGAATTTCTGGGAAGAGAGGTAGATTGGAAGACAGGAATTTAAATCAATGATCATGTCTGCTTCCAAAAATTGCCAGCAAAGAGGAAAATACAGTGTTTAAGTGTAAGTGAGCCCATTGCTAGACATAGAAGCGTTCAGAAGGTGCAAGCAGAAGACAGGATGTTAAAGAATCTAAGGCTTTCTCGCTGCTCAAAAGCACACATATCTAGGGTATTAGCTATTACCTTTCCTAGATTAGGTTTCCTGTTATTAAACTGATACTCCTTTACTGATTGTAAGAGAGGACAGCCTCCAAACACATAATTAACTCTAATCAAACAAATGTGGAAGATGAGAAACTGGGTAGCATCAGAGACCAACATGGTCCAGAATCTTTCCAGATCAGGTGCTTAATGCCTACAGAAACACAGTACGATATTCTCCCGATCCTCCTTAGCTAACCAGTGTTTGATTGTCAAGTAAGCACATCTCTTTGTTGATGTGCTACCATGCACACAAATGGATGCTACTGTAAATCCCAGGTGCCAAACAATTTTTCATCCTAACATATTTTGCTTCCAAAGAGATTTCAAATTTCTACTTAAGTATTTACCACATACCTCATATCAGGTGCTTTAGATAGGTGTTTTAACCATCACTTTTCAGTGACTTGAAGAAAGATTTCCATCCATGGTTTTAGGAACCATACCAAAAGATGCAAGAACATGTAAACATGCATTTTATCATGCTAGTCACCAGGGCCTTTGTGCATCAAGTGCTAGATGTCCACGGCAGATATTGAAAGAAGTACACAAAAGAGGGATGGAAATGTTCATACATTTTCAACCCCCAGGCCACACTGCTACAGACCAGGAAGTTTGTCATTCACACAACAGCCCTGGGTAGAACCCCCATTAGACACATGGTTTGGAGGAGGGTTTGGGGGATGCACACACTGGGGTGCTGGATTCATCACTAAAATGGGTTTTGTGATGAGGAACTGGAGCAGCAAAGACTTCCCAACAGCATTTTGCTAGACTATCATAATGTGGACCAGCACCAGAAGCAACCAGGATGTTCATTCCACTACTGTGAACAAACATCCCTTAGACTGGAGGCTGTCCTGTGCGATAGCTCCCTGATCTGGCCCATGAACACAGATACTGCTGGAAGGGGCCTGTAGCTCAAAGGGACAGTATGGGACCATGTGGCTGGGGACCAGGACCACAAAGGTGGTGCAGGGTTGCCTGGGAAGGGATGTCTGACATCAGCAACATGTTGTGCAAGGCTGTGGCAGAGCAGCTCACAGGGGCAGCCAGGGGATTTCCCACACAGCACCTGCAGCCAGGCTCACTCAGATGCCAGGAAGGAGCAAACGACAGCTGGGTGTGTATGCTGGTCACACATTCTGGTTGTGATGCTCAGGCTTTCCATCACCACATCATCCTCGGACCCACCTGGAATGGTTTCTGACAAACT
Source organism: Entomyzon cyanotis (assembly GCA_024500445.1). NCBI lineage: Eukaryota > Metazoa > Chordata > Aves > Passeriformes > Meliphagidae > Entomyzon > Entomyzon cyanotis. Next base: position 310,874 of record JAKEPQ010000044.1, read on the forward strand.
GGAAATGGCCGAATCATGACAGTGGAATTGCATAATCATCAGGGTGACTCCACAATGGCTGGTCAGTGCGAGCCTGGCAACATTTTCCACTGCAACACCACCTCTGCTCAGCACCAGAATGTTTCTGGGGCCCATTTCTTCTGTTTTGCATGCTGTCTGGACACTCCCAGTCTGGGCCAGACCCCTCCTCCTTGCTGGTCCTCTCCCACTCCTGTTGAAAACTGCTGCTTGCCCATCAGGTTGTTCTGTTGCACAGCACTGCTCGGTAGGGCACTGCTCTGCCTAACACCAGGTTGAGAAAAATATTTGTTACCCAATGAAGAAAAAGAAAGAAAGAAGGCATTTGTTATTTGCACTTTATCAGTGATTTTACTTTCACAGGTTGGGAAGGTTTCTTGCCTCTTCATTTCAAGAATTAACTCCCCATTTTTGCTTCTGCAGCATTTCTCTCATCTGTTTCAAAGCTATTGGCCTCTCACACATTGCATGCAATAAAACAAAGCACTTTCTTCCCCTGGAAATGCTTCTGGGCACTATTTCAATCCACTGTGCCTTGAAGAATGGCTGAAGTGGCAGCAACAGATTCCAGAGGGACCAAATCATGCTCTGTCCTGGCATCTCTCATCTCTTCACCTTCATTGCATGCAAAGCTGAGAGCTCCACCCCTTCCATCATACAAAAAAGGAGATGCTCTTCCACACCAATCACATGAGCTTGGGAACAACATGTGCATGAAATTACATACTGAATTTCTCTATGGAATTTGTCCCACAAAGGGCCTGCAAGAGGATGGTAGATGCAGGGTGTGGAGGGTGTGAGACACTCTCATTGGTCATGCTACCTACAGCAACAGGTCCAAGGTGTTTTCAGTTCTGGCATTCCTTTGAGGATAATTATCGCACAAGATTGTTTTTCCCCTCTCCTTAGGTATTTTTGGTGTAATTTCTCTTTTTTCATTTGCATTCACTCTGATTGTGCAGGAGCATGGGCTGTCATTGGAGCAGATGACAAAGAGCTCTGCTCTTTCTCATCACACTGTAAATGGTCATCAGCTGGAGACTTAAAGAACAATGAAGAAATCTATTTCATTAACTTCAGATTCTGCTTACCTCCAATTATACAGCTGTATGAAAATTACCAAGTGTGAAATATAAAAATGTTGTCTTGTAATTGAAACCTTTTTTTAGGCAAATTTTGAAATCAATAAGAAGAAAATTAAAAAGGAGTGGTTTGATAATGTTTACCCTGTTTGCTCAATATATAGCTATAACTACCATAAAAAGCCATTTGCTTCATGATATGTTCTGCAGGAAAGAATACTGAACAGATCTGGAGAGGCACTTTAGACAAGGGCATGGTGTGACAGGACAAGGGGGCATGGCTTCATGCTGTCAGAAGACAGGTTTAGAGGTGATATTAGGAAGAAATTCTTCCCTGATAGGGTGGTGAGACCTGGCTTGCCCAGAGAAGCTGTGGCTGCCCCATCCCTCCAAGTTTTCGAGGCCTGGTTGGATGGGGCTTGGAGCAACCTGGTATACTGGAAAGTGTCTCTGTCCATGGCAGGGGGTGGAACTGGATGGTTTTAAGGTCACTCCCAACCAATACTGTTTTATTATTATGAACCCTGGTGCTCCCTGGGGAGTGCTGTATCACTGCCCACTCAGCTGCTCAAGCTGGAAGAAAAGACTCAATTTCCACCACTACTCTTTCTCAGTCTCAGAGATTTGTTTGAGCTGTGGTTCCAGGGATAAAACAGTGTCCGAAAAATGCCTAGGTGTGTTCCAGTCCCCATGGCTCATGGCAGCCTCATGGCTTAAGAGAGACTGTGACAATATACCCATGTATATAGCATCACTAAAGCGGAACAAAACATTCTTTAGGGGAATTTCCTCACTGCTTTTACAGCTCTGGTCGGATACTTACTTTGCTCATTAGTGCTGCTATTTTAGTTTTGTCTATATTTCTTGCCCTGTGGGACATGCATTATTTTGAGTATTGCAGTCGATTTGGGGGCAGTTTTTTATAAGTTTTGCAGCAAGGCACATGGGATGTCATTAAACATTTGTTTCACAAAGGACAGTGCCAGTTGCCCAGCTTGAAGCCCCTCTGTAAACTCCAGGTGTGACAAAGATCTTGCTTTTTCATAGGGCTGCCTTTATCTCTTCCCCTCCCTGCCTCTAGGAGTTTCCTAAGAAGATCACACAATGAAACCACAGTCCAACCTCACCCACAGCACAGGACAGGTGGAACTTGTCCCCTTGGTGAAGAAAGGTGTTTTGGTCTGGTCAGGAGGGCTGTGAGCCCAGCTGTGTCTATGCTGATCAGCTTGGCAGGGGTGCTTAGTGGGTGCTCTCCCATCTCTCTGTCTCACTGTCTGATCCAGCAGAGAGGACAGCAGGCAAGCTATCACAGTGGTATTCTTCAAAAGTAGGTCTGTCTCAGCCTGAGAAGGGAAGTGTGGTTACACTAGATTAACAGTAAGGGAAATTACAAGGAGAAAAAAGGATTCAGTCTGGAAAAATAGCCTCCACATGGAAGAGGGTGTTGGTGAGCATTTGGGGGGGGGAGGGCAGGGTTTTACCTGTGATAAGATCTGCCTGATCTATATGATTAGGGCAAAAAGACTCCAGGACAAACTGGATGATGAGAAAGGCAAAGATCAGAAACCCTCCACTGCTGTTACTTCACCTTTTAGTCTCAAATTTGACACACATTTTGCTAAAATCTCTGCCACTTGAGTTCCTGTTAGGCTCCTCAGGCTGCCAGCTCTCCACGGAGAGAGCAAGGCATTTCACATTGACAGGACTGCAGAGGACAAGATGCAAGTGGAAGCTTCTGGGTATGCAAAGCTCACAGCAAGTAAGGGGGCTCCATGTTAAAAGGACAAACTTAACAGCACTTTTGAAATCCTGTGGCTGGTGAGTCAGCAGTTCTGACTGCTAAGGGTTCTTTCTACTGCCTTATCCGCAGGAGTGACACTTAGGCACGGCAGGAGTTTCGATGACTGCCATGACTAGGCACTTCAGGAACATAGACATCCTAGAGGACAGAGCAAGCTCAGCCTGTCTGTGCCTGTTGCTTGCATCAGTCAGCCCCCAGACAGGCACTGCCTGTGTCTAGGTAAGGAGAGTAGACCCACCTTGCGCACTATCATCACCTCACCAGCAAGGATATTACGTGCTCCAGTGACACAGAATATAAGTGAGACAACTTGGCCCCCCTTTCTTCCCAACCATCCTCAAACCCACACTGACTAACAAAGGTCATTTTTACCACAGAAACTAGAGGTCTTGGTCACAGCCTGGCTCCCTGGCACTTTAGCAACCATGCAAGCTTTGCCAATAAAGACACCTTACAGACACACTCCTTCTCCTGCTCCTAATATACTGGGTTGGGATTTTCTTCCAAAAGAATTCCACTAGCAGGCTGTCTCCATCCATCCAAGCATTCTTAAGAAGCAGTCATGGTGAGATAGCAGACCTGAAATGCAGATCCTTGTCCTGTACAGGTAAGTCACCCAGCCCTCATACTAATTAATTATATGAACATGGTGAATCCTGCCTTGCAGCTGGATGAAATTCAATTTAACAACCTAATTCTCTCCGGTTCAATATCAGCATTTTAAAATATAAAAGTCTAACTCTATACTGCAGTCTTCAACCCAACCTTCAGGATGAAAGCCTGAAATTTTAAAACCACACAGAAAAAAAAGAAAGGATTTTTCTACTTGCTGTATTTGATATCTGAATACGCAAATGATTTTAAAAACAGAGTTGTACATGTATATCAGATATCATTTGAAGTAATGAGTGTATTTTTCTAATTTTCCCAATGCCAACCTAACAACGCATTTCCAATATCATGCATAATAATTAACTTGTTTTCTGTATAGTAATAAGATTAACAACTTCACATTTACATGGGGTACTGAGTTATGTTCAAATAAAATAAGTTCTAATGAGAAAAATTGGAAGTGGCAGCAAATCAATGTTCCACTCAGCAATCCAGGTTTATGTGTGTTTCTCTATCTTTCCAGCACGATTTTTGTCAAAGTTCCACTGTAAACAAGATAATTTCTTTCATGTTGGGTTAGCCAGGGTAAATATGTTTAATGAACAACAAATACATTGTAAACATTGAAATAAATCTAAATACCTTAGAAAACATCCTGAAAGCTATAGGGTGTTTCAACAGACACAGTATGTTAAATAGGGGGCTGCACTGTGTGAATTCCCCATGGAGAGAAAGCTGACACCACACACGGCATGATTTCAAACTAATTCTTAAATGCTTTATTTTAAAACATCTGCCCATATAGCATGCATCTATCAAAGTAGCTTCTTTTTATCTGTCAGACTGGGAAATTTGCTGTGTTTTCAGTAAAATACTGAAGTAGTAGCCAAAATCAGTGAATTCTAACTAAGCAGGACAAAGACTAGGGAGATTTCTAGTTTTTTCTAAAAATGGAAATTCGTGGAGGCAGGCTCCAATACTCTGCAGTGGCTGTCTGAACCTAAACCTCCAAGACTTGCCCTAACAGCCCTTTTTCCAGGACTCCCTCTTAAGCCCACATCTCCCAGATGCTGCTGTAACAAGGGGACAAACACACTGCAGCCAAACACAGGAATGAGTGATTTTTCTTGCGCATTTATGTACTAACACTGAGGGCACCCACCAGTACTGAAGGAGCCACTGGTCTCTACTGCCTTTCACAGCCAAGGAAACCAAGCTCTGCCCACTGCAATATGGTTCAGCAGGTACCTGTAAATCTCCTGCACAAATGAAGCCCACTATTACCAGGCAAAGCCTGGACCCCTTTCCAGGGCAGGTGGGCCAAAGTGGGTCCAGCCCTTGTGCCAGAGCATCCCCAGCACAACTCTGAGGCTGGTCCAGCCCAAACTGCCCGATGGAGAGCAGTGAAAATGAAGCAGCTATTAATAGCTTGTTTGTATAGCTTCCGGTACACTAGTTTCCTTGCCTCATTATAGGTGACTCAAGGTTCACTGCCCAACTGCATGGCCATCACTTCCCACAAGATCTTCAGTTGCTGACACCTTCACCAGATTTTAAGAGTTTGGGCTGAAATTTTCCATACCATATATATGACTCAGGCTACGGTCTGCCTTTTAGGGCTTCTGGTCTTTTTTCTGTTTTAGAAAAAGCTTTGATTAAAAGTAGTCATTTCTCAAGGATATAACAATCACAGAACTATAGAATATCCTAAATTGGAAGGGACCCACAAGGACCATCAAAGTCCAACTCCTGACAATCATTGCTGCGGTCCTAACACGACTTTTTTTCACAATAATTTTGTTTCAGAACACTGCTTTGACCATTTTTGACTGCCATGAGAACTTCACATTTTTGGGCTCAGGGACTCCTCCAGGCGACATGTACTTGAGGACACTGTGAACTGCTGGTTTCTGTATGATCCACAGACATTAGAAAACTGATCGTTCAAATCCTCAAATTCTCGCATACATTGAGCAGAATCTTGTCTTCCTCCCACCTTGTACTTCTTCTCAGTCCAGCTGTGTGTTGGCTTCATAAGGTCAGTGAGGAGTGTGTTTCAGCCCAACTCTTTAGCCTAGTGTGCTTTGGGCTCCCAGGGAAAGAAGCAAGGTTCAGCAGCCAAGAGAATTTGGATCCTTCCCTAAAGATGGGACTGTCAGATTCTGAGCACACAGTGAAGCCTGTCTGCCCACAGACAAGCAGCCAGTCTGTCTCTTTCCACCACAGGAGCAGCCTAAGAGGTTTTCAGAGCGATTTCTTGTCTCCTGTGGGTGGGGAATTCAATGAAACAGACCAAATATTTCCTTCTCCTAGAATCATAGAATCATTTAGGTTGGAAAACACCCTTAAGAGCATCAAGTAGAGAAAACTCCTCCCCTCATCTTACTCCAGCACTGCCATATGAAACCCTACCACTTGTCCTCTTCTGGACCACCCTGCTCCTATTGCATGCAGTACCTGGACAGACTTGGTCACCTTGAAAAGATCAGCAATTTTTGCTAATTTCATTGCAGAAATAAGTAGCAACTCAACTGGATGCTCAACAGGATGTTGAGCTAGGTATCTACTACTTATGTCTGCAATGGAATTAGCTAAAATTGCAATGTTTAAAAATAGCTCCACATTCATCATCATGATCATAATGTCCTTGTGCTGGCAGAGGTCTTTATCACCCTGCTTCCTATCAGCTTAGGAGTGGTGACAGCCCTGTGCCCCCAGTATTTCCTGCCTGGGCTACAGCCATCATAGGCTGGTTTTCCACTACCCTGGCGAAGGGCAGAGAGCTTTGCCTCCCCCATGATATGCTGCCCTGAGCCTGCTTTGCCTAGGCTTAATATGTCCTTTCACAGGAGACACGGTGCTCTGCTCCTGCAGTGTCCCCAGGGATGTGCCTCTCCAGTCTCTGTAACAGAGCCCAATTACCCCAAGGCAGACACAACTGGACACTATGCAGCACAGCTCTCACATGGATGCATCACTGCCTCAGAAGGGTCCTCTGTGCCCAGCAAACATGTTTGCACACCAGCTTTTCTTGTTCATAATCAGCACAGACACTGTGAATCTTTGGTGACAAGGGCCAGAGACTGTGCCCAAATAGTGGTGTCTAGACATGCCACCATGGGCTGTCACTCCCACAGCTCTGCAGTGATGGGCAGTTCTCCTGGAAGGTATCTGCACAGCCTAAGGCAGGAGGAATGAAGCCAGGCTAAGGCTTACTGTTAGGTTAACTAATTAAGGTTAACTACACAATTCCTGTTCCATTTGTCCTCCAGAAGGGAAAAGTGAAGGAAGAGGCAGTGACCTGTGTGGTGGCCTCGTGGCTAATGTTTCTGCATCTGTCCTAACAGCTGTCGGCACTGGCAATGTGTCAGCTGTCACAGTTGCATGCAGCTCAGTGGTTTTGCCCCCTGCCCTGGCTGCACAATCTGTTACTCTTCCTTACTGCAGACCTTGCATGAAACACCTGGATTTGGCCATGTCCCCAGCCAGCTGCCCCTGAAAGCCATTTAGATCAACCATGGCTTCACAAATGCCCAAGGGAACCGTGCCCAAGCTCTTCAGGGTGCTGCAGGGGTCAGGCCTCACATGCTGTGACACACCAGGGGCAAGTGGGTTTGTCCAGGTGTCCCTGTCTGAGTTGTTGTTCCACCTGGGGCTGTACAGCACGTAACACCTGGGGGTCATCCGTCCTGAACATGCACAGGAATAGTATAAGGAGCCAGGAGAACCTGAGAACTCACTTTGCCTTCCTGGACTCTCAGCATCATTCTCATGGTCTACCCATCTTCTGAGAGAGAGAAGCAGCCTCTGGTGGGATCTTCTTCCCATAAAAAAGTACTGCAAAGACCACCAAGAAGAAACACAGTGCTGGGAGCAGGTTCTGCAGTTGTGTGGATTGGGACATGTGGCTTACACCCCCAGCCTGAGCAGAGTGTGTTTCACTCCTCTGGTGCTGCCTGATCAGGTCTTGTGATCAGGTCTCACCACCCCTCTAATTACTGGCAGCTCTTGGAAGAGGCTGCAGCACCCACCAAGTGTGGGAGGGCTGGTCAGGGTCTGTTCTCCCACAGATGCAGCTCCTGGCCTAGCCAGGGTCCAGTGCCAAAGAGGGGGCTGATGTGGGGTTTGAAAAACATAAGAGGGGTTCACCTTGCTACAGAAACATCTATGGGGTAAGCTGGAAAACTAGCTGGGTTTAACTGGAAGTGCTCATGCACCAAAGGATGGTCATCTGGACTACAAAAAGTAAACCGACACCTAGCAGGAGTGAGACCTCTGGGGACACGTTCCTGCAAGTGGATTGATGATATTTGTCCCAGATTTGTGACAGAACAGGGTAAAATCTCTGCTGATGTTCTTCCCACAGTGAGAGCAATGTGAACAATCATGAAGATCTGGAAGAGAGGCAGTGAAAGAGCTTGGTGAATCACCTGAGAGTGAGAAACAAAATTGTGACACAGCCAGAGTGACCCTGGGAGTGGCAGCACAGACCCGCTCCCAAGAGGGGGCACACAGCAAGGGGAAGAAGGGAGAATCAGACGGACAGACTTTTGCCTCTGCCGACGCCTTGTGTACTGCTGTGGGAGGATGGAGCAATGGGCGGTGCCATGGAAGCGAAGGGGTTGCATTGGCTCTGCATCTCCTTGACGGGTCCCATCCTGCCCTTCCCACCCAGGCCCGACAGGGATCAAGGGAAGGCACACGGGGAGGAGCCACACAGGGTGTAAAGGGCTGGAAACCTTGTGGGCCCAGGCTGCACGGGTTGCCTGAGTTGTCAAGGAGGTTACAAGCACTGTCTATAAGCACCGTCTTGAAGAGAAGAAATTTGACAGAGGGGGCTGCTCAGTGCAGCAGACAAATTTAGAGAATGACCCAGCATCTGAAGCATTTTGGGCCAAGGCTAAGTCAGCCTGAAGCAGAAATCTGTTCCATGGACACCCAGCACAAACAGTCCATTTCCCACCAAAGGTTGCAGTTGCCACATGTCTCAGGTCAGCTCTGCACACCTCCCCACATCTTGCAGCAGGGAGCCATGCCCAAGGGTCACCACAACACTTCCTGAAAAATTGATTCTGCAAACACTTAAAATTTCATTATCTGAGACAGAAAATTTGTGGGGAAAGCAATGTTAGACAAGACCAAAATCTTGGTGGTAAAATAACCAGACAGGAATATCCTCCAGCTGTCTTTGCTTGTGAGGGTATTTACCAGCCTAAAGTCATCACTCCTTCCTATTGCCTCAAACTCTCCCAGTAAATGGAGAGACAGGGAACATGTCTCCAGCTGGCACAGACTGACTCTGCTCCAGATCTGTGCTAATACCCTTGTTTACATATGGCCTGACACACTCTTAATGCTAACAAGTAAATAGAAGCCTCTGGTTTGATTTATTATGCAATTACACTTGCAAAATAAGAAGGAAAAATAAGCTCGTATTAAGCACTGATACACACATTTTATTCAAGCACAAGTGGCATATGACAATGTGGATTTGCCCTTTGAGATGTCAGAGTTTAATGAAGTAGGAGAAATCCTGCAGAGAGTAGCACAGGACTTAGATTTCTCCTTATGAGGATTAACTTTGTGCCCCTGTTTAGGAAAACAAACATTTTCTGCAGTAAATGGAAGTTGTCCTCCAGCCTGGCATAGCCTTTTACCAACACTGCCAGATTACTTTGTCCTCTGCTGGCCTGTTCCTGACAATACATGTATACTTGTAGCTGGACCTGGAACCCCATGGGTCACAAGGCCCCGACATCCTGGCAGTGACAGACTTCTGCATGCAAGGTCCAGACTGCCTTTCTTTCTCAGACAAAAGAATATACACTTATCTCTATGTCTTTTTTTCTGGTGAAGAAGACCTGCAGCCTAATGGAGTGCACTGGAGGGTAACCTGTGGTTGTACAGTGGGTCACCGTATCTCATGCTCACAGTGAAAGGCTGTCCTGCCTGTTACTTCCTGGACAAAATGTGCAAGACAGTGATTCTGCCACAGCCTCGGGGCACTGCTTAAACATCACTGAAACTACTTGGCTTTGGTTCATTTCCCAGCAGAGACTCATTTAGATACTTCATGTTAGACTGTCTTTAGCAGAAGAACAGAGGTACTGCATGCAGATCATCTTCCTCTGCTCTCAGTGCTCCCAAGGGCAGGACTCCCAGGGGCGCGACATCTGCTCAAAGGACTCTGTAGCTGAATGCAGCCTGGTGAGTCCTACAGACCTGATGGAAGTCATCCAGCTGGAAAACTGGTTGCTGTATTTTCCAGTCAGACTGATGTTCAGGCCGGAAGCTGAACAGAGGAAGAGAAACATTCATTCTGGGGGAAAAAGTGATTTTCCTGGGACAACTCCTCTTCAGCCTTCCATGACACTTCCCTCGGAAGTCCCTGCTTAATCCTTAATTTCTGAAATTAAGGGTCCAGAAATTCCCATGGAAAGTGAAAAATGTTCCATCGCATTCCAAATAAATAGGTGAGCCATGGCAGATGATTCATACCTGGGAGAGGTGAACATCCCATACCGAAGGTGCTTGTCTGTCAGCACAAAAGACCACCACAGACTTTCTACTCACTGTGACAGATCTTGGATGGGGACTCCAGACAGTCTCAAAGCTCATGAACTGGAGCCCCTGCAGTGGCCATGTGGCCAGCCATTGCAGCAGTTGCACACCCTGTTACCAGCCATTTGGTTGCAAAGGTGGGAATTTAGGAGCATAATGAATGGTCACTTCATAAAGCAGACTCAAAAGTCTTCTAGCATTGTGTTGTGCCTGTGGCTTGAACCCTCTTTCCAAATTTGCTCCTGAGCCATCTCCAGAAGCAAATTCTGTGCTGAAAGTCAAGCCTAACTGACAACATTGTGTATTCTTGCTAGTGAATTTTTAGTAAGAATGTCATCAATCAGCAATTTCTCCACTAACTAATGGAACAAAGTCTGAATCTCTATTCCCTATAACCCCATCTGCTTCACTCACCTAATGCTATATTAAACCCAGTTTTCCCCATCACATCTCTGGCTTTCTGTGCAACCTCCTTTTCCCTTCAACTTCTGTGCCCCCAACAGTGATCATTTCACAGCTCCTATTTCCCCATCACCCTTCAAGAGTACCTCCAACCCTCCTGCAGCCCTGCTAACAGCACTATGCAAGAAGCAGCATGTGGTCTGGCTGGTCCCAGGGCACCTTCAAGCCAGGAGGCCACACAGACCCTTGCTGACTCCATTCTGGACCCTTCTGTCCAGTGAGGACACAAACTTCTCTCTTCTCTGTATAGTGTTGTTTTTTATTAAAACCTTGGGTATTGGGTTTGCATGGCCAAACTGTGATAGTGGAGGCCTACAGGGGTGGTTTTTTTGAGAAGCTTCTAGAACCTTCCTCCATGCACAGCAGAGCCAATCCCTGGCAGATGCAAAAACAGATGTGCCACTGGTCAATGCTGGGCCAGAATCAGAAATGGTGGTAACACCTTTGTGATAAGCAGAAGATGAAGAAGCAGAAGAAGCAGAAGAAGAAGGTTATTGCACAGTTGGAATTGCAGCCAGAGAACAGCAGGATGAGAATAAGTGAGAGGAACAACTCTGCAGACACCAAGGTCAGTGAAGAAGGATGGGGAAGAAGTTGCTCCAGGTGCAGGAGCTAAGTCTGCAGCCTGTGCTGAAGACTGTGGTAAGGCAGCTGCGCCCCTGCAGCCAATGGATCTAACAGGAGCCTGTGGAGAAGACCCGGGTGGATGCCTGAAAAGAGGCTTTGACTATGTGGGAGGCCTGTGGAGAGAAGACCCCCCACTGGAGCAGCCTATCCTTGAAGGAGTGCACCCCATGGAGGAGTGACTCATGCTGCAGCAGTCTGGGGAGGACTCACATTGCATCAGTTCGCAGAGATCTGTGGCTCATGACATGGACATACAATGGAGAAGTCATGGATAACTATCTCCCATGGGAAGGTGTCCTGCTGGAGCAGGGGAAGGACTCCTCTCCCCGAGCAGTGGCAGAAACAACATGTGATGATCTGAGCATAACCACCATTCCTGTCTCCCTGCATCGCTGGTGGAGGAGGTAAAGCTGGGAAGGCAGGAGGGGTGGGGGGAGGTGTTATGAAGATTTTATTTTACTTCTCATTATCCTGCTCTGATTTTGTTAGTAATAAATTCAATTAGTATCTCTATTCTAGTCTTTTTCGCCCATGATGGTGTTTGGTGAGTGATCTCTCAGAGTCCTTAACTCGTGAGCCCTTTGTTATATTTCCTTTCCCCTGCCCAGCTGGTGATTGACAGAGAGACTTTTGTGGATGCCAAGTATCCAGCTAGGGTCAACCTACTACAACTCACCTTGTGAGCAAAATTCCACTCTAGTTCCTCACCACTCCAGGGCACCTGACTGGAGCTGGTGGCTTGTACAGCACAAGCTTCTGATAGGGTGGAAAGCAAGACAGGGAAAAGGAACAAGAAAGGACTGATTATACAGTTGCATAACTCATTGGTTAGGGAAATCCAACTAGAAATAGTTCATGGGCTGATTTTGAGTTTACATGAAGAGAAATCAGACCTTTGGCCTGTCTCCTGATTTGACTGCAAACTTGAATCCTGGGGGACCAGGATGTTACCCTGGTGATGCTCATGGACTCCTGACACACTTGCAGGCATGGTGAGCAGAGATCCAGGACACAGCTCTGCACAGCCTTAAGGACTGTTTGGACAAACTCTCAGAGCTGCAGCAGGAAGGTCTATCATGCAGGAGCCACCATCCTCCTGTTCCAACATTCTGACTAGCTGAGAATGAGGTCACAGGACCATTCAGGCTGCAAGAGACAGCCTTCTGATCACAGTGGAGCCAGCTATGAGACCAGATCAGTGTGCTCTGCTCTTGGGAGCTCCTGCTCTTGGGAGCTCCTAACGATGGGGTCTGCACTATACTGGTCTCATTTAGCACCAATACTGGCTGCTGCTGCAGTGCAAGTCCTTGAGACCAGCTGAGTGCAGAGGGTAGAGCAGCTGACTTACTTTCAAGCAGGTGACTTTCCTCTTCTTCCTTATGTATTTGTGATCAAAGCAGCCAAACCAAGCAATCTGGAGTCCTGGGTGGATCCTCTGTCATGCCCCTCCTCTTCTCTCTCCATGTGCATTATGTTTAGGCATAATCATCCTCCCATAAGGCTCTGCCATTCTTACATTTTAATTAATACAGAATAACAAACTTGTAAACTCTGAGCAGATTTGATTTGGAACATGTTGATGTATTTGGCACCAGAAAGTGGGTCACTGATTATATTCCCTCTATGCATCTGGTACTTGTTGTTCGCTTTCTGCTGCCATGCCAGGAACACAGGTGCTAAAAATTGAACACTATTGCTCTGGATTTATGAGTCTATACTGCATTCAGTGCCCAATGTCTTAAACTTATTTTTCACCTTCTGATAGTGCTATTAAGCAGAATTATTACTTTTTAAGTTTGGGCCTTTTCCCAATAACCCCCAAAAAGTAATGAAATCTTCCAAACAGATCCATGTATATGCTAAAGGATGGAACAGAGAATTTAATCATAACGCGTGTGCATGGCTTTCAGACCAACATCTGTACATTAAGAATATGTAAAAGTACCAATTTCATGCTCTGACAGCTTATTTCACATTGATGGGGATAATGGGGATAATGCCATGGGAATGCCAAATGTCAAATCATTACATAATGCAAAGCATTCACACACTGTCTCCTGGGCCGTCACTGGTGGTTCCTTAAGGGAAATTTTCCAGTAAAAGAAGAGAAACAGGGACTGGGCCCTGCCAAAAGAAAATGGAAATCATGAAGTCAAAGCTAAGAACTACTGGCAGTGCAGCATCAAGTCTTTAAGCATAGTCTTTTCTGTCTTTGAATTTTGCTTTCACTTCTGTCAAAGATGTAATTCGCATATGTTCATTTCAAAAGATGCAGATAAGGCCAAAATGGTTTCCCATGGAGGATCTGAAAATTCTTACCACCACCACCCTCTTTTAAATAATTTATTTTCAGAAATTGTGGTTGTTCAGGAGGGTAGCCTCTCCCCTTAACCCCAGGACCCTCAGTCCAGGGACAACAGCAGAAGTGTTGTTCTCTAGCAGAGATTGCCTTGGGAGTGAGAGGAGTGCAGGACAATTATTTCCTCTCTTCATTGGAGGACTGATGCTGCAGGTTTTGCCCTTAAAATACTGGGTATTCTTACTGAATGGAATTGGGACAGAGACAGAACACTTGCAATTATTTTCCTCATTTAGTGAGAAAATTAGAGTGACTGTGGAAAGGAAATACTTTATCTGACAAGGGTCAATATGTTGTAAAATTCATTCTGTCCTCCAACAACCATGCCATACCCAATGGCAAGGGCAGTGCTTTGATCCACTGCCTGGGCAGTTACCTGTTCTGCCAGAGAAGGCAGGTGGGCACAAAGGACACACTGTGGTGACACCAGTGCACAGCATCCCTTAGTGCCTAACCTGTGTCCCTGTCACTCTCAGCAGACACTCCATGCTACTCCTCTACACAGCTCCATCTTTCCCCTCTTTTCTCCATCTCCCTCGGCTTCCCAGCTGCCTCCCACTGCCTGTGCCTCTTTCCCAGGTTCCTATCAGGCCACGCCCCTGGCTCTCTGCCCAATTTCACCCTGGTTCTCCTGACTGTCAGCTTTTGTGGCTTTGACTTCACAGAGTCCTTCCCCTCCCTCAACCCGTGCCCCCCACTCCCCACATGCTCTTCTGGTCCTCCACTGACTCACTTGGCTGAAACTGTAATTAACAAGCTTTGAAGCACTGTAGAGCTGGCTCTAAGGAGCTAAATAATTACACTCCCTTCTCTCTCCCGCTGCTCGGTTTGAAGCAGCAAAGTGGAGCATTGGGAAGAGGAGGAGCGGAGCAGGTGGGGGGTGGGAATTTAATTAACTTCTGAAGTGCTCCTGTTCCTGCTGCAGACTGCTGAGGATGATGATGGGCTATGGCTCAGGAGGTTGCATGGGTCTAAATACCATGTGGTGACTGATGTCCCTATGGTCAGTGCCCACACCCAGTGGCTCTGGGAGCTGCACATCACTTCCACACTATGATGAAGGAAGACTCTGTCAGGGCACAGCACTGAGTACCCTGAGGTCTGCCAGGGCTCAGCACTGATGATTTTCAAGCCATTCCAGTGTAAAGTGCATTTAAAGCACCAGTCCTGTGACATGGGCAAGGCAGTTTGCTGATGATGAAATGGGAGGCAAGATGGGAAAATGGTATCTGCAGTGGCAAATGTCAGCCACCTCCTCCCTCTCTTGGTTCAGCTGTTCCTCATGGCCCACCTCTGCCCTGTCTCTCCCTGCCTTCTTGCCCAGCATTTCCTGAACTGTTTCAGCCCTCCTGCAGTTGCCGCGCCTCTGGTTTCAGTTCCATATGAGGCCAGTGCAGAGAATGCTACCTGCTCCTGCCTGGTAGAGTGGAGCAGGTCCATCTTTGACCTTCAAGGAGGATGAGTGGTTCATTACCTGAAAGTTTACCTCTTTTACTGGATCAGGACAGAAGAAAAGGGAGTTCACATGCCCAGACACACAGCACAAAAAAACCACCATCAGTTGCATGTTCAAGATGAAAACAATAGGATTGCCAGGAAACAGCCTATGCAGGTCAAAGACAACTTCCCTGGGCACAAGCAACCAGAAGCAAGTACAGCCCACTTGATTCAACAAGTGTGAGTAAAAGAAGTGTTTTACAAGATTGCAAAATTAGGCACTTAAAAAGATCATTGCCCACACACATTTAATTGATCTCCTTGCAAGCCTATGTTTTTCAGTCACATCGTCATGTTGCTCCACAATGGAAGAAACACCACACACAGTTACCACCATGGCCAAGACTCCTGTGAATTTCCTGAGCAGCACCCTTGGACAGGACATCACCTTCCAGCTGTGAATTCTCCAAGAAATGCCAGGTCAAGCTGCGTCTCTCATAAGCCATTTCACCTCACAGGGCTGGTGTCTAGCAAAGTTAGAGGCGGCAGGAGCCAGCCTGACGCAGATACTTTATTAATGTGTAACACTGCTGAGGCTTATTCTGGATTCCTGTGTGCTGTTTCCCTCAACACATTTAGAAATTCACTTTGGAAAGAATCAAAGGGAAATCATCATTTCAGAGTCCTTTCTGATGGCTGTTAGCCCCAGCGGCAGAGCCATGGAGCGTCCCCCATGCTGGGAGCAGAGCAAAGGCTGAAGACACCTCCGGTGAGTAGCACCAAGCTAGTAAAAAGGCTGCGCATTCTGCTGTGCCACCTGCCGGCACCTGGACGGTGAACTGACAGGTTACGTCTCGGGGAAATCTCCCTCTTCCTTCCTTTTTTCTTTTTTAAGCACGTACAGGTTGTGGTGGAAGAACGACAATCTCCACCGGTCTCCTGCAATCTGGAAGGCTCCAGGAGACACAGCTCTGTCCCCAAGCAGTTGAGGTTGCTGCAAAACCACCTGTCCCTGCAACACGCATGGGTCTGCCCCCAGGCCCCGGCGGGCCCGTTCCTTCTTGCTGGGTTTGTGCTGCCATTTGGCGTCCCTACGCAGGGCAGGCAGGCGGGGAGGGAACAGGCTCCACGGGGTGGACGGGCAGCGCCATCGGGCGTGAAGAATGGATGCTCCTTTCCCTGCACAGACAGTTCTTCTGGGTCTGGGCAAATCGAAGCAGGAAGATGGTACTGCGGCGGCTAGAACATCCCCGGCCCCACTCGCACCCTTCCCCAGGGGAGCCCGCTGTCGGGAGTCGAGTGCGGAGGGTGCTGGTGCCGCAGGCGCAGCCTCGCAGCCTGGACTGCGCCGCTGCCCCGCAAGAGACTTCGAGCTCCAGCACACGGTGGCTTGTCAGCAGAAGAGAGAGTTGTTTTCAACTCGACTGTTCCCTGCAGCCTTGGGGCCCGGTTCTGGGCTGCAAGAAGATGCCTGCTGCCACCCTGAACAGCTCAGAAAGCTGAGAGCTGTGGGAGGAAGACAGGACATTCTCGGGAAAGGGAGTGCAGCCCCTCAGCTAAGCTAAGCACGACCAGGGATGTTGCTCAGCCCCTGTAACAGGGTGCCAAGTGAATGACACATCCTCGTCTCTTGGCCACATGTGAGCACCAGGACCTCAGGCTCTGTGCCAAGCTCTTCTCCTCTCAGGAGTGAATCACTGGCTCACAAAGATAGCATGTTCAGGACAGGAAGGGAACAGCTTGGGCTGGGCTCAGGTGCACAGCAGGTGAAGTTTATCACTCCTTCTGAAAAACAGTGCTCAGAAGCAGAGGCAACAGCAGGACTCAACTGGCTTGAGAGACAAAGTCATGCAAGGGCAAAAATGCCACGACCTGAGCATCACTCCCGAGTCCTATTGCACTGAATGCAGGCACCTCTGTCTGCAGCAGCAGAGTGCCGTGCAGCAAGGCCAGACTGGAGCTGTGCTACTCCCACCCAGGGCGAATGGTGGCACCTGAGCTGTGGTGGCCCTGTGGCAGTGTGGGAGAGAGTCCCTTAGGACAGGCAACTGGCAAAGGATGTCTCAGAGGCGATTGCGGCCTTGCTATGACGACCCCCAAAAAACTTCCTTTCAAGGGGAAATCTAGCAAGGATGAGTTCTTGCAAGCATAAAATACCACTGTAGTCAGTGCTAAATCCAAATGCTCTAGTCTTTCTCCTGCTGTTTCTACAAACAGAGAATTTTATTTCCTGGAAATGCTCTGGGCAAAGTTACCTGACCTGAGGTCTTTCTCCATATGTGTATTTTACACCATTTCTGTAGATGCAGTGGGGGCTGATGAGGCAGGGCCCGGTGGCCAACCCAGCACTCCAGCCAGGAGAGGGCAGCCCCATCCCCAGGCATCAGGCACCTGCCAGGGGATGGGGAGAGGCTGAGGGCATGGCAGGATGGCAGCTTGCAGAGAGGGGTCAGGGTCAGTAATTTGGGAAGCTGAGGTCAGACACAGACACAGTTCCACGGGTTATCCTCAGGGTCCTGAAAATTGCGTAACACTGTGCAGTTTCAGCTCGTCTTTTAATCATCTTAACAGCATATGTTTCACAGCAATTAATTATCTGATGTATTTCAGTGGGTTTCATAACATCCAGAAGCATTAAAAACATTTTTGTTTTGAAACGTGTCATGATAAGATCAGAGCAAAGTACCTGTGGCCAGTACCAGGTGTCATATCTATGCCAGGTTCCACTTGCTCTCTGCCAGAAGATAAAACATTCCTACTTGTGGGTTGGTTTTGTTCACTTCTTCCTGGACTCAGAGCCTGGAGGATCAGAGAAACACATTATTTCGCCCTTCAAGAGACAATTTTGCAGCCTGCACATACCTGCCTGTGCTAGTGTTCCCAGAGGCAAATTGCAGATTGTAATTACATTCCAGTAATGTTGAAAATAGAGTACTAGTACAGCATTAAGGAAACCCCTGAAGTCTGAAAGGCCTTCAAAAAATGAGATGGGAAATGAAAGCTCTGGGCTCAGTGGACGTGCCAGCATGCACCTATCTGTCTGCATGGGCAGCCCTGCTGGCCTCAGTGGAGCAGGGCAGGATGGAAGGGCAGCTCTGTGGTTCCAGGGCAACCAGACACACTGCCATCCCCCAAGCATACCCAGCTGGAATCTCCCTGAGCTCCCTGCATCTACTCACTGGTCCCTGCTTGCCTCTCCTGCCTCTCAGAGGCTCTGCTTAACTCCTTGCTGCTACCTGCTGCAGGTCATCCCACCTGTTACACCCACAAAAGCAGAAGCACACTGTGCGCACCCCTGTATGACTCCATTTGGCAGTATTAAACAGGATGTGTGTTTACCTGGGCAAGGGGCCCTCTCTGCTGTGCACACATCTTTGCATGTGGAGGTCCTAGAGCTTGCCAGAGGAGCTGTACCCTGGTCAGAGGATCTGTGTGTGGAGGGACGGCACCTGGAGGGAGGCAGCGTGTCCCTGATGCACACAAACACACCAGCAAGGGCAGTCAGCATCAGCTGTAAAGCTGTGCTGGTCAGTAAGTGGGCCAGGAGGTATGGGCCCTAGCATCAGGAAGGTGGATACTGGACAGAGTGGTACATTTGTGAGTTCCCTGGTGAGAGACGGGGGCATGGACCTGCTGGGTGCAGGTATGTCTGTCTGCACAGGGCTGCTGGGGACACTGGGGCAGCCACGGCTGCTGGACAGGCAGCATGTCCTGCAGGACAAGATGGTCCAGCCAGGAAGGCAGGACCTTTCTGGTGCATGTAAACACGTATGTACAGACGTGCAGATTCAGGCACATATTCATATGGTGCTCCCAGGGCTGGAGCACTTCTGCTGTGGAGATGTCCTGGAAAGCTGTAGAGCCCCTTCCAGTGTCCAAAGGGACTCCAAGAGAGCTGAAGAGGGACTTCAGACAAGGGCTGGAGTGACAGAACAAGGGCAAGGGTTTCCCATTGACAGAGGGCAAGATTAGATGGGATATTTGGAAGAAATTCCACCCCATCAGGGTGGTGAGGCCCTGGCACAGGTTGCCCAGAGAAGCTGTGGCTGCCTCATCCCTGGAAATGCTGCAGGCCACGCTGGACAGGGCTTGAAGCAACCCTATCTAGTGAAAGGAGTCCCTCTCCATGATATGGGACTAGATGAGCTTTAAGATCCTTTCCCACCGCGTCTCTTCCCTGATCAAGCTACCCGCGGTCCCCGGCGCGGCTTCTGTCAACGCCGTACATGGAGACGCGGTCCTCTCCCAGGACTGTGCTACCGGACAGGGTGCAGAACAAAGCCCGAGGTTTGCGATCTCGATTTTCAGTCAACTCTCCCCAAAGCCGCTTCCCCTCAGCGCTCCCACAGCGCGGGGGCGGGGCGGGGCGGGGCCAGGGGCGCGCGGGGGGCGGGGCCGGATGCACGTGGCCGGACGGCGCAGCCAGGCCACCGCCACTTCCTGCTCGGCGCGTCCCGGCGCGGCCGGAACAGGACAGCGGCACTGAGGGAGTCCCGGCGCTGAGCGCTTGCACCGGCAGTGAGTGAGGTGGGTGAGGGGAGTGAGTGCCGGCACGGAGTGAGTCCCGGTACCGAGTGCTGACCCTGAGTGAGTGAGTGAGTGAGTGAGTAAGTAAGTGAGTGGGTTCTGATATCGGCAGTGAGTGAGTATCGTCCGTGACTACCGGTACCCGGCCCCACCCGGCTCTGGCGCCTCCCGGCCCGACCCGGTCCCCCGCCATCCAGGGCGGGCCCCGCTCCCCGAGGCACCGGCCCCGGGTCCCCCCTCGTCCCGTGGCGGCTTCTCCGCCCCAGTCGCGGTTGCGCAACGAGGATCCCCCGCGCCCCGCGGCGGCCTCTGCCCGGGCCCGCCCCGCCGGTGCGGCCCCGGTGTCCGTGATCCTGGCCCAGCCTCCGGCTGCGGCGTGTCCCGCTGCCTCCGCCAGCCCCGGGAACAAGCCCCGGTTCCCAGCGGCCCTGGAGTTCCAGAGAAGGGCTCGGTACCCGCATGGCATTACGTGTGCCCGGACCCGCGTTCTCCCCCGGCCGCCACCGGTGCTCGGAGTGTGCATCCCTTTCCCCTGGGATCTTCCTCCGTGATTTGTTCCCGCTCACCAGACCAAATCCAGCCCTAGGATCCAAGGAACAGCAAAATCTCTGTTACTCTTTAACACGATTCAGAAAGTGGCTGTGGGAAGAAAAATCTTCTGAAAGGCTTGAAGTAAACTTG
The DNA here is from genome assembly GCA_024500445.1 of Entomyzon cyanotis. Classification (NCBI taxonomy): domain Eukaryota; kingdom Metazoa; phylum Chordata; class Aves; order Passeriformes; family Meliphagidae; genus Entomyzon; species Entomyzon cyanotis. The sequence goes on from JAKEPQ010000044.1 coordinate 331,041, forward strand.
AAATGTTTTGTTATTTTCCAGGGTTCGGGGAAGGAAGAGATATTCCTGTGACCTCCTGAAGGTATAGCTGCCACTAGAAAAATGCTGACCTCTTCTTCAAAGCTTTTCCTCTCTCTTTGCACTTCAGTTAAAGAAAGTCCAGAACAATTGTGTCTCCTCAAACAGCAAATGGGACAAGGATAGGGTTTGCGTCTCAGCATTTAGCCAAAAATCACCATTAGATCATGGAAAATGAGGGCAGAGGCTGCTCCAAACCCACCTCCTGGTACTTTTCAGTGTTTCACTGCAATGGCTTTTCCACTCCAGATGTGGCAGCCACAGGTGACTGACAGCTGCACATCTCACCTGGGACAGTGGACGGGGGTTGTGCCTTTCTCTCCTGCTCTGAGAACCACATGTTTGTCCCTGTGGGGTGTGACCAGGTTGGAATCACATTGGGTACAGAAACAGAGCAGTGGAAGAAAAAGTTTCCCAACATTGGCTTCTGATAATGAATGTATCTTTAAATACATTCGGGTTTGACCTTTTCATACCTTTCTATGGTAGCAGTAACAAAGATGTTTTTTCATTTCTGTCGTGAGCTTCTTAATAATAATTTTGTCATGGAATCCAGGCAATACAGGGTGCAAAAGCAGCTACAGCAGCTGAAATGAAAGATTTCATTTACCTGCTAGTGAACATTCAAGTTCTTTATCAGTTTCATACTGGCTGTGCCCTTACAGTGTCTCAGCAGTCTGAAACACCAGGCAGTTTATGTATCACAAATACAATGAAATTTAAATCTGACAAATAGTCTGGCTCCTGCTGTCCTGATTTCTGACCCTCTGTTTTAATAGATAGTATGGTAATTTCCTTGAAAGAGCTTTCTTTTTCATTTTGTTGCTCCTATCTGAAACAGCCTGACAATAGGTTTGTGTTTTTTCTTTGCCTTCCAAAGCAGTATAGAGCATGTTTGCTGTCCTATTCTTAATGCAGCCTGTATCAAAAAGGGTTGGATTTGACTGCAGAGATCAAACAGAGAATGAGATAAATAAGGAAGTATTTGGAATTTGTTGATGATTTGTGGTGGGAACAGTACACTTGTCTAAAAAGTCACATGCAATGGAAAAAGTAATCTTTGTATTTTAGTTTTCGTTTCCAATTTTTAAGAAATCTCAATATTTGAAGTTAAGCACGATAAACTCTGGAAGCTGTTAGAAGCTGAGAAAGTAAGAGCAGCAGAAGTGCTGGACTTAAGCAGCAGAAAGGAGGAGTTGACAGGGAGAGTCAGTGTAGGTGAGCAGGAATGACATGGGAAGGACTACCCTGAGCTTCTTACTGCAAAGTCCCTTCTGCGGATGTGTGACACCTGAGCATCCCAAACCCCCTTTGGGATTTTGGCTGAGGTATTCTGATTAACTTGTTTGTTATTTCTTGTCTGTTGGCCTTGCTTTTGCTGCCTGCCTCTAGTTGCCAGTGGTACCTCCCTTCTGACTGCCTGTTGTTGCTGCTACTCCTGCTGCTACATCACGTGTGGGATGTCAGGTTTCTAATGGGCCAGATGAAAAATGCTGGCAAGCAGGATTTGAAAATTATCCCTGTCATTACCAACTGCAGCCATTTGCAGTTTTGTTAGGAAATGGTTAAAAGGAGCTCAGGTTTCTGTGATTTTTTAAATTTTAACCTTGTTAGCTCTTGAACTGTCCTGACTTAGGGGCTAGCTGAGAGGCAGTCAGGTGCTTTTGACAAAGGCTGTGCTCTGGGTTCAGGTAGGAGTGGGATTCCTCTTGATAAAGGGATGGGGTTCTATTGTGGCCAGTGATTTGAAGTTTGGGTTTTGGCTTTTTTTTTTTGAAGTAAGGTAATCTAGTTCCAAAGTAGGATGTGTCAGCGTGTTGCTGCTCCCTGCAGCCCATCAAATCAGGTAGTCTGTGCAGGACTAATATTATGTATGTGTTTTTCTCACTCAGGTGTGAGGAGTGTCTTTATGACAGTCCAGCTGGAAATGAGATACATGTGGCACTTAGTGGTGAATATGGCTGAGAGAACAGTGACCTGAGGGGTCTCTTGCAGCTGAAACTCTTCTATGATTCTATGGAAAAGAGTGTCTGCCCATAGTCTAAACTTTTTACTGGCAAAAGGAAATCTTGCAGTCAGGTCTTTCTCTGGGTTCTCTGTATGGACTCAGTAAGAGACTGCTTCAGCTTGACAATCTGAAAAACAGCTAGACTTTGTCGAGCTCCTCTTCCCTTTCCTAGAGACTGTGTTTTTGTTTGCTTTGATGTCAGATACCTGACATGGCTGTTTCTCTTTCCTGAACAGGAAAGGCATGGCTGTGGCCTGAGTGGGAGAATGGTGAGCAGCATGTCTTCAGATTATGTTGTGATGCTGATGTTGGATGTTTCTCGTTTCCCAGTGGCCTGGTGTACATGCTGAGCAAGAGGAAAAGCCTTTCATTATCCTAGTCACGTGTGAACCTGAGAGGAAGAGGAGCTGTTGTTTGACCTTCTGAGGAGGATAGATCAAAGTGAGTGTTGTGCTTGTTGCCTATTTGTGCTGTTACCTGCATTGTAAAGTGTCCGTGAGTCAGCTCTCTGGGCTCCTGAGAGGTATCAGTGTTGTTCAGCTGCAGGTTTTCAGCAGTGGTCACCCCTTACTGTGTGTGACATTATCCACTAGATAACAGAAGGGAAGGAAGGAATGCTTGGATTCAGTTGGCTTTTGGAGTATCACTAAAAACACAGCATCTTCAGGAGGATTTGTTCATTTCTTACATTACTGAAGGTCTCTTCTCACACCTCATAACCACGTGTTGATACTGTGAATGTGCTTGATTGGAGCTCTGTTCTCACTGTGTGAATTAGAACAGGCTGTGATCTGTTTGAAACAGGGACCCCATGTGAAATTGAGAGAAATGTTGAAGTTTGGAGGTTTCATCTGGTCTGTCAGATGCTTTTCTAACTACAACCATTCAGGTGCCATTGTTTTGCTTTTTTTCCTTTCTACAGCATCCAAAGCTAGGTAGTGTTGTAAAGTAGGTTTGTTGTGTCTATTACCACCTCATTCTTTCATATATTTAGCGTATTAGGTGTAATTTTTACCCAGGAACCTGTGTGAGACAGGAGAGCCTCCATAACAGGAACCTTTGGGTTCTTTAAATACCATCATCACAAAAATTACTTCTGTACAAAGCTCACAAATCTGAATTTTTGTATGTATATGTGACTAAGTGGATTTAAACAGTACCATGCAACTTTCTTCCACAGCCAAGAAGCTGAGCTCCATCTGACAGTTTTCATGTCTAAAAAAAGCTTGATGATTTCCATCAGGATAACTGTAACACAGAAATACAGACAGACTTTTAGAGGAAGTGTTCTATTTCTTATGCTCTATGTATCGTGGTCATGGTCATGAAGTAAGGTAGTCTCTCAAAGAGGCAGGGTGACTTCAGAATGTCCTTGTATTACCTGTCTTGCCAGGGAGCAGGTTATGAGCTCTGAAGACACTCACCCTTGGGCTGGTATCACAGGATAGCTGAATTGCGAAGGAGCCTCTAGCAATTTCTGCCGTGACTAAAGCGGAGTGACTTGGAGCTACTTGCTCAGGGCTGCGTCTAGCTGGGCTTTGAAAATCCTTGGGAATGTAGACTCTGGAGTCTTTCTTGGCAACAGAGTTACATTTAATTTAAATTCCCTGTATGTAGTTATTTTGTGTCAATTCCCTTTCACGTTGTTGCTGGTCTCTACTCCAGTGAGTCTGGTTCTGTCTTGTTTACTCGCCCTGCACCAGGTGTTTGTGAGCATGGAGAAATCACTGTGAGCTTTCCCTTCTGGTGGAGTCTGAGTCTCAGCTCTAGCCTGACCTTCTACAATAGATGTTCCAATCCCTCAATGGTTTTAGTGGCCCTTTGCTGTACTCACTCCAGTACCGGAGAGTCCAAGGTGTTCTCAGCACCCTAGGTGTGGCCCCATAAGTGTCCAGATGACCTCCCTCGGGTGGGAGTGGCAAACTCATTAGATGTCACTTCCAGAAGCCAAAGTAGTTCAGCTGAAGTTGTAGTTATGGTAAATGCAAATGCATCCTGAAGTAGCTTTTGATGTTCCAGATTTGAGCCCAGATAGCTGTTAAACACAGATAGCTCGGTTTCATGATCTGTGTGCAGAGCTCTATGACTCATCTGAGCAATTTCAGGACGACCAAAGGTATCATTTGAAGGCTTGTTTTGGACATATTACCGTTCTGATATAACCGTTTGATTTTTTTGTAGACACAGACTCTTCACATTCCAGAATGTTTACCGGGTATGATGATCCTGAGAGTACTGAAGTGCATGAAGATGAACTTTATCCCGAGGAGTCATCCAGTGAGCAGAGTGTGGATAGTGAGGTGGAGTTTCAACTCTATAGCCAGATCCACTATTCCCAGAATCTTGGAGAAAGCAGCACACTGGAAATGGATGAAGAAGCTGATGTTGCAGAAGTCATGGGTCATAGTTCAGGTCTAACTGAGAAACAGGATGAAGATGAGAAATTCACTGAATTCACTGATGGTGGTACTCAGCTGTCAGATGAGCCTGAGATCATCGTTCTGTCTGATACACCGGAAGAAGACAGCATCTACAAAAGCAAGGCAAAGAGGTCAAGAAGCTCTTCAGCTCTAGGTAAAACACACATCCACCTGGTATCTTCCACACCAAATCACACCAAAGCCACTGGATGTAATGCCCTGTGTCCCGCTGAATCAGGTGTGGGCACGCCAAGGCAGAGAAAAAACACTAGTGGGAGGCCTGTTCCAGTCTGTTCTGCTGGACATCGTGCCATCCAGGATGTGTTGGTAATAGACAGCAGCTCTGAGGAGGAGAGCTTGATCTCTGACAGTGATAACGTCGAGAGCTGGATGCTTTTGGGAGCTGGTGCTGATGATGGAGATGGAGACATCATGTTGAACCTTGAGGGCTGTGCCACTCCTGTCAGCAAAGGTTAGTGCTTTTTTTTGGCTTGTTTGTTCTTGTATGGGGGCAACAATTTGTCTGCAATGACACTGATGTCAGTACTTGAAAAGAAAGATAAATGGTAACCAAAGAGGAGTGCAAGGGAATGGATGCAAAGCTGTGGTAAATGAAATGGCTATTATTTGTACCATTTTAATACCTTTATTTTAGCAACATGACATATGGAAGGAAAGACAGCATGTTTTCTGGTAGAAATTTAGAAATAATGTCAGAATGATTTGTACTGTGACCTTTTCAACTTTGCCATGTAATTTGTATTCCTGAGAGCATATAATAAGTTGCTGTGTGCCCAACCAGAGACTTTTCAACTCAGGACAGGGATGAATTGTAATAGGAAGGGGTCAGGGGGTTGAGGGCAGACCTGAGCATTTCCTCTGCCTGAATTCAGCAGGTGACTTCCCCCTCAGGAGTCTGGCAGTTTGGGCTGTTGATCTGAAGCTGTCTGACTCTTCTTATGTGGATTCTACACTGAATAATTCAGAGAAGTTTCTCCCCAGGCACTAAAGCTAAATTTCAGTGTTTAGAAAAGCATTCCTTCACATTATGGCAAAGAAAGTCCGTAAACATGATGGTTGGTGTGACAGAATTTAGGCAGGTGTTTGTTATAATCATTGTGTGTAATATACACTGTGTCACCAGCAACTGAAAACTCTGCTAGATGATCAGCCAGGATTTTGTCTTGCTCACTGGTTTCCTAGAGCACAAAGGTCATTACTGGAAACAGCGTCCCCTGCCAGGCTGAGGGAAATCATGATGGAGACAAAGGCTGGAGAAAGAAATAAAAAAAGATGTTTGTTTATACAGTGAAGTAGACCATACTTTAAAAGAAGTTAAAAAAAAAAAAAGTACCATTATTTCATTTGATGCACACACAAGTGAGGAAGTTGTGGGTGAAAGGGAGAGTTCTGTGGCACTAATCTGCAGGCTGACATCAGTGGAGTTTTTTCTCAGAGTGTCTGTAAACAGTGCTGCTGTTTGTGTGCTGCTGTTCTCATGCTGCTGCTGCCTGAGGAATAGTCTTTGCCATCTTTTTTGGTGAAACACATATTTCAGGACCATAAATGTTTGATACCCTTCTGCTGGAGTTGTGCTTGTTTTTGCATAGCTAAGCACATGCTGTGGCTTAGCAGACTTTTCTGTAAAGCATTCTGTCACCACATCAGAAGCCCCAATAAGCACACCATGCTTGGAATTCATGTAGTTTTTTCCTCCTTATAAATCTTTTAAAAGTTTCTCAGATTTGCCTTGCAGGTGTGCCAGTGCTCTCTGAGGGGGCTGTTAAAAATTGACATGGGAGTTTGGTACCGGGGGCAGTTTTCCCTGAGTTATGTCATGGTTTTGTGGCATATGTTGCAATATTTCTGGTTCATAGATCTATTAATCAATGTTGGCAATAAGCAAGCCACATACAGAGCAGAAAACAGGAGCAGAATTTCCCTGCACTGTATGAATGGGTCACACTGTTCAGAGCTAAAATTGTTTCATGGAGCGTAGGCAATATAAACAGTTTCTGAGATGTTTTAGTGGCAAATCAGACAGTCACATGAGGTCACAAATACACCTGCTCTTCTCCTACTCTGGTTTTATTCCCAACAGTAGGCCAGAACCTACTCCAAAACCCCTCCAGATTCTGCTGGAAATCAAGTAGCCCCAGTATGCAAAAGTTTGGTTCAGCTGCTCCTTTCCTTATACATTCTGTGATCCCCATGCAAAGACACAGGCTTAGAATAAATTGTGTTGTAGGTATGTGTGTGTAATGAAAAACCAAAACAGCATCAAAATAGTTGTAGGGAAGAGAAGCCATAAATCCTCCCAATGTACAGGAACCGTAATTTGTTTATTGAGCTTGTAGCTCTCATCATGTAGACTATAATATGTAACTTGTCTAATGGAAGGCGTCCTTGCCCATGGCAGGGGGTCGGAACAAAGTGATCTTTAAGGCCCCTTGTAACCAAAACCATTCCAGGATTTTGGGACTCTATAAATGACTCTGCTGAAACATGAACATAAAATTTTTCAATTCAAGGATCAGTATTTAAAAAATACGTATATTGTCCAATTATCCTCTCAGAGATATTATCTTAAAATATTTTGAGACATGCACAGTTCTGTTTTCAGGGTTTCTAGAGAGTAAGATAGGTGTTTTGGTGACAGCGCTGTATGTAAGTTACGATTTTAGAGCCTGCGGTGTCAGTCAGGATGGTCATAACATGTAAGAACTCATGAAGCCTTGCCTTTCCCTTCTCCCCTGGAACTGCCTGTGACTGTACATGGGACAGACCTCCTGTGACAGTGTTGTGGTGTGTCTAGTGTCCAGTTTGCTTCCCGTGAAACAGGGAACTGAAACATGAACAGTCCTCTGACCGTGAGAGCAGCCAGATGTGTCAGTCATTTGATGAGTCTGTTTTCATGTCTGAGTCCCTGAATAGAGATGCTGAACTTCCACTGCGTCAGAAACAACTCCTTAAGGAAAGAAATTGAGCATATCTCCTTATTCTGTTCCTTTCCCTACACCTCACTTGCCCAACCTGCTCTTGTCTAACAGCTTTATTGTTTTTAATATTCCCTGTAAACAAATAATGCTGTCCTGATGCCTCTAGTGCACAGAAAGTCTTTCCCCTATGTAGCCTTCCAGCTTCAGTCACCAGCGTCTGTTGTGATGGAAAGAGATGTTTTGCCATGGGACATGACCTCTGTGTTCTGGTGGCAGATCAAGGTTTACCTCTTGGTCCTCAGCTGCCATTGTGCAGGTTTTTGGCTGGTTCATGAGTACCAATGTTCCATACACAGAGGGGCCTCTTCCCTCCTCTCTCTGCCCTGCTGCCCTATGGTTTTAGGTGCTTTTCAGTTTCAGATTTTGCTTGTCTAGTGCCACACTAGGCCACAGCATATTTGTGCCTGTATGTCTGTAAAATTCCTGGTTTCCCTGCCAAAAGGCAGTGACCAGGTGCCTGTGTGTTTCCACCTGCCAGTGGTGGGTTTCCTGCCGTGAGTGTCAGAAAACTGGGTGATGATGCTGCAGGTTGCTGTGCTTAAAGGGTCCTACCTTCTTCACAGGGTGTTTCGAAAATGGGTAATTCGGCAACTCTAGGTCTTTGGTGTAATCTACACCTTTTTATTTTTTTAAAGTTTAGGAGTCTATAATAAAAAGTGTGCAAAAAGAATCATTACAATCTGTGCTGTGCATTAATGCAGAGAATTCATTTTCAGTGTCAGAGAGTTTCCAAGTCTTTGGAGGAGTGTTCTCTCCTCCCACCCCTTCTCTCCGCTTTGCAGTAAGAGTTTATATGATAAGAACGTTAATCTCCTGTAGTTGGAAGTCTTTCATCCATTTCTTCATTAAAACCTTCCTTTTAACATATTTCTTCTCCCATGAATAGCTGCAATCCTAATCTGGTTTTTTTTTTTTTTGAAAGACAGCTTTCAGAGCTGCAGCATTGATGTCCGGCCACTAAGGGGTACAAAAAACAATTTATCTTCTCCCTGTTATATCCTTTACCCGCCTGGCCCCTTCCTCAGAGACTGGGTGTGAATATGATCGCACTCTGGGCTTGGCAATTTTGTGGTGTGTGGCTGCTTTTGAATCCAAAGAACACTTGTAAAATGATAAAGAGAAAAAAGAAGTGTGCTTGAACATTTAGTGAATGCAAACATAAAAATATGCCTAAAATGGAAAAGAAAATTAATTTGAAAACATTTTAATTTTGCCTCTTCCGTAAAAAATCATGTAGGAAGGAGTTTTCTATTTAGCAGCAGTAACTGCAGCTTATGGAGTCAGAATGGAAATAGCAGTCTCTGATAAATTTGACTTATTATTTTATCTCTGTCAAAAAGCAAATGCCCTTTGTGAAATATCAGTATTTAAAATGGCTTGTTCTAGACATACAATTTAAATTTGTCTTAACTCTTTGTTGCACTGCAGAAACTAGTCAAAAATCTGGCCACATCTGTATTTCTTTTCTCTCTGTGCTATTATTCAAATCCCTTAGTGTATTTTTAAATGGTGAAAGGTGTAAGCTTATTTCTAAAATAGCAACAAAATACAATGAGTTGTGCTTTGCATCTTTTCCCTGACAGCTGTTTTTGAATGTGACCTTTGCATGATACAGAATGTTTTTTGTCCTGGAGTCTTGTGATTTATAGCAGCAACTTACTTTTTCCTACAAAAATGACTACCATAAATTTTTTATTTTGCGAGGCCACAGAAAAACTCTGTAAATGGTCACATTTCCCTCTGCTTATTGGATACGCAAGTTGTGGAACCACTGCATTCCATCTCAAAGTTGCTTTCAGAAGTGAAAAGATTGCTAGGTGGAAATGTGTTTAACAATCAAAATATTTTTGCTATTAATACCTAGAGGTATTACCATTATTACCTAGAGGTGTCTGCTGCATATCTTAAAAGCAGCAGGACTCCCTGGTGTGATCCACGTACCAGTTTCAGTGTCACCAAAACCCCAAAAGCAGGGATTTATGCCCCGGTTGCTTTGTGGTGGCTTGTCTGGCTGTCGCGGGCTGCTGCTCTGGAGGCCACACGCGGTGGCTGTGGACATGTCCCTGCCCAAGGGGTGGCCTCAGCCCCCCGTGACACTGCCTAGAGCAAGCGTCTCCAGAGAGGCCCAGCGTGAGCACCAGGAGCCCCACAGGCCAGCTAATGGAAAAGCACGCAGGAAAGATGTCTTGATGTAAAATCAGTGGTTTTTTAGAAGCAGCCTGTGCTGGGAGCCATATTCGTGTGGGCTGGTCAGCTGCGCATGTTGAGAGAGTGCCATCCATGGCCTGCAGCAAGGCTGGGGACAGAGGGGCTTCCAGAGCAGGGTGGGAGCCGGTGGTCTTTGGTGTCCTGCCCAGGCTGTGCCTGTCCCACACCAGCACAGAGCTCCTGCTCTTATTTCCCTCACAGCACAGCCAGGCCGTGGGGCTGTGGCTGCGTCCCCTTAGAGGGATGGACAGGGTGCTGGCAGGTTACACCACTGCGTGCGGAATCGAGTCCAAGTCTTGTGTGTTCGTGTGTGTGCTGCTGAACCCCTTTATGGGCTTGTTTCCCCCAGAACTGTACCCTGCTGAGCACTGTGATTTGGGGTATTTTCCTGTAATTTGGGGGGTTTTCTTCTCACTTGATGGCAGCTGGAACCCTGCCGTCATGGAAATGTGGTAAGAGTGGTTTGTGCATGAATTCATGCAGCAGAATGCACCCTGGAGCGGGAATCAGCAGTGGGAATCCACTTACCCCTTGGAAGATACAGCACATGCATATGGATATTTTGATTAAAGAAAAAATCTTAATCTTCTTCACCGTGTAACGTGGATACACTCGAATCTCTTGATTATTTAAGAAAAAAAATTAATAAAACTAATAAAGTGCCTTTGCAAATCCAAAGAGATTGAGGCTACGCACAACCTGCAACCTGAGCAGCCCCTTGTATCTGTTCAGATTCCGTCGTTGTATTGGACCTGGCTCTCATTTAAATTTCCTCTGGCTTGGGATTGCTGACTAGGTTTTCTGCAAGAGTGCCCATGCTTACATGGTCATATATTCTGTGTGACTTTTTTCACTTTTTCCGCCTTTTTTCCTGTTCTGTTGATAGTTGTAAGGGGATTTTCCCACCCTGCCTTCTGTTACCAGTTTGTACTTTCTTCCTTGTCCCTGTTTCTTTGGGTTTTTTACAGGCAATAACAAACTCTCATACTGCAATTGAATTTTTGAACACTGATGGGAAACTGATTTAATCCTTTCAAAGGAGAAGTTCAAGGTGTTTAAGCAATTAAAAAAAACACAGCGGAGAATATACTGGAGACAAAGGACGAAGGGGTTTAAAAAGGGAAGAAGTAAAGTTTGAGGTGAGCAGCCAGGTGTAGGTGTCAGGTAAAAGGGGACAGAAACCTGACCCTGTGCCCTGCAACACCACTGCAGTGATGCTGATCATGAGGCAGGGGTGTGTGGTCACTGCTTTCACTTTAAATCTGGAAGAAATGCAGAGGTAGCTCCTCAGGCTGCTGCAGCATTTGTGTGTGTGCTGGTACACACACACACACGTGTGACATGGGCTGGCAAGCCCTGGGGTGATGGCAGCGGTAGTCTTTATATTCTGTTAATGTATATTATTGGTATTTCCAGAATTCATATTGGTGAGTGCTGTGTGTCTTCTGTGACTGTATCCCACGTGGAATAACCCTAGTCCAGCAGCCTTTGCCAGGGGAAAACTGTGATTGCAGGGGACAGGCTGATGCATGTGGGTGCACACCCCATGTGTGGCTGCACACTCCAGCTCCTCTGCTGAGGGTCTCCAGTTCACTGCAGCATTTCTCACCAGCGTGACAGCTTTTGTAGTTATGGAATTTTAGGTTTAAGCTGTTTCTTTTTACGTGGCAATTTTTAGCAGTGGTAAAAGTTTCCCACCTGCCAGGCTCAGTCTCTTCCTCTCCGTGGTGGTGGTGTTTGACTGCTTTTCCTCTGAAGCTTTTGCTAACATCTTTAATTTCATATGAGATGCAACATCCCCAGCTATCCAGAATATGTCCTTGAGGCAATGGCATTACTAGCAGTGAGGAAAGAAGAAAATCAAAGCTCTCTGTCTATTCCTGGATTTTTGTTGGTGGATGTCACTCACCAAGAGTAACATGTCTCCCGTGCACTGCTGAGAGCCATGTGCATAGAGGCAGCTGCAAAGGTGTTTCTGTCACCAGTTTGGTGTGTTTTGGCACCAGTTTGGTATTAGTTCTGCATGTTCCTTTGCTGACAGCCTCAGGTGTGACATGTGTGTTTGGTGTTGGTGTTCCTTTCTTTGCACTTTTGTAGTGCAGATGAGGGGAATGCACTCAGAGAGCCTGAGGAGGCCTATTAGAGACAGCAGATGCCAGTGACAGTGGAAAAAGCAGCTCTTTGCCCAAAGTGAGCAGATTTCTCTGCACTTTTGCTGTCTTGCATTGTGCTGTGTGGGTGGTTGTGGTGTCCCTGTCCTAACTCTGAGCCCTTGAGGCACCACGAACAGCCAAGCATCTTCAGGACAAATCTTCTTCTGTCAACTCCTTTAAAACCTCAACAGCCAGACAGTGAGGGGGGAGCATGGGGGGAAGCTGCCAGATGCTCTTTTCGGTCTCTTTTTGAAACTCTCTGTGCATGGTGAAACACCAGAGCTTGCTCTAGCCTGCTGGAGCGGGGGCAGTGAGGCGCCGGGTGTGTTACAGCCCGGGGCTGGCAGTCCCTGCCTCATGCTGCACTTCCCTTCCTGGCTTGACGCTAACCAAAGGTAAGACACCAAGCCTGGAACTATGTCTTGTGCTTTTGAAACTTTACCTGCAGAGCTTGGGGGATTCTCCCTCCCACTGGAGCCAGAGTGGCTCCAGCCACCACTCAGAACACGGGGACTTGCTCCCCGTGAGTGTGTACGGCGACATAAATACACACGTGTGTAAGCGTAGGCACATGTATGTGCTTGTGTGTGCATATGTAGGTGTAAATGTGAAGGTTTGACATTTCTACTTGCATCACACTCCCATGGGGTATCTTGACAAAGAAAACTAAAGGGGGAAAAGTTGCCTACTTTGAACAGAAATTTCTCTGGTGTCCCAGAACACACCCGTGAGAGGGGCAGCAACATTCCCAGCCCTGGACTCTGGGTCAGAGGCTTCAGCCAGTGACAGCCCAACACAAAACTGAGCTGTCCACTCAGGCTCCCCAGGGCACAGGCAAAGCTGGCATAATTTCTCTGTACTTGAGGCTGAATGGGTGTGTTCTGAGGGGATTTCCTCATCAGGTTTTTAATTATTGTAACTCTGTTTTGGCATAAAAAGAACAGAGAACAAATCCCTCTAAGAAATCCAGGTCAGCAGTCAGAGCAGAGGGACAATTCTGTTGGCACTGATGGTGTGTGTGTTTGTATGTCTCACGTGGCGCATCTGTGTTATGTGTATGTGTGACTTTGATTTTCAGATACTGAACCCAAGTATTTAAAACACACCCTTTTGGTAAAAATGATGCCTAAAAGCTGAACTTTGGTTGCTCGCTTGGGATTTTTGTGCTAGGTTTTTTTCCATTTTGAGGAGCAGCTTAGTGCAGGTGAAACAGCACTGTTTTTCTTGTAATTTCCCTAAAAATGGAGTGATTTAGTGGTGGCTGAAGGTCACGGTCTTTTGTGTTTCGCTGTGGTTTCTCTTACAGGACGTGGTGAGGGGGCCCCAAAGGCTGCTGCCTCCAGGGGGCTGGGGGTCGTCAGTCCCTATCACAGCATCTGGAGGCAGCAGGGAGCTGTTGGCCGCTGCTTTGGGTCAGAAAGGACCTTAAAAATTCTCTTGTTCGATCTCCGTGCCATGGGCAGCAACACCTTCCACCAGACTGGGTTGCTCAGTTCTATATAATTTAAACTTTTGTAGGGCCAGCCATGAGTTTCTAGTGAAGAAAAATACTTACTTTGCTAAACAGCAGCAAAAACATTCTGGAAAATACAAATGACATGTTAGTGAGGTGTCAGTGATATGATTTTATGGTTTTAAACACAAATGATATGTTTATGACGTATGTCAGTGATGTAATTTTGGTTCTTTGCGGCATAACCCTGCAATCTCCAAAGAACAAAAGCTGCAAAACACTTTTTCCTTTTATTGCAATGCACATTTAAAAATAATTTCCCAGTGAACTCAAATAATTAGAAGGAGCACATGGAATTTTACATTTGAAGGCTTGACTACTCCTGCGTGGTTTTGTGAAGCTTAAAATCTGCAGGACTTTGAAGGAGAAAGCAGGCTCGTTAGCATTCTTCACAAAAGAAAATTTTTATGGTTCTACTTTATTTTACTGTTGCAGGAAAAGCTGAAAATTTATTAGGGGTAACTTTACTGAGACTTTCTTTTCAGTGTGGCAAATACCTGATCTCTTTTCCGTCAGTAAGACTGAGACCACTTCTCCGTCAATGTTCTTTTGTTGCCACTGCACTTTGTGTCTTACAGAGAGGAAGGACACTCACTCAGAAAATAGACATAAATGGAAAATATGCCCCAAAATTCTTGTCAGTGCTTCAGAAAATGTACAGATACAAGAACATTTCATTCAGGTGTTGCTCTTCTTTCCTGTAGTTGCTCTAAGAACATAAACATGCGAAGGGAACAACTGGGCAGGTGGGATGTGCAGGTGGAGTTTAATATATCCAATTGGTCGCTTTATTTTTTAATGTTATATTTACCATCCACAAAGAAAAACTGAAAACTACTGTTAAATGTCAATTCATTCAAGGACACAGAAAAGCATAAGAAATGCTCTTCCAGTCTGAATGGGGGATTTAGACAGCCAGTAGGTTTGTTTCAGTTTGTTTTCTAATATTTAGTTTTGTTATTATAATTTCAAAGTTTATTAATAAAACAAAATGCTACATGAGCCACAATTCTGTACAGAACAAATGAAAAATCAGGGTCTTCAAACAATTCTCATCCAGAAAAAAAAAAAGCCCCACAAATGAAGAAAATCAAAATTACATCAAAGGATCAGTATCAGGCTGTCTTCACCCAGCCCCAGACTTTAAATTCTAAGTTTTAATTATTGACCACTGTCAGTAGTTAATACATAGTTATTAGAGCAATGTCAATAATATTTACACAAATTGTAGTGTAAGCATAGATCTTCAAAATAAGGTTTCATTGTATCTTTCCAGAAAAAATTACGCTACCTGTGTGCCTTTCATCTCTATACACACAAATTTTATGTAACAAAACTCATACCTATATGTTTATCTACAGCAAAATCTTTGCTCTTATGCATATATAGTATCTCTAATTGCACAAATGTTAATTGTTTAAAGTTACATTTTTTGTTTCTTCTTTGTTTTGACTCTCCCACTCTTCTTGCTTTTTTTTTCTTTTTTTTTTTTCTTTTTTTTTTTGGAGAGAGATTCCTTTAAATACATTGTGATTATTTTAGAAACTTTAAATAAGTTGGAAGGAAACAGAACAAATCCTGGTTTGACTACAAGTTCTAAAAAGCACAGTAAGGATGACTTTTTCCTTTAACAGAAAGGTTTCACTTTCCTTCTGTTTGTTTGGGGGTTTTGGTTACAAGTAATAATGAGTAATTCACATAGATTTTGACACAAGTTATTTTGGAAACTGAAAAAGTACTGATATCTCATATATCTGCTCTGTATTGGAGAAGTTAAACTTTTTGGTCTTTTTAGCGCAGTCACAAGATCTGTCTTAGGAAATATGTCTTACTGTTAAAGTGTGGTCTCAGGATAACTGCTGTCTTTATTTTGGTATTGCTATGTTTAATCCTTGGGCTTGAAGATGAATCATCAATCCTGGAAAAGGAAAGTGTAATAAAACTTGTCATTGGGCTCTGTGTGTGTTTCACAGAGGTGTAGTCAGTCTTGTTGTCCCATTCCAATACTTATTTCTGATCCTGAAGGAGGCAAAACATTGCTGTGGCTTCTCTAGTGTGCTCTTCTTTTTGTCTCTGCTTTTTCTGATTAAAAATTTATTCACCTCTTCCAAGTTCTACCAGTGAGTTACAATATTATCCAAAGTGCAGTAAATGCCCTCTCCCCACCTTGCCAAAAGCTCTATAACTCTGCCTTTGAGAGTTCAAATTACACTCCTTGGTCTTTCTGCTCTATCCCGAAAGTAATCCCCTGACATAATTTCAAATAATAGGGAACTCATCTTTGGAATTATGCCGGTAATACCTTTGGTGGCGCATGTGATAGTTTGAAAGATACTGTCAGGTTGTTATTTAATTGGAATACTGTCCATGTCATATTTTTAAATTATTCATGCTTTTTGAAAACTATGGTGAGGACTAGAAAGCAGCCAGCTGTGTAGTAGCCTTAAAATGTACATTAGGTATCACACAAAAAAAATTTTTTAAGAAAGAGAGAGAAGAAAGAAAACAGCTGTTAAATACCATTTTGCAGGCATGAGTTATTTTCCACGGCCGAGAAAAATCATCTTCTGAATTGTGCTGCTTAAGGATGTTCAGTGTCAGCAAATTTGAGGATTTGTGGTGTTTAGGGCATATTGCATATGTGGGTTGCTAACGTGTCGAGCCTAAGGACAAAAGTGGGTAAATATGAAGATGTCTAAATTTCACCCCTTTGTAAAACTAAACTGGTGAACTGACTGGTAAAACCAATTCCATCTCAGCCTTGGGTTTTGAACACAAGAGGTCTTGGACATGACAAAGATCTCACATTCTTATAGGTGTGGGAAGGCAGAAATCCAACTCAGTCTTACAGAGGTGGAGCATTTGGCTGGGACCTCTTATTCCTAAACAAAGACAACCCTGCAGTGTAAGGAATCCTTGCAGGGCAGGTGGCATGTTATAGCTCCATGGTTCTCGGAGGATGGCATTACCTCAGGAATTAACATCCCACAGCACAGGGCATCTGGAGCAGCACAGAGACCCATGCAGAAGCTGTGGGGCATTTAAGCATTTGAAGAGAAGAAATGCACTACCCAGGAGGCAAATTATAGAGTAAACTCTGACAGAAACAGCTAGAATATGTTGTTTTGTTCACATATTTTACTTGATGGAATTTGTGTATGCATCTGAATATATGTGTAGCTGAGGTGGATGCTGCGGATTTGGCTGTCTGTGTCTTTGTGGAGGGAGGGAGGGAGGGAGGGAGAGAGGGGTGTGCTGCATAGGGGTGTATTGCAGGAGGTATCAGGCACAGCCTGGGGATGGGGCTCCCTGGGTTCCAGCAGTGGCAGTGGGCTCCTGCCCAGCTCAGCTGGGTGGGAACACCTCTGTTCCAGCCAGTACCTGGTGCCAGCCAGCCAGGAGAAAGGATTCCAGGGGACAGCCAGGGCACAGCCGGCTCCAGGGACAGGAGCAAGCAGCACACCCGGCTGTGTGCTCAGCTTGCCCAGCCAGCCCACCCACCCAGGGAAATAGAGTCTTGGCTCATCCAGTGACTGAAAAAGTGAATTTGCTTATTTAATGACAAGGCTTCCTTAATGCCACCAAATATCTGTAACACACAGTGCTAAATAACCTGGTTCTATTATATGTTTAATTAGAAAAACAATAGTAAAACTTCTAAAATATATAATAATATATTAATAACTTTTAATCACTAGTATGTTCTCTCTGAGAAACCAGCTTTAATGACAGAAATTAAAAAGGCTAAACCTTATTTCTGGCACTTAATTTCACGTTTACGGTGAGTTCAAACAAAGCCCACAAAGTCACAGCTTTGAGCACGATGTGCTCCTGGTGGTGCTCACCTGCTCTGTGACACAGCACGTTGTTGTGATTCCATCAGGTGTGTCTTAAGGCAGACTTGCTCATGATGTGGTGAAGGTGGTCACCTGAGGAGCAGAGTCACATTCAGGTGCTCCTTGTCCTGTGCGTCTGAAGCCTCCTCTTTGCCTCTGTTATTAGTGCAAGAAGGAGACTTAAATGTGTCTGTCTTCTTTCATTTTCGCTGTTATTTCTGCAATCCTGGCTGCCATGCTTGAGATGGGTCAGTACAAGTAAGTGACAAATGTATAATTAAAAAATACAGCCGTTTCTTTTGGGTGTAATGATGGCTCAGACTACTAAATCAGTGAATTGAGTGAAGTTCTTACTATTTCTTTACATATTACAGAGATCCCCTTAAACCCACTAAATATGTCAGATTTGAGAGGTAAAAGTACTGTGCTGCTCTTTACAGAAAGAAATAATAGTGCTCAAGTGATGTTCTTTCAGCCTTGGCATAACTGTGAGGTCAAAGCAGACATATACTGTACGAAACTGTCCTCCAAAATCTTGGAAAATTATTTTCTGGTGTATTATTGTAATTGAGCACAGATTCTGGAAGCTAATAGTCTTAATTCTGATTGGTTTCCTGTCTTCACCATGGCAGCTTTCCTTTAATTTAGGAAAAAAAAAAACTAAAAGGGAATAAAAGAGAGTTCTTTTCTTAACTAAGTAATAAATTTTGCTAGCAATTGCTTTTATTTGAGGTTACTCAAACTTCCGTTCTGTTCCATTCTGTTCCATCGTTAATGTGTAACTGAACACTGTGCTGTTATTTTCCATATTAATTTCCTGATTTTGGGGAGAAACCAATTTTAAGACACATTAAATGCCAAGGAAATTAGGGTAGATGCAAAATTTAATTTATGTAGTATTTCAATACTTGCAGATATATTGAAGACTAGAAAATAATTTCTTATCATTTTGAGGGAATTTTTCTTGAATAAGCAGGCTTATGTCATCTGAATTTTTGACTTTATAGCATTTCAATGCTTTTTCAATAATTGTGGGTAACTTCTGTTTCTTTTAAGAGAGAAATTATGTGCAAAAATAATCTTTACTATAGATACTAAGTGGAAGAATCAAGTATTTGGATGTTAAGCAGGAGAGTTTTGACGCTGAATACTTATCATTGATACTGTTACACCAATTTTAAAGAATGTATGACTATATATAATTGGGAGTTACACTTAAAGAGCTTTAAAATTAAAGTTACCGCATAGTATACCTTGTCTCAAACTCATATTTTTCTGGACTTGGTTGTAAAAGCTGCCTGGGTGGGACAGAAATTGACACATCTTGCATGGCTGAGACCTGTGATGTTGCGTAGGTTAATATTTTTTAAACCATGGGGGTTTAAACAAACAGACAAACATGGGGGTTAAACAAACAGACAAACAAACAAAACAAAACAGAAAAACAACTGGCACTAAGGGAAAAAAAGTACTTAGAACAGTAAGACCCAAAGTTAAAAGTGCCCAGGCATTTAATTAATAATTTGAACAGCATGCAGTGAACACACTCCAGAAAGCAGGGAGGTTTTTGTTCAGCAAAACACTCACACATGCTTGCCTTCAAATGCTGACTTGTGTCCTGTAGATTTGGGGTTGTAGCTCACCTGGCTGCACCTGACAAGGTGTGTGTCATTGCAGCAAGGAACATTTCAGTTTACAGTGAGAGTGTAAGACTAGAAGAGCAGCATGGCCATGGGGCAGTTTTTAAAAAAGAGAGTATTTGCTCTGCATTTCACCCTCCTGCAGCCCTGCCAGTGTCTAGGCACTGCCATGTCCCAGGAAATGGCACCTCCAGGTGTTCCACATGATGGATGACCTATGATGGCCACATGAGTAGGCACAGGCTTTAAAAGATTTTAATTTTTCATAGAATCACAGAATCATAGCCTAGTTTGGATCAGAAGGGATTTTAAAGCCCATCTTGTTCCAATCCCTTGCCATGGGCAGGGACACATTCCACTGTCCAGGCTGCTCCAAGCCCCAGTGTCCAGCCTGGCCTTGGACACTTCCAGGGATCTACGGGCAGCCACAGCTTCTCTGGGCACCCTGGGCCAGGGCCTCCCCACCCTCACAGGGAACAATTCCTTCCCAGTATCCCATCTAACACAGCCTTCTATCAGTGTGAAGCCAGTTTTGATATCCTGTTTTAATTTGTAACATATTGTGCATTTAAAGCTTTGTGGGAAGGGTCTAGTGAAATAGTGTAGTAACTCCAGACCACCCTTCCCACTCAGGTGATGGTGAGGCACTCTGGGATTGTCTAGCATTGGCTGTCAGAAGCTGTTCCACACCAGGCAGCACTACAGGCTGGGGCAGTATCCTTCCTTATTGACATTTGCTGGATTGTGAATAAAGCCCAGAATGTAGTATGCTACAAATAATGCTTTTCTTCTGGCTGCATGGTATATTTAATGCAGAGCGATAATAGTGAAATCAGTATTGCAATCTCTTTTTTTTTTTTACAAGAGTTTTCGTATCGGGTGGACATACACTGCTTTAACTCCTTAAGACACATAAGCAGACTTCTTTTCAAAAGTTGGGCAGAACCTTTTTATATGGTCTGTGAAGAACTACTTTTCTCACTTAAGAGAAAATGTATTTTTATCAGCTTTTCAGCACCAGTTGAAAGATATGTAAAGACTGTGCTTATTTGACAGTATTAGTATGTAAAAGAGCTCCAGAAGAGGGGGGGATGCACTTTGGGTGATGACCTGGAATGGCAGTACAAGGTGAAATGGCTTCACACTGACAGAGGGATGTGTTAGATGGGATATTGGGAAGATATTCTTCCCTTTGAGTGTGGTAAGGCCCTGGCACAGGGTGCCCAGAGAAGCTGTGGTTGCCCCTGGATTCCTGGCAGTGTCCAGGACCAGGCTGTTTAAGCCACTGGGCTTGGAGCAGCCTGGTATAGTGGGAGGTGTCCCCATCCATGGCAGAGGTGGGACTGCATCAGATTTGAGGTCCCTCCCTGTCCAGAGCAGTGTGTGATTCTGTGATTTCGTGGCTGGAGCTCGTGGTGCTAGCAGTCAAGACCTGGCCCCGATGTGGTGACAGCAGCACACACTGTGTAGGTGTGTGCTGCAATGGCACTATTGTCACCAGGCCACAGTGGGCCAGGTGTGAACCACAGGACTTTCAGAATTTATGATTGTTAAAAAGCTGCTGCAGTGTCCAAACTATTTCGGTGTTTAAAATGTAACAATGTAAACCAACTGCACTTTTTAAAATGAACATTAGCTTTTGTAAACTATAAGCCCTGATACACCATGCTAAAGTAACCATTAAACTTTTTGCTCTGATAGGAACAATTGTTTAACAAATACAATAATACATGAAAATAACACAGTTTATTGAATTCCTAGAGGGGAAAAAAAAGGAGAAATTAGTCTTTATAATCTTAACATGTGGAACATGGGGTTTGGGTGCAGAGGACAGCACAGGAGTGCAAAAAGGCATGGGAGCTTAGAGCTTTAATAAGTGACAGTCTTCCAGATGTCTGCTGTCAGTTTGTGTTCATTGTGACATAATAAAAAAAAATGTAGATATGCATAATTTATCAATGCCATGCACAAGATTACATGGATCTCATTTTAAAATTAAAATGAAAGATCCCCATTTCTGGCACTATCATGTAACAAAATATTTTAGGGTGCCCTTGTTAAGGGTAGGAGCTGAGATCTATATTTCATCTGTTTAAACAAATGCTGCTTTTACTCCAACAGTGTTTACCCAAATAAGCATATAATCAGTGAAACCCTGAGTCAGGACATCGGTATCAGTGTTTTAGTGGTGAGCCAAGGTGTGGAAAAATCGGGTGGTGGGGCCCAGTGTGTCTGGGAAAGCTGGAAAGTGGACTGGCATAAAAATCACACTGTTTCTTTTGTAAGATATTTCAAATTTTTTGGTGGTCTTGCCTTTTACTTTACATTGGGAGAAATACAAGAGGGTTTTCATGCTGTGCCTTGATCACAGCACATCCAGACATGAAACTTAGATGAGCATGAAGCAGATAGGAGTAACCTGTGTAAATCTTTATTGGCATTTTTGTAGGAAAGAGGTGGAGCTTATTTTTTTTCCCTGTCACTGTTAAGGTGTGTTCCTAAAATATGATGGATTTATGAATATGTTGAACATGTCTTTCCTTTTTTGTCTTATTTCTGTGCTCCTCACTTGCAGGCAAGATGGGTGAACAATGAGCTGTGTGGTGTGACAGGTAAATTTCACAATTTACCTGCTGTAATGGTGTGCTCTGTGCTGCCATTCAATCATCTCAGAATTTTACTTGCCTGATTAGTTGAGTGCAGCAGATTTTCAATTTAAATGTAACTTCATCTGCTTGATTAAAAATGTAACAGAACATTATCTGTTGCAAATAAATTTCAGAGGAAAAGATGATTTTCCCTGTTTAAAAATAACATCTGTTTATATTGGCTGGGAGCAGATGATTAATACCTCTCTAATTTCGAGGTTTACCAGTCCAGCTCACCTGTCTCTTTGCATGGATAGCTGAAATTGATGGCTGTCGGGTATAAACATTTACCTGTTGATGTTTATTTGATGGATTTCTTTTTTAAGGATAATATAGAATCCCATCATTGGGCATTCATTTATTTGCTGCTCATCAAGATGATTGACAGTTTTGCCAGCAACATAGAAAAAGGCTTTCCTCCTTGGCACGCACCGGAGAAATTCACTCCTGAGCGATAAGTGCCTTGCTGAAGAGAACAGATTTCCCAGATTTTCCACTTCCAGTGTTTATTTTGATTGTGGCTGGTGCACGGCAGGATGTGCTGGGTGCTGGGTGTCCAACAAACAGCCAGGCAATCGCACAGCTGCTCCTCAGAACTGATGGCTTGTTTAAGCCACACAGCAAGACCAGGGGAGCTCCATCTGGCTGGAGCAGTGGTAATCCCAGCAGCATTCCAGGCCAGTGAAGGGGTCTGTGGGAGCAGTGGCTGGGTGCTGGGTGCAGACCCCGACAGATGGGGACCTGCGGGGAGCTGGCACCCCTGAGCTGCTCTGTCCTGCTGGATGGGAGCACCACAGCTGCTGATCCCTGGCCATCATCAGCCAGAGGACATCAGCTGGTCCTGACTGCCATCAACCTTCAGCCAGTCCTGGCCATCATCAGCAAGTCCCAGCCACCACTGTGCCCTCTGCTCTGTGCCCATTCTTTGGTGAGCCCACGGGGTGTCACCAGCACACGCCACACCAGCCCCATTCCCTCCCAGTTCTTCCTTGAAGCCTCATGCTCACACTTGCCAAGAGCCATCCTGGGACTTGCCCAAAGGGTGGAAGCAATCATGGCTCCCTGTAAATGTGATGGATGGGCAGGGTGGAAAACAGGGTTTGGGACAGCACGGCCCATACCAGGGAGCTGTTCTGCAGCCTGTTGCAGAGGTGTGCCCAGCCCTGCACAGGGATGTGCCTCTGTTTTCCTAGTGGTTTCTCCAGGTTTGTTTTTTTTAATCCAGAAATTAGATGTCACAGAAAGATCTACAGTCTCTTCATTGCACTCCTCTCCTAAAGCTATGAAAAAATAATTATTTTTGTGAGAGATCACGCTGTATTTAAATTCAATTCATATTAAGGTAACTGAGGAAAATGCTTTAAAAAATTTTGCATTGTCTTTAACTGAAACTGAACTGTGCACACCTGGATCACACTGACGCAGCATCTAGGGACAGGGCCTGCATCTCCCAGTTCCCAGCCACTTTGCCGTGGCTTGATTCCAAACCATGGTGGGTTTGCTGTGCAGCTTACTGCAAAGGCTGCTGCTGAAGAAAGTAAATACAGCGGTGATCCATGCTTTCCTCATGTTCACGCCTGGTTTTTGTCCCAGGCTAAGCAGTAATGCATTTTTTTCCCATTTATTCTTTCTGAGTCTGGGTATTCCCAGCCTTTCAAGACCCCACTACATTGTTCCCACAGCATGAAGTGACAGCAGCTCGGCAAAGGAGCTAAAACTCTGATGTCAATGTCTGTGTGTGGCTGGCGATGCCCTCCCCACATAATTCTGTGTGTTGAGTGGTGCCTCTGGTCCTTCCTCGCAAACCAGATGTGATATACAGGTTACCTGTGGAGTTACTTTTTTTCCCACTGCCGGAACACCTTGGAAAACTCACATCATAGGTTCAGTTCTTTTCCAATGGTTTTAAATTTTCAAATACACATATAAAAATCAGTCTGTTACCAACTTGATTCTTCTGAAGCTGGCATCAAAAACATTTCTCCCTTCCCAGCTGCGGCATTTCCCTCAAACACACCACACTTTCAGACATATAATCCTGAATTAGGAGAGCAGCCCTTGGTGTTCAGCTTTTCCTTTGGCATGTTTTCAGGAATTTTTAATGTATGTAATTACACATGTGGTTTTGTTTATTCTTATACTATTATATAATTCCCCTAAATATATATGTTTGTTAACATACAGCCTTGATACCACTAGAGGCTTCCATGTTTGTCAGCTCAAGACGTGAATGTCTCTTACTGGGCACCTCTGTGAACATGGTAAATCACGTCCAAAGAGTTTGGAAAAAAAACCCTTCCTTTTTCAATTGCCATTTGTTTTGTATTGTTTTGCCCTCTGTATTGTAAATACACAGGAGTTCTATGTGCTGGGCATGTAAATAAACCTGTTAGGTTTGGGGTTTTTTAGTATAGTCTATTTCTCTTTATTATATATGAGTGAAAGGGTTATTGTATTTTCAGATCCAGAAGCTCAAGACTAATCCAGGCTGCGTGGAAAACAAGGGGGTGTACTTCAGAGGATTTGCTGGAGTTGCGCTATTGTTGGTCTCAAAACACAGTTTCAATGGGCCTAGATGACCTCATCTTTCGCTGCCTGCTAATCCACCACCTCCATTTTCACCATGTCTCAGAAAAGTTTATTTAAGGAGACTTTCAGTGGAATAATAGCTGATGCTTTGCATAAGTCATAAAGTCAAAGTTAAACAAGTACGTCTGTGTTGTACATTGTGTACTGAACACTGAAGGAAAAAACTTCAAAATCTATCATTGGACTAGACTTTTATAACAATGCTTTAATTTTACAGGGTGACATTAAAACATAAAGCAGCCTCATGCAGTCCATAACTAGTGCTCTTGTTCAGTACCAGTGGCTCAGTTATTGGCTTTTGAAATGTTTTTACTTCCTTTTTCAGTCAATACTAGGAAAAAAAGAGTAACTATCTTTGAGTGGGAATCTCATTCCTTGTGTGCTTCTGCCCCTGCCCCATCCCTGGAAGTGTTGAAGGCCGGCTTGGATGGTGCTTGGAGCAATCTGATCTAGTGGAAGATGTCCGTGCCCAGGGCAGGGAGGTTGGATTAGATGGACTTTAAGGTCTCTCCCAACCCAATCTATTTCATGATTCCATGTTTCCATGATGCCTGCATCTGCTGCTCATGTCAGAGCCCTCCAAACCCATGTCACAGCTGTGTACTGGGCATGACCAGGTTCGTTCTTCAGGTGTGGATTCTGTCATTGCAGCTGCACTCAGCAGAAGTTGTCTGTGGGTGCCGTCAAATGCTATCCCTCTCTAAGGATAATTGGAAAACATGATTTTACCACCCATTTTAGTTGGAAGTCTCAGCGTCTTTGTGCTGCAAAGGAGAAATGCTCTGCGGAGGTCCTCGCTTTTAACTGTTGCAAGGAGCTGGAATCTAGCTATGTGGTACGTAAAGCTGCCGATAAGAGTTAACTATTAAACAGAAAAAACACAAAGCAGACCTGCTAAAGTATTTTTATGGTCCTACCTCCGATTATTGTTAGGGTAGCGAGTAGGCAAGAGGTGTGTGGGATGCACGGTTACTTGGCTGGTCACAGAACCATAAAATAGGACTTGGAGGTTAAAAAGCTGAAGTTTACCCAATAAACAGAGTCAAAGGTTGATTCCCCTATCTCGTAGTCATACCACCAACTTCTGTAGCCATTGCACTGGCAGTCAGACCATGACACATCAGTGTTTTCATTCTGCTAGGAGGTGTCGTGTGGCTGTGCCTCGTGCCTGGCTTGGCCTCATCCCGAGCCTCTCAGGAAGTCCCAGACTCTCATCCTGTTTCCCCATCTCTATTTCCTTCCCTCACCTTTTTCATGCCCTTCTTATCCTGCCTCGACTCTGGGTGGAGGATCAGATCTAGTGTGCCAGGACAGTGGTTTGGTCATGTTGCACAGAGCTCATCTGCGGGCAAGCAGTTAAAAATGGTGCCTTAAGGCCTGTGTGGCACTGAGTTGTGTCACCTGCCTGTCCTGCCGCAGAGAGGCTCTGGGAGATGGGCCAGGCAGGAGCAGGAGCTGGCAGTCCAGCCAGACACAGCGCCAGTCCATGCCTGGGCTGGGCTGTGCCCATGCCATCCACTCCGAGTCCTAGTGGTCCCATCAGCAGGTGAGAGAGGCTGTTTGCTGGTTGTGACTCTTCTTATCTCCCCATTCCCGGAGTCCAGCAGCCACACTGGCAGTCTGGGAATGCCTCCCTTGGCTTGCTGGAAGGGGAGGCTGGGGTTTGCAGCATCAGTCGCTCATGTCATGCTGCCCAGCTCTATGTTTCTGCCGGGCACATTCACTGTGCACCCACAACGTCCTCCACGTGGGGATGATGGAGGCAGCTGCCTGGGGACGAAGCATGATGAAAGACTGGCAGCAGCAGAGTCACACTTTCTGTGGAGAAACTCTGAGTTTCTTGGCCTCTCAGAAAAGAAATTAAAAACGTCAAACCTGTGGAGTTAAGGAATTCAAGATGAATTTGTTAACTCTCACATTCCAATCATCTCGTTGCAGACACAACAATGCCAGGGCCTTCAAACCCTGTTCCCAAAGCTCTGATGACGGGAATTTGTACACTGATTTTATACCCTGAATTACAGTGTAGAGGGCGAGGGGAACACTGTAACACAATTCATGGCTGCATAACTCAGTTATGATAGGCCTTGTTAAAATGTCACTTACCAAGTGCTTTTCCATTGATTTGGTTTTGTGGTGCCATTTTTTAAAATTCACATCAGTAGTATTACAGTAAACATTTACATAGTTTGAATTACTTCAGCTGAACATGCTTACCTGAACGTCCAAGGGAGGAAGGGATTTGGACTGTAACACGGATGTACTGCAAAAACCGGTAGCTGTAGATTGCTATGTATACCCTTACGTTGTTTTGCAGTTTGAATCTGGCAAGGGGATGTTTTCCTTTTGCAGTTTGCCTTATATACTCCTGTTTTTACCGATACTAATGCATGTAGACAACTAAAAACATGATTGCAGCCTTACCATCTGTTTGAAAGCAATTTTATTTACTTTTTTGTTAACAATTTCACTAGTAAAAATAATATTACTAGGATTTTACAATCCCTTGCTCATGAAGCAGCATGTGATCCCCTACATATATACTATGTTCAGAATTGCTGATTTTTACTGCTTAAGGTTTGTTTGCACAATCAGTGTGAAACCATTCTGAAACTTGTTGAGGTTTGGTAAACATGGTTCTTCAGAAAAAATTATGCTTTTTCTGCTGTTGGTCAGAAAGTTGCAGTGTTACAAACCTGCTGCCTTAAACACCCACCCAGGAGACACCACTGGGGCTTTATGGCTCCACAGATTTTCGTTAGTTTCCATGTTATGTATAAGACATTGGGAAAACTCATTCATCTGTGGCAAAAAAAAATATATTCCTGAAACTTCAGCTCCCCCTGTGCTGAGTGACCATGACAAAGATTTATTTTTTTTTCCTTTTCACACAATAGTGCTGTGCTCAGCCCTTGCATTGGCTGGTCCACAATGACAGACCATTGTCCCTTGGGAAGGCTGCAGCCAGCTGAGATGGGGCCAAGCAGGAAATGCTGGTGATGGTGGATACTTGGCTGCCCCTTGCCATCCTTGGAGTGCCTGGTGCAGCCAATACCCACACCAAATGAGCGGGGAAGGAGCACTGGGGGGGCCCTGGGTCCTTGTTCAGTGCTCATCAGAGCAGCCACCTCCTCTGTACTCCTTGCTGCCATGTCGGGTGTACGTGAGAGACCATAAAAAGAAGGTGGATGGGGACCTCACCCTGTCTGAGGGCAACATTTCCAGGGGAATGGATTCCCAGGACAAAGGACAGATGATGTGTGTAATAGCTACAGGAAATGCATTTTCACAAACTTCTTATCCAAAGTAGTGGAATTCTTCTGCACATCATAAATGGTGTTATGAAAATGTAAAGTTCATTAGCAAGCTGTGTATTTT
Source organism: Entomyzon cyanotis (assembly GCA_024500445.1). Classification (NCBI taxonomy): domain Eukaryota; kingdom Metazoa; phylum Chordata; class Aves; order Passeriformes; family Meliphagidae; genus Entomyzon; species Entomyzon cyanotis. The sequence goes on from JAKEPQ010000044.1 coordinate 358,490, forward strand.
TTTATCCACTTGAATATAATTTAGAGATTATATACTGTAATAGGATTTATAACATTATGCTGTTTAATCTTTATGGTGTTGCATACACGTTAAGCACAGCTGGCAGAGCCCAGCACTTACCTTCAATATACAGCAAGCAACACATGCTGATCTGCAGGATTTTTGTTTCTTATATCAGCATTAACGGAAATAAAAAACATCTCTGTAAGCACTGTACAACACAAACCCAATGGACTCACCATCTTACTTTGAAGGATGAGGTGGTCCTGGTTTGATAAAAATTTCTATTAGATGTGGAGGGTGTTAGCATTTCCATGTCAGCAAGCTGCTGTGCTTGAGGGTGTGTTTTGAAAAGCAACCTAGAAAGTGCCATGTTAGCCAGAGAAAAGGTGGTACTTTTCTTGGACCTGAGGAGTTAAAGTTCATTAACCATCTTGTGTTATACGAAGCTCTAAGCTAAATGGTTTGGAAATAGGTAATTTCTGCTTTACAGCCTGGGAGTACAAGAGAAGCAAATTTCCAGAAATGTCACAATGGCCAATGGAAGCAGAGGGTGCTGTGGCAGACACTATAGTACTTTTAATGGATATTAGCACATTAGTCCAAGTCAAGTTGTCCTTCCTCAGTGCAAAATGCTTCTAGGCATTCCTTTATCATCCCATGCTTTCTAAAATACATCCTTTTAGTTTGCTTTTTAACCTTAAAATATCACACAAAGATAAGCTTCTGCAGAATCTAATATTACCTGGGATTGAGAACATCATTAGCCGCAGCCCAAAAAAGGGCACTTTCCAGTAGACCCAGTTTTGGGTCTTCCTTGTTTCTGTCTGGATGCAGGACTCTGTGCCCGCTTCCAGTGACTGGTCAGAGATGTCCAACACACTGGGTGGTCTTGCCTTGTGTTTCTTGTCCTTGACAAAATCCTGAGGACATTTACTTTGTGATGAGTTGAAGTCACTGGCAGCAATTAAAGGAGATGAGGTGATGCTTCATCTGTCAATGTTACGTTGGGTATGAACTATTTTCTTTGGTGAAAGGGAAACCTTCCACTCTTCTGGTGGTTCTGCTGTGCCAAGCTCGGCACAGGGCATAGGATACACCTTTACCTCAGGACAACTGTGTGCTGGGCTGAACCTGGTTGTCAAACTGTTAAAAATTCCAGGGTAACAATAGAAATGTGACTTGTGTCCACATTCTGTCATCATTATGTTTTCATAACAATCAGCCAGGCATTACACCCTCAAAGGCTGTTATTTTACACCAATTTTGAGACACAGTGCTAATTTTTATCCTGTTTAAATCTACATTGAGCAATCATGAAAGTGCTGCTGGTCTACTGAAACAGTGTATTTCTGTTTCAGTAGAAGAGAGATAAGAATTTCTGTGTTGATGACAAGCTGTGTCCTGTGAAAGAGAAAACAGAGTTTCAACATTAATCCACTGTAAATTATGATGAGCCAGGAAGCAGTGATCCCCAGAGCTTGGCCTGCATTAAGAGCTGGTTGCTGCCCTTCAAACAGAGAAGAGAAGCAGAACCAGAAGCAGGGCTTTTTGTGAAGCAGAAATCAGAGAAATTTAGAACCTGGGGGTAACTTTTCTAGTTCTTCCAGAGCCCAGAATGTTTTTACAGCTCCTGAGCTTTTCCTTTGTTAAGAAAAACTACTGTGTAATATATTTGTCAAAAGCTCTGGATGTCAAATGTGTACCTTGCAAAGGCCCGTTTCTGCACCAAATGTGACGCAGAGCATTCGTGTCTGTGGTGGCAGGAGCGGGGCTGTCATGTCACCCCTCAGCACGGTGTGGGTCTGGCTGCTGCCGCCTCCATGTCCATTGTCCTGGGGCTCACAGCATCGCTGGACCCCGCAGTGGCCACTCGCGCTCCCTGTCCCTGCGTGTCCTGGCAGGGTGGCATGTCCTGCCCCAGCCGTGCTGCTCGGCCGCAGCCTTTCATCGCTCCGAGGGGCAGAGCGGCTGAGCTGAGCTCCTGCCTCACCCCGGGAAACATCGCCGGGAGAAAAACATCCAGGGACACGGCAGGCATGTGAGCAGCGCAGCTCCGACAAAGATCTGTCTGCTGGTGAATGTCACCCCACAAACGTACCTAAAATGTCCTTTTCTTTCTCCCGTCTTCCTGTACTGCTTTTCTTTATTTTTTATACAAAATGTCAACTTTTTACCATTTGGGTTATTCCTTAACATGGATCTTTTCTTTGTGTGAAATAAGCTTTGGCTGTTTATTTAGATGTTCACTGAAACTGTGTAGAGAGCAGTAATTGTGTGGTACTAAAGAATTAATCCATTTAGTCATGGGAAGCCCTACTTAGCTTTTTTTTTTCCTTTTTTCTTTTTTTTTTTTTTTTAGCATAACAGGCAATATTAGGGAATTACAACTTTATTTAGAAATTTTATTTTATTAATTATATCGATAAACTTGTTTTCATCTGGGAAAAAAACAAAACTCCTTATATTTTCTTATTTTAATAAGAATCATCACTTTGTGTAGAACTTCATTTTCATGCTTCTGTTCCCTTTATTCATCAATTTCTAAATGGACAATCTTCTTGTAAAACAGATCCTACTATTTTATGGAGACTGCTAAGCCAGCTTAGAGAATCTTAACATTTAAGCATATAATTATCTAGACAGAGCCCTAGACTGGTAAAATAATGTCCAAATCTTCCGGTACCTCCTGTGTGTTGCCTTTCACTCCTGTTAAAGCAGTCATGCTTGGGGATTTTTGTTGGTTTGGTTTTTTTTTTAATCTCCCCAAGCATGTTCTGGATCTCACTGTACAGTGCTGCTGGCTCTCTTAGGAATGCAGCAGGAAACCATTTGTTTACTGGCTATTCAAACCCTTCCTGCAAAATTCAACATGTCTTCATTGGCTTGTCCTCTGCAGGGCAAGGCATTGGACCTGATGGTCCTTATGGGTCACTTCCAACTTGGAATAGTGTGAGGTTTTGTGATTCTCTGATGATACATTAGAAATTGCAGCACATTTTGAGTACTGATGTGTTTGGTGCTGAAACCCAATGGCCAGCTCTTCAGCTCTGCCTGGTTTCCCATTGTTCTTGTGAAATGGTACACGAGTAGGGAAGAAATTGTTGAAAGTAAACCAGCAAACGTGTTTATCAGTAGCATAAAGGTGACACAGTCAGCAGTTTGCCTGCAAAATCATGGTACATTAGGAACGGTAAGTGAAAATGCTTTTAAAATGAGTCTGCTGGGGCCAGAGCAGAGCAGCATATGGACTGGGAGCTGCCACTGGATGTGTTGATTCTTATTCTCCCAAACTTTTGTGTATTGCTAGCACAAGAGAATTTCAACTCGGTTGTTAGTATCTACCTGTCAAATATAATATCTTGATCATAGTAGTGCAAAAGTAACAGATATTTTTGAGCTATATGTGTACATCAGAAGTATTTTTAACTTGGCATATTAACAGACTATCTGGCAAGAATAGGACAGGTAAAAAGGTAAGACATAAATGTTACTGGTTGCAGAAATGAAATTACTTTTGTTTTACCGTCAGCAAAGGTTATTGTGCACATCAGCATTTCTTGAATTTGGAACCTGATTTTCAGGTGTTTAAAATTGTGTCTGTATTTATGCTGTTAAATGCTATCATTACACAAAACTGAACATTGCAAATGCATTTAAACAGGATAGATGCGGCACTTTGTGGCAGCCTCAAATACTTTTGAATTTCTGTTGTTAAATGAGGCCTCAAAGACAATGGAGGTGCTGGAAGACCTCAAAGACAATGGTGCTGGAAGGGCTGTGTAGTATGTGCGTGTGAAGAGGATCAGTGAAGAGTTTTTGTTGTTCATTCAGTGCAAGAACTCTGGCAGTGTCCACTGGAAATGGTGTTTGGAACAAAGTTCTGGGCAGGCTCTGTGTCGTTATTGTGACACAGGGGTCTTGGTGGGCTCAGAAGACCCTTGAGGAGCTTTGAGGGCCATGAGGGCAGGTGGTTCATGATTTCATCCCCTCTGGTGGCCTCAGTGCTGCTTGTCCTGGCCCCAGTCCAGCGAGCCATACTGCAGAAACTGCTGCAAGGGCAGAATGACCTGGGGTGGGTCTGGGCAAAAGTTGGCAGCACCACAGAGGGACTCAGGGACACTGCTGAGGCTGCCCTGCACCAGCTGGAGGGTTCTGTCCTGCCTCAGGCCCTGTGTGCGTTGCATTCAATCATGGGAAGAGGTACAGGTTGGTTCTTCCTTCAGCCACACTTTCTTCAGTCACATTTCCTGGACAACACATGGTACTTATGCTCTGAGTAGGAATAAAGTAGATGGGCTGCTCTGCTCAGCAGCTGTAATGTCAAAAATCCATAGCCTGTTTTAATTAAAAAAAAAGAAAAAGAACAAAAAGGTCTAAAATCATTCTTGTAGCTGGATCTGGCTTTATTTAAAAGTCTAATATGGATGTAGAAATTTCCCAGCACCTGTGTCCCAGCATAGACTGAGCAGTGCTGAGCATCTGTCACTGGAGCACCCAGCAGCTCCTCACCAGCGCTGGAGTGTTCAGGGGCACCCCTAAAATGTCTCATGGCGTAATATCTGGCTTCTGCTTAGGGCATTCATTGGGTGGTTGCATGTTTGGTTCCAGCATCAGGATGGGTATTTAATTATTTTCTGCTATATTGGGCATATCCTGGCTTTGGCCAATTTATCTTGGTGGCTTTGCCATCCCATCTCCCAGTCCTCAGTATAGAACATCGTGAAGATTTGCAGCTGGGTTCAGAAAAACATCAATAATGGATGCTTCTGGCCCAAATTCTCAGCTGTTGTAACATTGCTGAAGTATCAATTTTGAAAGGCATGCCTGGAAATCACACAAAAATTTTTCCTTCTTCCTGTTCATTGTTTTGTTCCGTGTCTTTTTAATAGTTTTATCATCAGAAGTACTTCCTAAAAAAATATTTTAATCATTTTAATGAGATTTATTGTTTTTAGGCAGTGCCTGGTGGTTTGCTTAATATAATTACAAAGGAAGGTGCAGCTGCAGCACTGTCAGTGAAGGAAGAAAAGAGTGGGTAAAGAAAAAAGTAACAAAAATCTCTAGAGAGGGTTCTCTTGGCCAACACAGCAGACAACCTATGTACTCATACTTTGCCAGCTCCCTCATTCCTTCTTGGTGCCAAGAAAGAAGTCTTTACAGGACTGTGATATGCTTCCAGTTAGGTGCCTTTGACAGCTACCTTTGATTCCTTACCTGCAGGGAAAACACAACATTTGGGTACCTAAACTTGCAGCCCCTCAAACCATTTGTTTTACCCATTTTAGACACTTGGATGTTTTCTTTTTCAGCAAATGCAAAGAGGCAAGTGTACTGAATGCACCAGTTCTGCTGGTCACGTCCTGTTTTATCTGAAGATTTTGCAGCACACCAGCTTGCCATGTGCCTCTTTTCTTTGCGTTTTCTTTGGGGCAGAGGGTGGCACAGAGGCTCACAGAGCTGCAACGAGCATCCACTGGCACTTCTTTCACGAGAAGGGGAGTCACTGTTATTTATTCTCCCTCTTTTTCTCAAAAGACAGCAAACTAATTGAAACTGAGTTGCAGCAAGTTGTTAAATACTCCAGGACCAGCACCCATTTTCACCCTGCACCAACGTTTACGCTGCAGCTGCAGCAGATCAACGAAAGACCCCAGATGGTGCTGCCTAATCCCCAGGAGAATCCGTGTCCTGGAGGCAGCTCTTATCGCTCCAGACCATTGCAGACATTGTCTGCAAGTCTGCTATAAGGGGGAATAATACAAACATGTAATGCATGAGTTTCACTTCCTTGAGCAACACAAAGACACAGGAAGTGAAGTTAAACATTACAAGAATAGAGTTCACATTACCGAAAGTCGAGCTATTTTTGCTGCCCCAATAGGTATCTGGTGGTTTGGGGGGCAAGGGGCACACAGACCTGCCAGTTCTATTTTGTGGCTGAGAATTGCGGTATAAAGACCGTTTAAAGAACATTTTTGCATTTGTTTTGTCTGTGCTGCCAGTCACCGTTAGCTCACCTGGGTAACGCTGCAGATGCTGCTTTGCTGGAGGTGTTGGAAATGCTCAGATTCCTCAATTTTCGCAGTAGAAGTGTGTCCTGGTTGACTGTCCTGGCAGGTCTATGACAGACAGGCTCTGCTCCTTTCCAGCTTCCCCTGGCAGGCAGAGGGTTTTCTGCCCACTGACAGTGAATATCTCCTGGCACTTCTTTATTAAATTACCTTGGTGCTATGTAGCAGGCATGCTTTTGAACCCTCTTGTCTACTTCCCTCTACATATGCCTTTAAAAATCGTCTGTGTTAGGCTTTTGATAACCCACTTTTAATTTTAAAAAGCAGTCTTAATCAGTTAATCCTGTCAGGTAGTGCAGGTTGTGTTCATGTATGACTGGATTTTGTCACCTCTAGGGTTCATTTTGATCTCCATGGCAGTTATGACCATGCTTCAGTAGAGGTTAAGGCATAGCACTGGCTCAAAAGTATATGGTTAAATTTCAAAATAAAATTTAAAAAAATATGTTTAAAAACAAACAAAACAAAATTTAAAAAAATATTGCTGGAATAGTATTCATAGAAATAGATTATCATCAGTATCTGGTAATTTACTGAGCTGTAAAGCTTATGCTGATTTCACATTGTACATGATTTATGCTGTGCTGAGTTGTTCCACTCCATACCTGAAAAATTACAAAGGCACTCAGGTTCCTGACAGCTCTTTCTGGTGCTCTGTAAGAGCCTCTTTTGTTGCCTAATATCTAACCCGCTGCTCTGGAATCAAAAAATAGAAGATCTCGGGTGGTTCTGTGGAAAATGTATGTCTAAGTCCCTGTAACCTTGCAAATAGAGTAATAATTTGGGGTGTTTATGATTTACTTAAAAGAGAGCAAACAACAGTTATTAGACTTTTCATTTAAAAACACATACGAATCCTGTAGCATTTTTTGCCACATTAAACAAGAGAACAGAAATCGTACAGTAAATTATCAACAGTTTTAGTCTAATGTTGGTCCAGCTGCGCTCAGAAGAGAGCATAGGTGCATCTTTTTCCCTATTTTAAATAATTGCATCTCAGCCGATAGAGTTTTGGTAAGGATGTACATGCGCTGCATGTGTCATTATTCAGACTTATTTCAGTTGAAACCGTTTCATAAAGAACTACTTCAATTTTTCTCTCTTGTTTAATTTTGGCAAAAGCTGATGGAGAGCCTAATATTACCTAGCAAGAGCAGTGCTAGAAAGCTTTTATACATTCCATTTGTGCTCCTAAATAATTATTTTTAGCATTATTTATACCGCATATGGGTTTTCCGAGCACATGTTTTGTCATTGCAGTAACTGTAGGAACACAACAGAACAATCCACTCTCCAGAGCTGAATATACAAGATAAAAGATGTTTGGGATTAATGTGCAAACATTTGGAAAACAATGGAAATGAGAGGCAAACTGTGGAAGTTGGCTTTCCTGAGTGACAAAATGCCCAAGGACAAGGAATGTGGAAGAAGGTGGCTGTAGAAGCACAGGCATCCCAGAATTTGAGCATTTCTAGTGTGAAGAGTGAGCCAGGTACAGCAAGGGTTTATTCCCAGTGTAACCCTAGAAAATAAGGTACAGCAGGAATGAACTTTCCTGTTTGTACTTGAAAGGTTTCTCTGTGTTCTCTTTAATTTTAACAGCATTGATATTCTGTTTGTTTTATGAAACCCTTTATTACAAACAGTTATGAATATGAACATCTCATTTGACTGCTGATGAACAGAGGGGAAAATCTAAATTAAAACTTTAAATACCACTATTTAATTACCCAAATGGCTTTGACTGTGTTAAAGAGTGCTTGGGATTATTCTGTTTTTCAATTTGTTTTAATGCTTCCTCAGTAAAAGCTGATGGATTCCCAGGCCCATTGCTGTCACTGATGAACTATATAAAGATAAATGACATTATGGTAAATTCCACTTAATGACACATTTTTAATTTTCAGAACACAGACATTTTCTGGCTAGTGAATGAAGGCTAATTACCTCAAGATCAGAACAAAATAACTCCTCATTTTGAAAGATAATAGAAAAGAAATGTTGCAGATTAATGATGCTATTTATCTTTAAAAGAAAAAAACCTCTATCTTTATCCTGATAGTGCTGTTCCCTGAGGAACACAGTTATAAAATGAATCTGAAGTCGCAACTTAATAGGTTATTAAAATTATTTGAGTGTGGGCTCCTCTGGTTCAGCCTTTCCATAAATTTAAATTGGAGGTCTGCTGTATTTCTAACGAAAGCAGCTTGTTTACGAGGCCACAGGGAGCAGACAGGGTGCTGACAAAAGACACACCTCACCCCATATTGAAGCTCCTTTTCTAAGCCTGAATGGAAGTGATATGTTTCAGAAACAGTTGAGAGAAAAGTTTTAAATGTCTGAATTGTGTTACACCAGTGTCTTTTCTTTCCAGCGTGTGTCATGATAAGAGTAAGTGGGAATAAAGGTCACAGAGAAATCTGCTGTGGGGCACAGCAGCAAACACCAACAGCTGTACAGTGCCAGGATCAGAGGTTTTGTGACTGATGGCAAAGGTGGCACCGTTGGCTCTTGCTGGGAAGCTTGAGCAGTGCAGCCTTACCTTTAAAAAGGTGGATGGAAAAACACACTGCGTGTGAGTTTTGCACGTGATTGTTCAGGCTGTCCTGCTCCATCTATCGTGGTTTCCAGCCTGATCACAGGCATCACTTCTGTGCCTCTCCCTCCTGATACGACACATGTGTCAGGGAAGCAAATTTCTTTCAGATATCCTTCTCGTGCAGAGAACTAAAGGGTATGAAAATGTAATCGGAAAAGGAAATTTTCATCCATGAAAATATCTTTCATGTCTGTTTTTGCCTAGTCCTGGAAATCTGGACCCTGGTGCACTGGCAGCCACGCTGGAATGTGTTGTGTGTGGTGAAGCCTCTTCTGTGCTCCATCTCCTCAGTTCTCCAAGTAGCATGGCCATTCTGCGAGACATGGTTTGTGGCTTGGCCCTGGATGAGTTCACTCTGAGGCAGGAAGTGACAAGTCACCTCAGCTGAACAGGTCAGGAAAGAGTACTTGGAGTTTCCAAGGCTGGAACACAAGAAGCTGGAGGGAAATCCCACTCACTAGGTTCAGATATCATCGGCTGAAGGCATAACTGGGCTTTGGGGTTGGTTTTTGGTTTCTTTCTTGTCCGTATTCATGAAGCAGAATGTCATTTTCCCTTGACCAAGCTCAGCTGTGTGCTGGTGATGTTTTGCTGTGGCTCATTCACAGGAGAGAGTCTGCTTCTGCTACCAGTGCTGCAGGAGGCTTCAGGGATGGACGTGTCCCCTTGTGTGTCGCCCTTGGTGACACAAGGGTCAGTGCTGCTATCTCTTCCCTAAGCTACTCATCCTCCTCTGCCTTTGGACAAACTAATTAGGTATTTAATTATTGAATTAAATGCCAAATTCAGTATTTAAATACAGCCTGGGCTTCAGTGAGCTCCCTTCATTTGCAGCAATTCCAGTATTTTCTGTCTCTCCAAGCCCCTCACAATGCTCCTTGCTCAGCCCTGCTCTCCATGGTGTGGCAGACTGGAGTGTTTGTGGCACAAGAGACTGCCAGGGGATCGGTGGTCGTGCCACACACTCTTCTCTCTGTGTCCTTCACAGCCAGAGGTGCTTCCAGAGGTGGTCATGCAGCCACCACAGAGCTGGCCACATCACTTCTCTGCTGGAGCCTGTCCTGTGCCACTACATCTGCCCCTTCACCTCCCACTTGCCCAAACCTTCCTGAGGAGGTTCTGGAAACCCTAATGTAGTACTTGTATTTTATATTATTTGATTTCATATTGTTTGGATACAAATTACATCAGAAAAGATGGAAATAAAGAAAAACGTCTTGGTGGCAATTTACATATGTTTGTTGATTTTAATGCTATTTGTTTCTATTTTGGGCATAAGGGAATACACTGGTGCATGTGTGGAGTTAAAGCAGAGTTAATTAGAGTTAAGGCCCCAGCCAGGTCACTCACTGACAAAACGTAGCACTTGTGATGGCAACAATCAGAAGCAACACTTTTAGCTCCTCTGGTGCTACTGTATTTTTCACAGTTCTGACTATTTTGTGCATGTTCCTTCCACTCATCTCTTGCAGTAACGTCTTTGCTCTTTGCCTGTGACTTTCCTTTTGGATTGTCCATCTGCTTGCAGACATTGGTGACTTGGTCTGCTAGAAATGCAGGATACTAGGCCATGATCTGGAGATCATCATACACAATTAGTAATACATGGTGCCAAAGAAGGAAAAAAAGCTGATTAATTTTAATTGAGTTGTGAAATGGTTATTCACTGAGTTTTTGCAAGGTCTTGGCAAACCTAGGAGGTTTCATGTCTGTAGTTTAAGATTTCACTCTGGGTGTTTGTTGCTGTGGATGAATCAGCAGTTCATACAACAGTATATTCTGTAAATTATTTATCTAGTCAAGAAAGTGTAATGTGAGCATATTGTCTGTCCTGAAGGATTGCTGGGTTTGTTCATACAAGGGAGTGGTGGCTGACATGCTGAGGCAGTCCCATATGATTCAGAAGCCAGCTAGCCCCCATGGCAATGTCCCATGTGATCTGCTGTGTCTTCCAAAGCCCAGCGGATAATTCAGGAATGGTTATCAGAAAAAAACCAATTTCTGTAAGAAAAGGTTTTCTTTTCAAAAGGTGAGGTTTATAATGCTGGCTGAGGTTGCCTCAGTTTTTGAACTTTATTTTTGAAAATTGCACATCTTACAGAGTCAGTTTTACTTTTTGCAGTTTAGGTTTTTTGAGGCTTAGGATTGTGAGGATAGTCTTGAGAAAAAGCCTCTTTTAGGTACATTGTCATATCAAAATGACATGGTTTTTGCTTGTGTAATTATGATGGGACATATATAGAATGCAATTGCTATGTATTACTTAGGTTTTAGTAACAGCATAGCACTTTATGATGACATTTCTAGAGCAAGTTTTTCCTGATTTATTGTACTAGTGCACTGAATATCAGAGAGATATATGGAAATATTTTGTCAATGTTTCTGATGGTTTCTGCCAGCAGAAACTGCAATTTTTATTTTATAGTTTTTATGGCTTTGGGTTTTCTGTTGGACAATTGTCAATGTGACTGAGGAGATCTCATTTAAGAAAAAAAAAATTTTCATTTAGATGATGTTATCCATGGCTGTTGTGGCTCATATCTAGCATTCATACATAAATTCTTCCAATTGTACTAATGGAATTCTAGTCCCAGGCAGCAGCGTATTACAACACCGTAGCAAAAAGCAATGTCTGAAACTCGGAGTGTCTCTAAGAAGTTCTTTCATGTTGAAGCAAAAATGTGCTCAGCAGAAAGAAATGTAAATTTAAGGAAAATCTCCAATTTCCGATTCTATGCAAAGCTTTGATTTTTTGCTGATTCAGGCAGTAGGGTTGACATTGGAGCTTCTCATTTCTTCTGAAATAATCACTTTTTACTTTGGAACAGCCTTTCATTTTTCACAGCACTATCTTCTGAAACAGTCCACTTTGTATGTATGAATCTGTTTTTCTCCAGATAACACCGAAAGTAAAACTATTAGAAACAGGTTCCCATCTATTACTTTCCAGAGTGCATAGAGAATTACTAATTTTCAGTGGCACCCATTTGGGAACTTTACTGATGTCTTTTGCCCCCCTTTCAAAAACAGACAAAAAGAGGAAAAAGGAAATGCATCTGTAGTCTAAATTGACTGTGCCAAATAAAACATTTAATTTCAAAAGAACACGTAAAAAGCAGATAGTTAATGGTAATGAAGCTGTCAGTAAAAGCCTGATGGCTGAGGAGGATTGCAGAGCCTGTCCTGGAGAGGTCCAGAACCATCTCTGGAGCTACAGGCACTGCCTGCTGGGTGATGGTCAGCACTGTTGGTCATCCACTGGGTCTCACACAGCTCTTCCCTAACACAAGCACCATTTTAACCTTTATTTAGAAGTGGGATTGTGTGCAATGGTGGTACAGTGAACGTATTCTAAGCAAGAAGCCTGGGTAGATTTGCCTTTTTTTGGCATGAAGGCAACCAGATCTGCTTGCACCCCTGGCCTAATTACTGTGGAGTTAAAAATACCCTGGACTCATCATTGGGGTTCTATTAAGATTTGCTTTGTTATGGATTTCCATTTATTGTTTCTCTCTTCTGGTCACTTCTACTGTTTCAATATCTTCTTTTCATAGAATAGAATTTGCAATCATCCCTCCTGCTGCTTGGCTCTATGGAAGTACCTTCTCTTTGGCTCAGATTTTTCAGTGGAACTATCTTCTGCTCCCAGGTGCTTTCTGACATTTCTCTGTGATGATGACATCAGTACCACTGCCCCACACCTTGGACAAATACCCCTGGAACATGTTGTTCTCTGTCTCTGTGGGGCACTGCAAGATTCCCATTCTCCTGTCCATCCCTCATTGTGGCTGCTCCCCTCTGCAGAGCTTAGGCACAAATGAGGGCTGCAGTGGGCACTTTGCTCTTCTCCCTGCTCCTGCCCCCCATGCCTCTGCACTCTGGGATCCACTTGTGCTCTCCCCAGTGCTGACTGTTAGTTTCAGGGTCAGAGGCTGTGCTGTGTTAGGATACCCTGTGCATACTGCAAGCCTGCATAGCAAATTTTTATTTATTCTTTTTGACAAAGAAATTTTGCATATTCCAAAGAGCAGATAGTTTTTAGTACATGCCTTTGGAAACACACAGCTCTGATGTGCAAGTATATGGGTTTTCTCCAGCCACTGTTTTTCTTTTTGTTCATGTTTTTGTCGCCGACTGTCATTATAGTTACCTTGATTGACCCAAGTTAGGATATTTTGTAAGACCTTTCTGTAAGAAGAGGCTTGTGCTTAAAGTAACTTCTTGAGTGTTCTTGGCACCTCTCCCCACCACAAAATTCAGTTTCAAACTCCATAGGTAGCAAATGACACATCCACTGCTCCTGTCAATGTCATGGCCTTGTGTCGCCATGCTGAAAGGTATCTCCTCGATTTATTGTTCCCTGGTAGTTGTTTCTTTGGGAGCAGGCCTCTTGTATAGCTATTTGTTGAACTGTGTACCTACTGAATTAGTCAAAGACCTGTATAAAACCATTTTTTTCTTTTCCTCTTTACCCCTCCCCCAAACTTGCTTTTGTTATGTATTGGCTTGCTAATCCTTGTGTTGAGCAGTATCAGACATCACCTTTCTTGGGGGCACTTAGTCCACTCTTCCGCTTTCTTTGTCAAAGGGCTCCCTTAATAGGAGAAGTCAACAGGGAGGACAAAAGGGATTGAAAGTTGTATTTAATCGGGGTCAGAGAGGTGGTGTTCAGAGTGACGGGCCCACAGGCAGGCTGGCCTTTTATGCTTTCCGACACAGATGGTCCCAGAGCATTCAGCTAAGTGAAGAGAAAGCTGCCCAGTGAAAGCTATTGTGGGGCAGCATCGTTACAGTTGAGAAGGGTTGCCAGGGGTAACTGGAGAGTATCACCAGCATCCTGTGATCACTAGTCTGTGCCATTGAAAACCCCAGACCCGGGATTGCTCTGGGTCCCTTGGCATCCTCCCGGTGCTCTGGCGTAAGCAGCAATGTCTCATGCTACCTTTTTAAAATTTAATATCAGTATTTTTACTTTGAGGCACATAAACTGTAGAATCATTTGCATTTCTTAATTTCAGAGTAGCCACTTTCTGCAAAATATACAGCCACTTGCTTTAGAACATATTGCTTTTCTTGCCCTGGGGAACAGTCTAATAATATTTGAACTTATTAAGATAACACTGTGTTTACAGAAACTTAATTTTTTAACATTTGTCTGAGTGCATGAATAGCTGAATTTAAAAAAAAAAAGAAAAGGGGGAAAAAAGGGAGCTTATATAATTCAACATGAATAAAGACTGCAGGCATGTGTGAAAGCTTTGGAAACTGTGCCCAGAAGAACCCTGGGGGTTTGCCATGGTACTTTCTTTGGTCTAACCAAGTGGCACATCACAGTGGGTAAAATGTGTTCATGACAAAGTAGTTGAATGCTGCTTTTCTTTTTAATCAGCAGCCCTACTGATTTTCTGTTGAAGCCATAGGTGCTGGAGATTGTGACTCAGGTGAAATGCTATATAAAAGTGCAAATGCAAGCCCAAGCCTTGAGTACAAGTGCGAGAAGACCAGCACTGAAAATTCGCTAGTGCCCAGCAGCCATCCCTCAGCATGTGCCAACAGCAGCCGTGGCAACACAGAGCAGCCTTGGGTGCAGTCCAGAGCACCTCGTACCTTGGGACAGGTCTGGAAGGGGCAGACATGGAGCTAGCTGTGCCACCCAGCGTCCAGTGTAGAACCAGCTGTGCTGCTCAGCAGATGGTGCTGAGCCAGCTGTGCTGTCCAGAGTGCAGTGCAGAGCCCAGCTGTGCCACTCAGTCTCCAGTGCAGATCCAGCTGTGCCACTCGGTGCCCTGCCCCAAGCTATCAGTGCCACCTGCCAGTGCCTGCATACCCAGGGCATGTCCACTGTCAGCAGGTGCCATGCGGGCCTTGCTGCTGGGCCAGAGGGTGATGGGCAAGCACAGAGGGTGTCACAGCCCAGCCTTTGGCGTTTTGTCCCCATCAGTAACCACGAGAGCACCGCCTGCCACAGGGCCACATGGCAGTGCTAGCGTTCATGCGATGTCAGTCATGGGGGGAGCCCACACAGGCTATCATGCAGTTCAAACTGAGGGGGAATTAAATGAAAGTTTCATATGGATTTCATTTAAAAATTGGAGATTTGAATTTAAAAGTGGCCATTTTGGATATTTCAGCACTTCTGGACATTTTTACCAGTGCAAATGTTGTCTATGATTAAGCATTCTCCACTTGTTTGTTCCCTGCTTAGGTCACTATGATGTTCCAATCTGAGCATTCCTGTTGATATCAGTGACAGTGGTAGCACCTGCAGTGATGGTACCTGGGCTCTCCACACCACTCCTTTTTTGTGTGGTGGCAGGGTGGAACACTATGGGTAAAACACCCAATTTGTGGTAGGATTGTTTGTGGTTTTTGTTATGGCACCGTGAGATTGAAAAGGGAAGGGGGGTTTTGCAGGGCTTCGTCAAAGCGAGCTGCCTTGGAAGTCAAAAGTATAATCTTCATTATAATGAAACAGAAATAATGAAGGCTGGAGGCAGGTGTGTAATTCAAACAGCGTGTTGTCAGAGACAATGGCGAAAAAGGAAATCAGTGTTTCTACAGCTCCTGAGATATGTTCTTTTCAGGCAACCAGTGAATTTATCATTCTTCATATTTCCAAAAGAGGGAGGCTAGCTGTGCATTCTCTCTCAGATTAAGTAGTTGGCCCACTTGTTTTCCAGATTTTGAATGCTTCTGGTCAGTGATATAATTGGTTTGCTTTAAGTAGTGTGTTTATTTGCCTGCATTTATGTTGAGTAGGTGGCTTTTTACTTGCATACCTTATTTTCATTATTTAAAACCATTGAAGATCTGCTGGGTAACAATTTGCAGATTATCCTTCCCTTATTCTTTCCCTCTGCATCTCTGTTATAAAATAATAAAAATGTAATCACATTTTTCCTAGTGTATCATCGAGCTTGTTGATCTTTAATGAACAAAGGAGTAAATAAAAACAAATGTAGAAATAATGCATCTCAAATGTACTTTCTTCACATTTTTTTGAAAATTAATATCTGATTTTCAGACTTGTGTAGTACATGCAAAACACGTTTGGTTTCAGTCATACTGGATCATCTGAATCACCCACTAACGGCAAAAGGAGAGGCAAACTTGAGCATCCCAGGATTTCTTTATTGCTATTACATCAAGGACTTGAAGTAAAATTGTTTGAGATTGTTCTTAGCAGAGGTCCTTACTGCCACCCAGAAGTTGTAATGTTTTAGGAGTTTCCTGCCTCTGGCCTTGCCCTGAATTTAGGATGTAAGTGTATGGGAAGAAATCTATAACTCTGGGTTTTTAACTGGCAATCAAGATTTGGATTATTTTTTCTGAACCACATGCACTTGGCTTGAAGGCCAGACCTTGTGACAGCTCATGGCTGCCAGAAGTAGGTGTTCATGGTGGCTTTACTGCACACTCATCTCTGTGCTGCTGCATTCCTGTGAGACACAGGCTGAAATGCTGTTCCTCACTGACATGGCCAATGCTGGCCCAGCCCCACCACAGGCAGGGCTTCCAGCAGATGTGGCTTCTCTGAGGCTCAGGTGAAGAGATCTGGAGCTAGATCTGGTACCCAGCCACCAATGCTGGTGTGGTCTCCGGGAGCACAGTGCCTGGATGAGCCCATGCCAGTGGCATCTGCCTGGTGTGGATGTCATCCTGCTGTGGAGATATGCCAAGCAGGACAGGACTTGTCTTTGGACAACCTCTAGGAACACCAGTGGGGCCACCACAGTGGCACGCCCGCACACTGGTCCCTCTCTCATCCCCAGACAGGGACCGGCTGTCAGCAGGAGGGTGGGCATGGGGTCTTCTCTGTCTCCTCCTCCTCCTTCACAGCCTCATCAGTGTTTTCTGACATTTAGTGTAAAATTGTGCCAGCTCTCTTCAGGAGTGTCTCTCCTAAAATTAGCTGTATGTTCCCCCTTCCCAGCTCATCAAGACTTTAGGAACAGGACTGATCCTCATGAGCTGTGGTAGCTCCTGTGCCCTGGCCACAGGCTTGGAACACTGATCTGATGTTCCATTGCTTTTCTTGTCTCCTTCCTCCCTGCACACAACCCAGTGAAAGATGCTGGGAGTTAGAGTGTCTGCATTATTTGTTTTTGAAGGACTGACAAGCTACCACCCTGCTCAGGAAATGTGGTTGATTGCACATTTTAAATGAAGCCTTGGTGATTTTTTTCAGTGATAGGACTGGTTGTTTTTTCACAGTGTTGCTAGGTGGACGAAGGGTCCACTTTGCAACCAGCATTTCAGTCGTGGATTCAGGCATCTCTTCCTCTTGTCCAGATAGAGAAGGAAAACCTGAATCAAAGATTTCAACAGTTATTGCCCAGACTTGTAATATGGAAAGTGTATTTAATCATTTGCACAGTAGAACCATAATTCTGCTGCAGCGTAGGGGACTTTCACCTGAGGTACAGACAGAACCATTCAGATGATTGAGTCTTCATCAGACAGGAATGACTTAAACCACAACTTTTGATGTGCATCAGCCTTCTTGGATTAATATAAATAATTTGCATTCACTTCAGCTCAGTCACATGAAGTAATTTTCCTGAATTAGATAACTGCATATTTTAAAGAATACTGCTGTTTAAAAATCAACATTGACAGAAAAAAAAAAAGAAGTTTTAAGCAAGCAAAACACTATAAATTAAATGAAAAAATATAAATATGAAGTGCTTAACAGTTTCCTACTAAAACAGCAAAAAGTTGAGACTTGTAGTTTTTGAATTTAGTTAGGAAGAGCTAGTGTGTAATATGCCTTCCATTTATATTGGTGTCAGGAAGAATGATATTAAATGTCATAATTGCTGTTTTAAAACTAATTATATGCAGCTTAACTATTCACTACTGCTGTTGTCCGATTCATTTTCTGTAAAGGCTTGCTAAATTCTCAGAATTCAAATGCTTAAATCAAGTATAGACTTGTGAGGTCTCCTAGTCCCTGTGTTCTGTTCTGTATCTCGGGCACATTACAGGCTGTGAAAACACTTGAGCAGCACCCACTGGGGTTGGTGTGGTGCTGATCACTTCCCTCCTGGCCTGCTGCCTGGCAGCACCTGGGCAAGAGGTTCAGTGACCAAGCTCCTCAGATGTATGAAAAGTTCATATTATTAGAGAACCTAAATTTAGTAGATAGGGAAGAAACTTTTGTTCATTACAAGCATACTTGTAATATGAATTGCTCTTTTGTAGCAGTAAAAAGGATTTTCCTATTGCTATGGTATCTGTTTAAAGGAAAAGAAAAAGAAAAAAGAAAGAAAAAACACCTAACAAAGAAACAAAAAGGAAGCCAAAACCATGAGACAAGTGCTCTAAGTGTAAATAAATATGTCTTTAGCATAGTAGGAGGTGCTTTTCACCCCACCATTGAAACGTCAATTATGGTTACACTGCATGCAAAAAATAGAAAGTAAAAAAGAATGAGAGAAAGATCAAGTATACACTATTTTTAAAATCTGTTTTATTTTATTTATTAATGGCAAAAAACCATTTTCTTTCCATGCTGCAGTGGAATGCCCTCCCCACTCCTGGGGTGTCTGCACCCCACTATTGAGACCACTGCACCAGTACACATGGGAAAGAGATGAAACTGGGGTCTCAGATTCATCTTATCTCCTAGCAGCATTGAAAACTTTTTAAACAACAAAGATCTGAATTCTCTCATTGAGAATTATTATTTGCTAATTATAGAGAGAACATTTCCTTTTCCCCACTTTTCTTTGGAAAGAGAAGGAGAGTGACACCTTTTCTGCTGCCGTCCTTGTTGCAAAGACAGAACGCTTGTAGCCAGTGAGATTTAGCAGCTCTTTGGCAAGGCCACTTCATTTTTTCATCACCTCAAAATTATGTCTTTAAGTACAAGTCTAAGAATGACATGTTTCCAGAAAACTCTTTTTAATTGCAGGCAGAAAACTGATGTTATGCAGATGTCCATTCCAGTTGTTTTCTGTTCCAAATAAAAGGATATCTGTGTCATGTGAAACAAAGTAACATCAAAAAATTCAGACCGCAATGAAAAAGGACACTGTACTTTCTCATTCTTTGTTGGGTTCCAGTCTCCAGTCCACAGAGCCGAACATAAGAGCAGTCTCAAGATGTGTGACCTTCAGGCACCAGATGCTAGTGCTTTTTGGTGCTTTTATGTTCCAAATATCTGCGGTCCTTCATGGCAGTTGGAGAGCAGAGCACTGTCTGTGCCAGGACCCACCAGTTTCCCATGGTAGCGACTCTTGGCAGACCAACTGCACCATCTTGGTTCATGCTTTACAAGCCATGACCAAGGTGTTAAAAAGCTGTTTCAAACTCTTTCTGCTGTACAAGTGTTTCAGGCATGGACTAAAGGACCTGCCTGAAGGTGGTAGGGTCACAAGAGCCTGGGGAGACCAAATTAGAGCAGAGTGCTTATGCTGGGGTTCCTTCTCATGGAGCAACTGTGCTCTAGCAAATCCTCAGATGCATCAGCGTCTTGTTTCCGATCACTGTCAGGAGTGCTGTGTCATGCATCACTCCTCCCTTTTCTTGGGAAGATCAAGTTTGAAGATGATTTAATGTGGAGGGCCACCAGGGTGCATGGCAGATGGGGAGATTTCTTCAGACAGACTGATAGCAAATCTATGAGGTGATGTTAATTTCTGTTACCCAAATTGTAGAACTATTCTGTTCAGTATGAATATTTTTGAGGAACCTCCTGCTTATGATTCCTATTCCATCTTTGCTATCATCATCAGGAGGATCAAAATGGAGAACTAGGAATTTCACTTGCTCCATGTCTCCATATTGGCATCAGCTCAAATTGCAGTTCTGCTCTCAGAGTAATGCAATTTCCTGCATCCTGACTTTGATCAGGCTCTTTGGGAGTCCTTTTGTCTGAAGCTCATTTGAGCCCTCCCAGAAAAAGGTGAAAGTGCTGAGAACTGCCACCTTCAGAGCTGTTTTGCATCTTTCTCCTCCCAGGAACACTGTGGTGATCCTCCTCGTGTTCCAAGAGCTGTTTGTAGGAGCCTGGTCTGAGTTTGAGGGTAGGAAGGAATCACCAGAGCTGGGATGACGTAGTTTGCCTTTGCCCAATGGGCCATTTATCAGCGTGAAAGAAAGTTGAACCAAAATTCTGGCCCATACCCAAAGACTGGCACTTAGCCTGCATTGAAATGTGATTTTTTCCTGGGTAAAAGATTTTGGGAATTTCAGACAACAAGCTAAGAGTTAAGATCCCCAATTAAGCTTGACAAATTTCAGATATTCATCTACATCAGTATTATTCCAAGTCAGGGATTATTTCCCTATTTTGTTGTTTATGGCAACATCAAGAGAGCTGTGCTGTTTCTCCGGGATGCAGCTACTGGTGAATGCTTTTAGGTTTGCAATTCAACTGAAGCATTGCATTTCCAAGAAGCAATTAATTTCCAAGAAGCTTTAAATCTGGATTTCATTGCAGGGAGACACGTCACATTGTTGGCACATACGTTACACAGCTTCTTTTAGCCACAGGGACTTTGGCAGATCAGACACCACAGCCTTAGCAGAGCCAGGTTCTGTGGACTTTGCTGTCTCTTTTTTATTTATATTTATACTTCATCCATTTTGTATTGGTGAAAAAAAGATGTGCTGTGTTGCCAGAGTAAACTCCCAAGACACAGCTGTTGATCTTCGGTAAATGGTGAGGGGTGAAGCACAGGTGTTCCTCAGGCTCGTGGCTGAGCAGGTAACCAAGTGCCATTTTATCTGACCATGAAGGGATCCTACAAATGCCCCAAACAGTGTGTGTGCCTGGGTTGGGCTGGCAGGCTCCAGCAGCTGACATCGGTGGCTGTGACAAACACCCTCTTCCAGAGCTGATTAAGAGGTGAAGTTCTCCGTGGCTGTAGAACTGCTGCAGCCCCTGGCTTCCACCAGGACCTGCCCCGGTGAAGGGCTGTGCAGCCCCTGACAAAATCACAATCACAGAAAGACAGCAATAGTCTCGGTTACACTGAATCAATTCTTGGCAACCTATTGATCCCATAAGGCATTTCAGAATATCTCTTCCACCTGAGCTCAAGCCGCACCGACCTCACGGCCCTGCACACCCAGCCCCTGGCCATGCTCCCAAGCCCCGTGTCCATCTGTCCATCTGAGTGTCCTGCGGAGGCTTCCTGGGCACAGGTCTGCAGTAACTTTCAGTGTGTTATGACATCAAATGCTGCAGACATGTTGTCAGATAAATGACACTGGAAAATGAAAATTATTATTCCTGTTTTGAAATTATAATTGTATCTTAAAATAGGGAGTTTTATGAATAACTTATACCAGTCTAAGACCGTTTTTGGCAGTAATGTTTCCTGAAATTTCTCTTTATTTTATTACTGTACTTTCGGTTTTATCCCTGTTTTCATTTTCTCACAGGTAATTCTGAGTTAGTATTTATTATTTTTCTCTTCACCAAGGATTGCTGGAATCTAAAAGGTATTGCAAACAACTCAATCAAATAGATAAAAAGGGTTTCTCTTCAAAGTAAAGTATTATTCCCTTTTCAGTCATATAGAAACAGTGAAAAAGTGAAATCTTGATGCACCCGATGAGAACAATAGATTTGTGTTCAGCCTTTCCTTCTCTAAATTAGAAAACACATTATAGACAATGGAATTTCTAAATCATATATTATACCTTATTCTCTGGTGGGAATAAAATGTTCATGTTTGCCTTCTTTACTCTGTTTAACTTTGACTGTTGTGAACACTAGGAAGAATAACCCTGCAGCCTTTCTTTCTTTTTTCTTTTTTTTTTATCTATTCACTTTATACTTTTCAGACAGATTTTTCCCCGGGGTGAAACAAAGGTTAACTGAAATTTCCTCTGTTGTGTACCTGAACGAATCAGCAGTTTGAGAAGGAAATCCCATTGATGGGCAAAGAGAGTGACAGGCTCTATTTAAAGAATTCCCCCGACTGTGTGGTAGACCAACCATGCCATGAATTTAACTGTTCCTGTGGTCCCCATACTTGTACCCACCAAAAAGAGAGAAAACCTACTTTGTTCTGCAAATGTTGTGCTAAGCTTTGAAAATCATGAGCCGCTGAGTTTTGTGAATTAACATGGCCAGCAGTGGCCAGTGCTGAAGGAAGCAGTGTTACAGCACAGACAGAAAACAGACAGGAAATTATGCGTACTTACATAATGGAAAAGGCACCGTACGTGTTCATGTTTAGTATGTGTCCCTGCATTTCAGCAGTTTGGTGGTACAT
This sequence comes from Entomyzon cyanotis, assembly GCA_024500445.1. Lineage (NCBI taxonomy): Eukaryota > Metazoa > Chordata > Aves > Passeriformes > Meliphagidae > Entomyzon > Entomyzon cyanotis. The sequence goes on from JAKEPQ010000044.1 coordinate 380,395, forward strand.
ATATTCCACAAAAATATGATTTACAGAATTGCGTTTTGTTTTTTTCACTGCACTCTTTTATTTTCACTTGGTGCATGAGGTGCTTTACCCACACAGATCTGCCGGAATAAATGGAGCTGAAGGAGGCACAGAAGGGTACACATGTGGAGGAGGGTGCAGGATGGGTCACTGGAGAGGCTATCCAACACAGAAATGGGGTACAGGGCCAAAATGTGGTCTCAAGGACCTGGCCCTCGAGAGAGCAGCAGGGTGCACTGACACCGGAGTGATTTCTGCATTTATTATTGTCTGCTTTAGCACCAAAAATACACATCTCTACCTGATCAGGTGCTCCTAATTCATGTGTGTTGCACTCCATGGCCTGTGATGTCCCCTGGAGTGGCCACCTCAGGCCAGCTGCGGGGCCAGCAGACACGCTGCTGGGGGATTACAGCACCCGTCCTACCCCAACCGCCAGACATTTCCTCTCTGGCAATGATGGTTAAGTCTTCCTCCATGGGCCATAGTTGCTGAAGTTTGCTTATAGTTGCTTTCGCAGCTCCTGGGTTTTTTTTCTCCCCACTTTTGCAGGGCTGCTCTGAGGTGTGTGAGTTTCATTTCCTGTTTGAACTCTGATATGCTTCTGGCCAACTCTGCCTTTGCTTCAGTCAACTGCTTACATTTTAATTAATTTCTGAATGGGTTGAGTATTGTTTATGATGCTTTTCAAAACCAACAGATAAAGGTTGCTAAAAATAAAGCATTGCAAGGACTTCCCTTCTCCCAAAAAATGTGCATATTACTGGCACATACATTATTTTAGGTATGAAGGGGAGAGGCAAGAAAACCCCTTTTTGCCATGAGAAAATGTCTCAAATTGAACTTCTGTCAACGATTCCATCGACTGATTTCCCTGCGGGAGTTATGGATCTCTTTTAAAGCTGTCTTAAAGAGATATTGACAGGTATTCCATTAAACAGCAGGTGTTTTGTTTTTAAGTAAATCATCTCTTTCTCATCAAGGAAGAGTTGAGAAATCCCTAGAAATTACAAAGAAAAACACCCCAGGGTTGATGCTGTTCCCCTCTGAGGGTCTGGGGTGTGCAGAGCAGGATGCAACCCCACGGCCACCGAGCACTTGCCAGCCAGTCCCTGCGGGGATGGACCTGGAGCTGCTGGAAAGGGGCAGTCACCACAAGGAGGACCAGCTGCTTCTCCATCATGGCTGGGCTGCAGCAGGCCAAATGTCTGCTGATATGCTTGCTTGGGGGGACATGCATACACACGTGTGCACATACAGACACAGGAACATACATAGACTCACATACATATCCATGCAGACACACACAGAGTTATCTGTAGCCTCTTAGAATACCTCTGCCTAGAAGGGAAAGATGTACAGTATGTCCTGGTCTGTAGAAACCCAAATTCCTGTGCTTTACAAAATCTGATGTCAGGAGGCCACCTTGATTTCTGTTTGGACAAGTGCTTGGCTGCTACCCTGGCGTACTGTCATTTCTTTTTCTTTTGTAAGAAGGGCTACTTGGGCACAGAAAATATGAAACTCATTATAGCAAGCTACACTGCAGTAAGACTTCACACATAACCAGGAATTTTCAGATATATGTGATATGTCACAATGTGAAATTCTTACAGAGCTAGTGATTTTTAGGGCTTGCAAAGCTTATAATTTTAAAATGTTATTCCACTAGTAGCAGAAACTGTGTTCTGGTATGGTAAATATTGTTCAGAAAAATGTCTGAAACAGTCCTTGCCACAGAGATCTTACACTAGAAAATAATTAGAGTTCTCTATTCCATAATGTGCTATATTAATTAGCAGTCAAAATCCAATTTTTAAAGCCCAGCTTTGAAACATATTTGGCCTTCAGGCCACGTATCATTTTGCCACAGCTTGAAGTGTCCTGTTTCACTGGGCTGATCATAAAATGAAAGAAATAAAATACGTCTGCACGTATTTTCCAATTAGAAGGAAGGGGGAACACGAGCATTTGCTTTCTTCTTTCGGGATTTTTAGTGTTTTATTTTCAAAGTTGGATGTCCATGCTCTGCAGCTTCTCTGTTGCTGAAGAAGGTGATGACACAAACCCTTGCAGGGCAGGCAGAGTTTGTGCAAGAACACGTTTTCTCCCAGCCCTGAGGAGCAAAATACGTGTGTGACTGGGGGGGCGGGGGTGTCACAGCCAGTGCCCAGTAGTGCCCTGCTTTGCCAGTGCAGCCTGATCAGCTGCCGGGGTCGCTGGCAGAGCAGCACAGCAGATAAGGAAATTTTGTGAACCGTTTATTGTTTATTCTGAGTCAATGTTTTGTTCCATGGAGCAGATTGTTCCTCCAGGCAATTTCAGGTTTTGACTGCTGGTCCTCCTTCTCCCTCCTCCCCTCCTCTCCCTGTCTGGGATGAAAGAGGGGAGGTTTGAATGCACATTGAACAGTGGTCCTAAATCTGGCTTCACCCTGAGCGCTGCTCAGAAATTTACATTTTCATGCTGGTGGAGGGATACATGTGAATCTCAATGATCTTTCAAAATTTTTCTTTAAATAAAAGCAAAGCTGTTGCTCGCCATTCATCCCATTGTGCAGGGGCAGAGGACAGCCAAAATGTGGTACTTGATAAAGGGAGAACCTTGTGCAGAGCTTCCATTTTCATATAAATGGTGCATGTTTTACATCCTCTTCTTCCCTGATGTGCCTTTTGACAAAACCATTTTCTCAAAGTATAAATACAAGAATTTTATATGGTAAAGTCTGTTGTATTTTTTTAGTATAGAAATATATATAATCATAGTACAGGAATTTATCTTAATCTTAGTATGAAACTTAGTATAGAAATTATTGTAATCTTAAAGAGGAGACAACATTTAACAAATGAAGATGAGGAAGATTAAAAGCACAAATCTATTAAAGATATTCTCCATTTTATTTAACTGATAGGACCCTTTAAGTAAGTTTCGTTTTTGCACCTTCTTTATAGAAAAAGGGGAAAATCTTGACAGAGCTTGTCTGAATAAATCTTTGAACTCCTCTACTCTGAAGAGTAAAAATAAAAGTAAAGTAAATGTAAAAATAAAGCAATCACAGCCATTCCTTCAGGCAGAAATACACCTTCTCTGTGCATGTCCACCTTAAAAAAGCATGAAACACTCTAATGTGGTACTGGCATGGCCTTGGAGGACATCAGGTGGCAGGTGTTGTGCAAGGCTTTGCAAAGGACAGAGCTCTCAGCAAATGCCGTGGCTCTGTCCAAAACTGCCCTCTCTGCCTCCGGTCAGGATCTGGGGGATGGGAGAGCATCATTCTCGGTCACCCACCTCTGCTCCCTTACCTGTTCTTTGTTGGTTTTGGGTGCCAGCTGCCTACCTGCCCCAGGGCAAAGCTGCCACTGCATCTTCCAGGGAAGCTCTGCACCTCTTGAGGCTGAGCAACGAGGAGTAAAACAAAGATGACAGGTGCTGCAGGCTGGAGAAAGCATGGCACAAGGGAGTCCCCAACGTGCCGGGGTGCTGACACTGGTGGGTGAGCCAAGGGAACAGCCAGGAGCCACGCACAGGGCACTGGTATTGCCTGTGGGAGACATTAATTCATCCAAATAAGCAAACAAAATCAGAAGGAAGGAGAGGTATCTGTCAACTGAGAAGAGTTTTGTGATTTATTTAATTATCTAGAGGCAGTCAAAACACTGTGGCCAGTGAGAAATATTGTTGCATATTTTTCTGTGTGTCTCTACAGCAAGATTTCACTTTGATTGCAGAAGCACAATTCTCCCTAGACGTTTCAGTCTGAAGAATTTATTGCGGATGAAAACAAAGCCTTATGCAATCTGTGGTGAATTACAATTAACTTTTAGATCACCAAACAGATTTAGTAAAGGGAGATTTTGTTGTAATATTTCATTCAGCAGGAAAGCTCTTGCATTTATTTTCTGAGTGGAGCAGTTTTAGCTTCTTGTGTTAGGAGTATTTGAATCATTGTATCATGGTTTTCCCCAGTGAAGCAGGGGATTTTGACAGTGAAAAAGAGAAACTTCGTTGGTTTGCCCTCAGGAAGGACATGCCTAGTGATTAACAGGAGTTAATTCACTGGTAATTTTCATCTGTGGCCATTCTGCTTGTGCATTTCTGTGCAACACAGCACTTGCAGTGCTGAGTGCCAAGGAAGAGCTTTGAATTACAAATACCTTTTTCTTTATGAATGAATTTTATTAACAGGCATCTGAGCCATAAATAATGCACTCAAATATGGCAGTGTTTCGTTACTTTTAATGATGAGGCCTCAAAAGTCTTGGTTTTCTCTCAAGTATATCCACAGCTCGCTCATGCCAAAGGGCACAGATGTGTCACTGTCCCGTCCATCCTCCCTGTACTCTGGAACGGTGACAGTTTGGGTGGGTGCTGGAGTCCTGGTGGTGGCAGTCACTTTATGTACCACGACTCAGGTTCATACATCATTCAAATCTTTTTTTTAGCAGTTAGAGCGTTATCAATGTCTCAGTTACAGTCGTTTGCATGAGCAAGTATTGTAAATAAAAATACTTCAGGGTATTGTTCAGGACAGAACAGGGTGTGAGCCCTGCATGCTGAATGAGTAAGCAGGTGGTGTGCTCTAAAGCACCTGAGTAACATGCCTTATATCCAGATACTACATCACATGCCTCAGCCAAAATTACTGACTTCTTCAGAAAATAAGAGGAAGACATAAAATTGTAGATTATATAATTTTAATTTGTCGTCACTCACTTTCTAGTGGCAATGAATAGTACAACCAGAATTGGAGAAATTTTTGCTGTCTGTTAATCACGATGATTTTGTGATTTGTGTTAGTAACTTGTGGATTCCTCAGATTCAGATACACAATCAGGATGAGACAGCTGCATTTAAAAGTTTGCAAACACGCCGAATTAATTTGCACACAGGTTGTAATGCTTGCTGTAAAATATAGGTAAGATGAGCACCTCCACTGACATGAACCCTGCAGCAGCAGTGAGAAGCTGCTATGGAGCACAGCTGTGTGTATGCAGCCAGAGCAGTAAGCAGTGTTGACATGCAGAATTTTTAAAGAGCTCTAGCTGCATCCCTATTCCTTTAGCTTATTGCCCTTTCATTTCCTTCTTGGTTTGTTTCTTTTCACTCCTGCCAGCCCAAAGGCTGCATGTGAGAAGGTTATGGCGTGACGATCGATAATTCAGTGTGTCCTCCTGATTTATTGCACATTACCAAACCCTGTTTGGAAATAGAGTTGCTCAGCTTACCATCTGGGTGGCTGAGATTGTGCTCAGTCATGTTGGCACACAGCAGTCAGGATGCAAGGATGGATACGCAGACTTTGTAAATTCGCAAGGAGGAAAAGTGTATATGCTCTGCATTAACTTCTTGTTCCTTGTGCTCCCACGCTTGCAGCCTCTGGGCTTGAGCTGGGCATCCACGTGAATGCAGGCAGGGATAACTCCAGTGGCTGGAATCGGGGCCTTTGGAGCCCCTGCCGCTGAAGGAATTAAAGGAATTTTTCTCACACCACACTCTTGGCAGGGGACAGGGTAAGAGTGTGGTGTGAGAAAACTCCTCCCCATAGTTGGGCATGTGCTAATACTCAAGTGCAGATTTGGTGCCCAGTGGGTCAATAGCTTTCCTTTACCAAAGACGGAACTAGTTTCTCCACTTTAGTACATCAAAATCTGTTATCAGTTCCAATAAGTACAGTAATCAGCACGTTGAATATCTCACAGAAAAATATTAATATAAATTAAATATAATTAATTTTAATTTTGTTTTTCAGGAAAAATTGATGTGGACTGGTCCATCTCTCATAAAGACTTAGAGGTAACACAGACAACCAAATTTTTCCATAATTTTCTATTTTATTGCTTATTAACAAACAGAACAAAAGCAATGGGATTGAAAAGCCCATTTGTGGTGTTTGTGTGGGATGATTAGCAGCGTCCTCTCACAGGAGAAAGGAGTTGCTGAGTTGAGGCTGGCATAGAGGCAGGAAGGGACAGAGATGCCAGGAGCTGGAGTGCCTCTGTAGACTCTGAAAGGAGGACATCAACTTTTCCTTCCTGGTCTCTTCGGAGCCCCAGAACTGTTCCGTGGCAGCCTGGTCCCCTTGCCAGGCAGCACTGGGAGGCAGCAGACTGTGATGCCTTTCTAGGCTCAGCACAGGGGCAGGTGTGGGGAAGCTGCAGCCCAGAGTTCCTAGGCAAGGTGCTGGAGGATCCAGGAGGAGTGAGCTTCAGCCACTGGCTTCAACTCTTATCCTTTTTCTTTCCAATGTCCAGTAAAGCTGATTCAATCAAGTGACATCAGAAATGCTTTCCGTGAAGGGAAATGGTATTTTTATACCTCTCCTGTTCACTGATCCAAAATTTCATTTATTTTTTTTAAATTTGTGTTGTTTACTAGCAAATGATAGTTGTATACAGGATTTTCAATTCTGGCTGCCTACACAGAAAGTATGTGTGAGGTCTCTGAGAGAGAGATAGTTGTTTCCAGCTTCTCTCTTTTTTTCTTCTTTTTCCCATTTTTATGTCTTTCTTTACAATTGCAAATTGCAGATTTCATCCAGTCTTGTATAGCATTGTACTTTGTCCAAGCAGTTTCCGTTAATATGTGCAAGGGAACATGTAACTTGCATTTGCAATTGATGTTAATTATATTTGTGTTCTGGGGAAAATTCCAGTTTGTCATGAGTTAGTAAAAGTCTTTTGGCTAATTGAGGGAAAGCTTCACAACTGCAGTTTTAAATAGCAAAAAAAAATGTTCTGAAGAGGAAGTTCAAACAAGAACTTTTCTTTCCAGACAATGCAGGTTTCTCTGTAACAGAATTACCCATTCCAAACCTGGATGTGTGAATTGTACATGTGAAACATTAGATTTCTGCTGGATCACTGCCAGCAGTGACCTTTACAATTCCCATTTCCCAAACCACAGAATCTCAAGTGGTAAATGCATTTCTCTCTCTGTGTTTCACCAGGCACAGATCTCCAACTATGCAGGCATGAGGCACAGCAGCATGCGGTACTACACAGCTGGCAAAAACATTACTTGCAGGAACTGCGACAGACCAGGACATTTGTCCAAGAATTGTCCCACTCCAAAGGTAAATGCAACTCTTAAATCACTTGTTCATGCAGCCGTTTTCCTAATATCACCTTGTACTTGCCATTAGAACGATTGTCTCAGTGGTTTATCCTTTCTTTGAAGCATTGCTCTGAGTTGCAGGATAGCTTGCACAAGGTCAGTGTATTGTATAAAATTATCCCTCTGTTAGAGGATGTCATTGCTTTTATTGTTTTCATAAAAGAAAAATATGCAGAATTATATAATGTAGAATCATACTGAATGGTCTGGGTTGGAAGAGACCTTAAAGCTTAACTCATTCCACCCCCTGCCATGGGCAGGGACAACTTCCACTAAACCATTGGGCTGTAAAGTGAGCAAGACAAAGAGTCAAGTGCTGTACAGAAACATCTTTTTTTTCATGTGGTAAAACAGTATGAAAGTGTAAAATACCTCTCAATTGTATTTTCAACAAGGAGAATCTAAGGAATCAAAAATACAGCCTTAGTAAATAAATGAAAGTGAATCTCTGTATAATGAACCATGATATGAACAGTGTCAAAGATACTGGACAAAACAAAACTGGAGCTAACTTTAAGTTCAGATAGATAGCAAATATTCTGAAAGTTTGTCCTGTGGTTAAAGGTTTAAAAGTCAGTCACTACAGTGTCAAGAAGTGGGAACCATTGCATGACAGCCTGGATTTACCAATCCCCACAACAGAATCTGTCAAACCCTCTGTCCTCTGGGCTGTTACCCACAAGGACACTAGGAATGACCACATCCCACACAGCCCTTAGGAGGAAATACACTCACTCAGGAGGAAATACACTCACTGACTGGGAAGACTTGCTTTACAGACATACCAGTTTGGCCTCAGAATAGTTCTCTGACTGTGATATTTGTCACTCCAAGTGCTGAATTGTGTGAGTCATGAGGCTGTGCCAGATGAGTCCAGATGGCAGCCGAGTGCCCTCCCAGCTGCCCCTTACGCACCCCCTGTGTGGGGACAGGAGAACTGGAAGGGCAACAGCAAGAAAATCTCATGGATTGAGGTAAAGACAGTGTAGTAAGTGAAGAAAAATCCCTCACGGGTGCAAAACCCTCTAAGATTCTCAAGCCCTGTGGTTGCCCTGCCAAGCCCACTGCTAAGCCATGTCCCCTAGCATCATGATTATTATTGTGTTAACTGAGCACAGACCGTAGGCACCAGGCATTCAGCAAGTGCTGCTGAGGCAAGGTCCAAATCAAGAACGTACTGTGAGTCTGTGGAGTCACAACTTTGAGTTTTACTCCATTCATACTCTTTCTCCACTTCAATTCCTTGATGAAACACATCTCTTAGTAAGCAGTAGGCACTTACTTGAGGTGATTTCTTCTTCCTTTCCTCTTGACAATTGTTTTTTTCAATCTATTGAAACATTGTCACTTAATATGATTCTATTTTTGTTTCTCCATAGAAAGTTCCCCCCTGTTGTCTGTGTGCAGGAAGAGACCATCTACAGCACAGCTGCCCAGCACGTTTCTGTCTGAACTGCTGTTTGCCTGGGCACTATTTCAGGGAATGCCTAGAGAGAGCCTATTGGAACAAACACTGCAACCGCTGTGACATGAAGGGCCACTATGCTGATGTGAGTATGGTCCTTGGCACAGAGATTGGGCATCATTTGGTTTGTGTCTGTCAAAAACTGAATTTACAATGGCTACAGTCTCTTCATATTTCTTTGCTTTTACATGGTGCCTATTTGTATACACATACGAAAATGCTGTGTTTAGTCACTGCTTTACACTATCTGAGTTTTCATGGAGAATGGTTCAAAGAAAACAAACCAGAGCATTGTCAACACTTGGTCTTTAGTTTGGTTTGGTTTAGTTGTGGTGGACAAAAAAGTCCTTGTTTCTGTGGAATGAAAGGTGTAGGGAGGTTGAAATCAGGAGATGCATTATCTCCCAGTGTACAAGGAAGAAGTAAAGAGTAACTCTGATGCATCAAGAGTTCCAGATCTATGTTTTTTCACTATGATTGGATATTAATCAGTGAAAATACTATGAGAGAGAAGTAGTTTGAAGGCTTTCGGTTTGATGTGATCTACTGAAGTAAAACACAGAAGAAAATTAAAGAGAGAATAAACTTATTTGTCGCTTTCTTTCACCTTGTATGACATTATTATGGTTTTATATGTCCCCTAAAATGAGTACTATATGTAGCAGTCAAGCTTTTATGATATTTTTTTCTCTTGAATTAAACTCAAAAAGGTGAGGATAAAAGGCATACTGTGATGCTTCTGGTATACATTCACACGTCATTCTCTATCTGTAGAAATGGCCTATATGTTTGTCTTTCAAATACACCTATGGGATTCCCTAAATGCTGTATTTTTTGAAATTCAGAAGTATTATAATCTCTTTCTAAATGTCTCCTTCCTGCCTTTATTTCTTCTGTTTGGTGAAAGAGTATGTCACAGGCTCAGCACAGACAGTGGTACATGGGATGTGCAAAGGACCGCTTGCCTATTTGGGAGTTGCTATTTCTTGTGATATTTGAATGTGTTCTAGATGTACTTTTGCTTATAGCTAATGTGCCCACAATACTTCTAACAAATGTGAATTGTACATTTCTGCCACCCCCCTTCTGGTAGGCAGTGAGACAAAATTGTAATCTGTAATGAAGCATCTTTTCTTTGCCATATTTTCTCTTCTACACATTTTTTGACACCAGTTCTTGTAAGCTATTATTCTTTTCTGTAAAGAATCATGAGTGCTCTATCATCCGAGCATTTAAATCCTACCTGAGTCATGCAGGTTATCAGGAACATCACAGCATGTGTTTTTTCTGTTCATTTAGGTCCACCTTAAATCAGAAAGATTTTTCTCTGGACCTTAGGGCAGTTCTCATGTGCTCCTGTGTGGCAGGTGTGAGGCTACCTGTGTCATTCGTGTGTGGTGAATACTGGGGCGTTGGAGCAGGAGCTCACCTGCCTGGTCCTCATGGAGAGATGGCATGGCAGAGCAAAGGCAAAAGTAAATGTTTCCTGACATCAGAGCAGGAAGCCTATGAAGCCAACAGGTGATCAAACATGAAGGGAACACTAGGACAGGACGAGGCTGCTACTGATGGCCTAAACTTTTTTTTTTTTTGCATCTGGGATTTTCATAGTGGAAGAAGCCAGGGATGTTCCCACGCTGAAACCTTACTTTGTGAAGGGGAGCACCAGAGAAGTTGTGAAATTGAAGAGAATGTGAGGGTCACTACAAATCTGTGAGTGCTAACCCATTACCAAAACTGGGTAACGATTGCCCAAAAGCTGCCAAGGAAAGTGAAGGTGAAATAGCCGCACCAGTGATGGCATTTGGACACCTTGTGCTGGTGTCTGAGTGCTGAGTTGCTAATGTAAGGACAGCGTGTAGGGGGTGTCCCAGGGAGAGCTGGTGACGTGTGCACCAAGTCAGTGAGCAGGAACCACAGTGGTGGTGTGTTGGGATCGGTGTATAAATATAATATACATGGAGTGATTCAAGGCTGCTTTTGTAAAGGAAATCCCACTTCTCAAGGATCTCTGGAGTTCTTCAAAAGAGCAGGTTGACAAGCATGTGTGTAAACATGATCCAGTTGACATAGTCTACAAATTCCAAGAGGCGTTTTACAAAGTTCCTGACCAAAAGCTTTTAAGGAAACTAAACAGGCATGGAGTAAGAGGATAAAGGTGGGATATGCTAGTGTGACATGGAAAAGGGTGAACAATGGAGCGACAAGATTTGCTGAGAAGACTGAATTACTTACAGAGTCAGTGCTGTGAGCCAGCTGTGCAGAACTGCCCAAGGACTGTAAGAATCAGAGGGAGAATACAATAAAATGGCAATTGAAATTGAGTGGCAATAAATGTAAAATAATCCCACCTTGGCATATGGAATAACAGGTTCTGAGTATTACTATTCAAGACTTAGATTATAGTTAGGAGATATGATTTCACAAAAAATCAGTTTAGTCCTCAGAAGCTGTAAAGAAAAAAAGCTGGTGAAATGTTAGGAATCATCAGGAAAGCACGAACACCTGGGCACAACTTTGGTCCCTGTCTTTGTATCCCTCAGCATGGCCATAACTCCTCAGCCTGGAATGGATGTGACAGAGGGAAGGGTCTGTAAAGAGCTTCAGAATCCTCTGTGATGGGAGACAGGGGTCAGGGATCAGTTGTTCATCATTACTTCCAGTACACCTGACAAAAGTAATAGAAGCCAGGTTGGAAAGAGACAGTAGGAGGTGACTCTCTGTGCAGCCAGAAGCAGAACTGGGGGATGCAGATCTGCCCTGCTTCCAGGGGAAATGGAAGCAGTTCATGGAAGAGAAATCACAGAATCCTACAACACCAGGCTGGAAGGGACTTCATGGATCATCTGGTCCAATGTTTCTTGGCAAAGGCATGGTCTACACAAGACAGCCCAGCCAAATCCTAAGAGTGTCCATTGCTGGGGAATCCACCACTTCCCTCAGGAGATGATTGTTCTCATTGTGGAAAGTTTTCTCCTGCATCCAACTGAAATCTCCCCAGCAGTAACTTGTAGCTATCACCCCTTTTCTTTCCCATGTGACTTCTTGTAAAAAAGGGAAATCCCCATCTTCTTATTATCAAACATATGTTATCAAATGCTTTGGATGCTCAAAAGAAGTTGTAATTTGTGTTTCCCAGCAAGTTCACTCCCTTTTACTGTGACACAGAGGGTGCAGAACAGGCTTTTGTGGACAGTCTGTCAGAGTAACTTTCCACTTTCATCTAGAACTGGATGTGAGGCAATTCAAGATGCTTCACCTGGTTTGGTTAGGAAACATTCAAAGTTACTTAAACCATTTTACAGTCATACGTCTGTGATCTGCTAGATCAGTCTCTCTTCCTGAGACAGCACTGAGAACACACAGAGTCCTCTTAGCTGGAGGTGTATTGGAAGCAGCCCAGCCTCGTGTGGTTTCCTTGGGAGGGTCATCAGAGGAACCATTTTTGATCTGCTCAGTGGAAGTTCAGTGGATGTCATGAGCCTTGCGGTTGGTGTACAGCCTCACCTGCCAGCAGCAGGGGTGGGAGAAGGACTCCATGAACAGGGGATGTCATGCGGAGCAAGCAGAAGGGGCAATGTCTCCCTGTATACCTGGAAAAAACCAGCATGCGGTTGCTCAGTGAGCTGAATGGGCTCACCTAGGAGGTGGCAGACAGCAGGGGCCAAGTGCATGGTGCCCTGCAGGCATGCTGTGTGCGATGGCCCTATCCGAATGCCCAAATACCTTTGTTGGAAGTGCTCCTTCCCAGGAACCAGCTGGGTGCTTTGGCTGACATCTTCTCTGCATGTTCTGACAACTTTTCTGGATGTGCAAACCACCACTGGCCTCTTCTCTCTGGGGAGATTCCTTCTGCCTTTGTTGTTTCTGGCATACTGCTGTGGGCTGGGATGGAGCCAGAGGTGGTTGGATCATTCCACAGGGGCAGCTGGCATCCATGTGGCCAAGTAGCCCTTTTCCCCTGGACAGAGAGCACAGGATTTGCCCTTTCTCCTTAGTTCCCCAGTGCCCACCCCCACCCTTCATGCCTCTGGCTGTCCACATCCACCCAAGGGTGAGCTTAAGGCCATGTTACCGACGGCCAGGTTGACACTGGCAGTTAAGCAGCTCTGCCCGCCCGGCACCAGCAGCTGTCTGCGCTGGCAGCGTGGGGAGAGGTCTCGACATCTGCTTGTGCAGGAGTGGTTATGAAGGGAAGCATTGTGTGTTTTCCGCGGCAGTTCCCATGCGGAGGTGATGAAAAGTGTGTGTTTTGGCAAATCTTTTGTTTTATTGTGGTGGCTTGCAGTGGGGCAGCTCCGAGCAGCCGCTGCCGCTTTGACAAAGCACCAGAGGATTCTGTTAAAAAGTTGTGTTTAGTAATTGTAGTCGTTGTGTCAGACCATAACTGACTCGGAGCTGAAGGATTTTTGCGAGATGAGTAGCTATGCCAGCAGGGACCCAAGTCTCCTGGGCCAGCCGCGCTCTCATTAAGATTTGCCGCTAGCCGTGGCGGTGTTCGGCAAGTATGTGACGTGCATGCTGTTATTGTATGCTTGGCTTGTCAGCCTGCAGCTTTCTGACACTCACTTATGTCACTCTTTATTCAGAGACGAAGAAGCTTTTGATAATTTGACAAGACAAGCTCTTAAACGATCTAGGTCATGGCCTTCACTGTCTGTGATTGTGAACATATTTCCTGAAAGCCCTGTCACTCATCACAGCTACATTTTCTCCCGGGGAGCCGCGGGCCCGTCCCGGTCTCCTGTCAGCGCGTGCATTTTGGTTATTCATACGCCAAATACAGTAGTGGGGTTTTTCCTTCCCTTTCGCCGGCACTCGCATGTTAACGGGGCTAATCCGCTCCCCCGCGCCGCGCGCCCGCAGGGCCGCCGTCGAGGGCCCTCTCGGCGCGAGGCAGACGACCGGCCGAGGGGAGCGGAAAGGAGGAAAGGCCGCTTAGTGCCGGTTTTGTGTTTGCTCATTGTTGTGGAAATATGAGAACTGGTGGCAAGGGCCTCGTCTATTGAGCTCTCGAGTCCCGGTCTGCTGTCAGGGGCTGTTTGAGATTGAGTGTTTTATTTTCTTTGATGTTCACGTTGGAGAATAGGGAAGTGGGAATTAAACAACAGATGCATTAAGCCGTTGTTCTGGTAAAACAATAATTAGCACCTGATATAATTCAATATGGGTCAAAATGTGCAGCACCCAGGCTTGATTCTCCTGGTATGGCACCCTGCGCTGAGTCGGCCTCAGGCACAAGTGATTGCCCATCCACACTTGCTGGACATGGACAGAGACACGGATTTGGGGGGATAGTGGCGCAGCACTCACACAGCCAAAGGTGTTGGCAGGTACAGGGATGCGCCCCTCACCCATGCGCGCAGCGGCAGTGGCACTACCCTCTGGAGTAAGCACCTTTTGTGCTGGTACATCTAAATGCAAGTAAGGTCAGACCACTGGGGCAGGAAATAAATGCAATTTTATTTTAATGTAGTTCATCATGCTGCCATAGTAGCTGGGTACCATGAGGGCTTTTCTTTAAATGAGGGCCATTCATGTTTAAGTTCTTTTAAATAAATAAGGAAAATCATGGTTTTGGCAGTGGTTGTGTCTGACTATGCTCTCTTCCATAGCAAACCTCTCCGCTTCATTTGAAGAGCCAGTATTTAGTAGTAATTGTTAATCATACTTTCTGTCGTTCCGCAAAAGAAGATGCAGACAATAACCCTGAGCTGATGCAAGGTAATGAGGCTCCTGGTTAGCAGCATCATCTCTGAAAAGCTGTTGTTTAACAGTCACCCCTCCTCGGCTATTGTACCCCACTTCATAATGGCGAGCAGTATTACCCCAAGCCACCATCTGAATGAAGGAATATGCTCAGCCAGCCTTCCCTCACCACCTTCTTCCTTACATCTTTGTGGTTTTCCCACACGCTTAAAATGTTCTTGAGGACAAAACCCACTTTGGTCAGAACCACGGAGGGGCTGGGGCTGCGCCTCTCCCAGGGTTTTGACAAGAGCTCTACCAACTGTGGGTTCTCACTCTGCGTTACAGATTTTTGTTCAAAGTATTTGTGTCCAGAGCAGAAAAAATACCCAACCAAACAGTTATTGACAAATAAAGTAATTTTTATTATGACGATGATTATTAAAATAGCAGTTGTGTTAGTAAAGGTCATACCGCAGAGTGGCATTTTGCCAGTATAGGACAACTCGTTGATTGCGATTGTTCAACCATATTAACCTGGGCACACTGTGGTAATCGAAAACTATCCAGAACTAATGTATAAATAACTGCCTGCTACTCCTGAGCCGGACCAGCACAGCTGTCCTGCATAGCTGAAGCCTTTTCAGGTCTGAGGGAGATGCTGAGCATTCTTTTACAATATTTTTACAGGCTACAGAGTGCTTATGTGTTGCTTCTCTGAACCCTGGCTAAGTTAGCATGTCTTACCCCTAGGTTCTTTCCAGGAGGAAAATCCTTTTGTTTGTGCTCAAAGACAGCTCGAGTGTGTTCAAACTGTCAGACCCTCGGTGAAGAATGTGATGTCCTTCACACATTTTCTTTATAGAAATATTAATAAAAACCTCAAATATTTACACACAATATTTGAGTAGAGAAATGTTGAACCATTACACAGAACAGATTGTAGATTTTTCTGCAGAAAATTATTTTACTGGTGGGATGGATAATAAATAATATAATTTCTATCACATCCAGGAAGAACACACTATATTTGCCACAGGGTGACCAGAAAAAACTTGGATTTTATTTTGAGAGGTATGGGTTGTGGTGTGGGTTTTTTTAATTAACACACTCCATCAAAATAAAAGAAGGCAAGAATTTAGGCATGGGTGAAAAATTTATTCAAAATCTAAAGAAATGTTAATAGTACTCATTTGCAAGTAGTCATGAGACTTCAATGTTTGAAATCACAGCTGCATCATATTATGCAGAAGCCATGGAATACTATATTTCTTCTTAAATATTTTAAATGAAGGTTGGCAAACCAAATTGCTAATTTTTCAAATGATAATGAAGCTGTTTTCATAAGAGGGTAAATGTTCTAAAGAGAAGTGAAAGTCCTCCACTGCAGTAGCTCTGCACCAAAATGATGAAAAGTGCCACAATTTCCGTGTCTGTCTGTGGCTCAGAGGCCATCAGAAATACTGTACATTTTGTAAAAGCATTAAGAACCCCTAAGAGAGTGACCTGAGCCTTCGTGACCACCAACATGTTCTGGTTATGTTTTAAAGATCCATGTTTTCCTCTTTACTATCTCTCATGTGTCCCTCAGGTCAATTGTGTCACTGCTTTGACTCAAAAACCTGCTCTGAAATTTCTTTTTTTTCCAAAGGGCTGCACTTAGGAGTTGGTGTGAGAGTCTAGCAATTTTAAAAAAAAAAAAAGTTTAAAAAAAAAAAAAGTTAAAAAAAAAAGCAAGCAAGCCATTGTGGAAATAGAAACATTAAAGCAATCTGCTATGGTTCTTGTTTACAACTCCTCTGACATGAGGCTATTGAGGATTATTACATGTAACAATTATATTTTGATTAGGAAGGAGATACATACAAAAAAGATAAAATATTTCTCTTCCTACATGAAAGGAAAGCACCCTTGATTTAATTTCTAGAGCGTTATGTTAATTTAAAATGTAGAATTGAAATCCGCCCGTTTGTTTTGCAGCGTTAATGCTTCCTACAGTCACGAGCACGTTGCTCTCCCAAACTTCTGCCCCTCGGAGAAAAAGGGCAGAGAGAAAACTGTTACTGGCTTTCTGACAATGGCAGGGAGTGTGTTAAACCAGTGTAAAATTCAATTAAACTGTCTAGCCGGGTTTTTGAAGCTGAAATGCAGACCCTTTCAGTTAAGCTTCTTATTTTCCTGTGACCGACACCAGTGGATACTGTGTTATGCCAAAACCAACAGGCTGTAAAGCACCTTGTTTCATGCTCCTAGCTGATCAATATTTTTATTTTCCAGGCTTGCCCAGAAATATGGAGGCAGTATCACCTAACAGTAAGTAGAAATACCTTTTTTATTTTCTTCTACACCCAGCCTATTTACTCCTCTGTGAACTGCTGACCATAAAATATAGACAAGCATCTTCTCTGAGAAGATAATAAACATCTGAAGAGTTTTGAACTGAAGATGGCAATGAATCACTGTCACTATTTTTTTAAACATCTTTAAAACTTCTGGTTTCATTTTAATACTGTAATAATTAAATTAGTTCCTTGCCTCTTTTCTCTCAGTGACCACATTTACACATGGAAAGAGTTTTAAGTTTTAAGTTGGGATGCATAGCAGAAGCAGTAATCCCATCTCGGATATCCCAGATGCTAGTAATTAGTCACTCTGCATGACAAAACTTTCTTTTAGATGAGTGAAATAAATCAGTCAGAGGCGAGACATGAATTTGAGCAAAAACACCTCATAAACTTTTGCAGATAATTTATAATTAGTCAGGATATAGATGTGACTGCTTCTTTGGCCTGCATTTACTTTGTGAAACTGTACCAGTTTATTACTTAAGGTTTTTGCTCATATGTAAAATAGATATAAAAATAAAACAAAATGCGTATACATTTGGTTAATATTGAAACCTGGTACAATATTTAACCAGTAAAGGCAAATTCTTTGATTGGTGTCACAGATCTTGAATACAGTAATTTCGAAAATTGGCAAATATAAAAACACCTTTAAAGATCAGGGTTTTGTTGTTCCTTTGAACTTTTGCTGCTGTTGCTCCCCAGATCGGCCTCACACGTATTTCGCTGTTACAGATAATTAACCCCTGCTCTCTGCTCTAAACAAAGTAGAAAAGTTTCGCCACTACTTTTCTTTTTGGGTTCTTCTCTGGAGCAGTAGATGGGATGTGCTTTATAATTTGAACCTCCACCTCTTCATTGCAGTGGAATGCTCTTTTTTCTGCTTTTTCGGTTCAAAATTCAATGAATAGGAAAAATCCGCACTTAAAACATCTCATCTGTGTTTTGTGCATAATGATTTTAACACAGAGATCTGCTCTGGAAATCCTCCACCCTTCCTGAGAATTTACTTTTAAACAGATTTGGTAAAGACTTTTTGTTGGTTTGTTGGTTGTTTTTTTTCTTAAGGAAAACATTTTGAGTAAAAGGTGCATTCACTGAGTAGTTTTGTTTGTTTCCTTGTTTTTTAAATTGGATGAAGGGAAAAGGTAAATGCTGTGTTTCATTACAATCCCTGAGGATGCACATAAAAACAATTTCTGAAATGTTTATAATACTTGGAACTTAATAATCAGATGGAAATATTTGGTGCAGTAACACCTTGGGATCAAGTTTTTACTGAGATAGAAGATTTAATTTAATTTTAGTCTCGCCTGCCATTGAAAATTTCTCATAAAGTGAGTTGCCATCAACACGTGCAAAATATTTGTCTGTAAAAAAAAAAAAAAAAGGCGGGGGATAGCTTAAACTTGACCAAGTGGTGTACTAGGGCAAAATTTGAGTTATCATGAGGTAGAAAATTATTTCTGTGGGTTTTGTAGAAAGCATTCAGCATTCAGTTTACACTTAATGTAAGCTAACAACGTAATGTAAGCTAAAAGCTTAATGTAAAGCTAAAAAACTTATCAAAACAAGTTCTTGTTAGAAAATGCAATGTTACAAATATGGGTGTATTATTAAAAGTACACATTTGCAAATTTTCAGTGCATTGTAGGGACATTTTTGAAATGTGGTCAAATACAGGCACTCAAAGATTAATTGATATCGAGTCAGGCCCTAGCTTCTGATAAATAGCTTTTAATTTTCAGTGAATTGTAGATTATCTGCATGTAATTAATATTTCTGACATGTGGGAAATATTTTGGATGCCTCATTTTTTTGCATGGGAAGAGTACCTTTGGCTCAAAGTTACACTATCAGTTGGATTAAGCCTGGAATTTAAAAAAATTTATGGTAAAAGACATGCTTGATATTTGCAGTAAGTAAATTAAAAGAAACTGCATTATCTGAATTGTATAAAAGTATGAGTCCTGGCATTTATTATTCCCTTTAAATATTGTCTTTTGCACCCAAAGCAGAACAGAAGTAAATAATGTTCTGGCAAGAAACAAAACTTCTGCATTAGACTAATGTATAATGTTTGTGTATGTATATATGTAGTATATATGTGTGTATTTATAGGATTGTAACAAGAAGCCAAGACTTTTTAATCTCATATCAACACAGCAATATTTCATTATAGAAATTATCTTTAAATTTTCCTGTTTTATAATAAATGTTTTAGTGCAAACAGGATAGCAGCATAAAGAAAAATAAGACATATTTAAAACCAAAGTGCTGTTGTGGCTGTCATGGCCCACAGAGGCTGGCCAGTCACTGGGAGCCACAGTAAAGCTTTTCCTGCACTTCAGCCATGGATACAACACTAGATTTAAACTGGTTTTTGTAAATGCATGGTGAGCATCCCACACATAGGTATATGTACATGAAGATAAACTCAGGCATTCAATTTTGTGATAACACACTGTTCTTTTGGTGTTGTTCACAGAGGGCTGTCAGAGAGTTTGTCCAAATGTTTTGCATTCTATAAAGTCTTCTTAGTTGATTTCTGTGAATGCTGGTGAAGAACCACATGGCCTTCCACCTCTCCTTTATGAGGCTTTTGGTTATTTTATTCATTTTCTGGCACTTTCCTAGGAGATGGACTGCCATCTATTGACTCCTCAGAGCCCCTGCACGGCATGCAGGGCGACTCAAACAATGACTCAATAACAAATCCATTCTGTTCTTGGGGATGGTGGTGGGGTTTGTTGACATTGGCCGTGGTGACAAATTTGAGCACATTGCAAATAATTTGTTGTATGGGCAGAAACATCTTATTCCGACCAAAACAGACTGCCAGCCCAAGGAATCTTATGAAGAAATGGCAAAAAGGATTATAAGTGGAATATTTTAATTTGCTTTTTCATGGAAAAAAATATTATCATGTGGCATTCAGTGAAGCTTAAATCTATGGGCTGCGTGATAATCAAAGCTTTGTAAGTGGTTTAAACTTGTTCTTTCAACTCTCTTAACTATAATTACTCTGAAAAAAATCAAAGTCAGCAGAAAAATCCAACTCCCACTGTGGTTTAAAATATAATATTTAATGACCTCTTTAAGATGGTGATTTGAAACCTTTACACGTCATTTTCATCGTGACTGCTCTCTGTATTTCTTCTGTATTGGAGAAGGGAAATTATATTTGTCAAAATATATTCTAAGTTTTTATTCATGTAGGTATCTGTTTGCAGTAAATTGGTTGGTTTTCATACCCACTAATGTTTATCAAAGGGGTTATTGTCAATCAAAGATTAGGACAAAGACTTCTTTGACATATTCAGGATAAACAGTTTTGATCGTAGCTTGCTAGAGTGTCAATGATGAAATGTGTGATTTTTGTAGGCTTAAGGAATTTGGAGGCCTTGTTGAGCTCTTTGTTCTGGATTATAAGGAAGTTTAGCTTACAGCTCTGACTTCCTAAATGCCAGGTGCTCCACAAACCCGGAGAAACAGAGCCTGTGCTCCACAAGACATGCCATCCCATCCTCTTTCCACCCTAAGCATACAGGGGTGTGCACAGCAGTGCTTTTTCAGCCTCAGAGCACTTGGCTCTTTGTCATTCCCCTTCTGTCATCACTTCTAATTTGAGCTATAAATGTAGCAATATTTTTTAGGTATTTTGAGTGAAGGCTGGGTTATAGCCCTCTAACCAACAAAAAAGGTAAACCCTAAATAACGCTAAAAAAATCAGTGGAAAAACTTGTGAGAAGAAGGCACCCAAAGATTTTCTTTTGTTTGTTTCAGTTTTGCAGTTTATTCATTAAAAAATACAACATTTCCCCTCAAGTTTGACCTGTTGCCTGTCCTCTTCGCTGTGTGCCCAGTGGCAGCTCCTGTCCTCAGTGCGTCCAGGCTGTGAGGGACAGAGCTGGGAGTCTGCTCTGTCTGCAGCTCCAAAATGACATCTTGCCCAGGGAACAGCCCTTCTCTGCTGCTGTTGTAAGCAGCCCGGGGCTCGGAGCTAGCCTTGTGGGTAGCACCGTGCGCTGGGGTGCCTGAGCCTGGCCAGCCGGCAGGGCCTCAGCCTGTCCCGAGTGCTGCGCTGGCCTCACAGCCCAAAAACCCTGCTGAGGCTTGCTGCTCGTGGTTGCGCTTACACCCAGCACATGACATCACTGGAGAAAAAAGAGGAAATTTATATATTTTCAGCACAGAGTGACCCTGTTTTGCTCTGGGTGTGGAGTTGCACTTCTGCCATGAGTCCCCGAAGTGTAGGCCGGTGCATGGCAGTGCTGGTGCGGCGCCTCGGCGTATTTTGGTGTCAAACTGAGAATGTGCTGACTGCAGATCTCACCACATCTGCATTGTCAGAGTGGCTTGTGCCATACAGGAACAGATGTGGTCGCTCCGGCCCAGGATCAGGATGAGGATGAGGCTATCACAGTCAAACAGGAATGAACTTTGCAAGTGTTAGAATCTTATTCAATAAATATCAACTGACTAAAGAAATTCTGTCCCTAAAAGGGGCAGAACAAGTTTTTTTATTTTCCTGAAGTGTTCCTTAGTATTGATGTGTGTGTTACAACACAAATCTCACTGGGACCAGGTGTTTTCTTTCTGTACGGATTGCTCATTTATAATAACCCTTTCTTGCTCCGGTGCCATTCCAGCCATCCACACTGACTCCATCCCCTGCGCCCTGCCTTCACCAGCCTCATCTGTGTGAAATCTCCCAGGCCAAGATGACCACCAACAGAGTTTTAGAACCATCAGAATTTTTCATCAGCAAAAGCTATCATTTAACACACTTTTTGTCAGTTTGGTAATCTTGCTTTTAATCCACTTACATAAAGGAAGGTGAACCAGGAGCTCACTGGTTTGGCCCTGTGTGTGAAGGACACGAAGAGACAATGCAGCTTTTGTGTTTAAATTTTGTGCTCAGATTTCTTTGTGTGCATTATTAAAATTCCTTGTGGCCTGCTACTTTTTTCCTGAAGTGAAAATGTAAACCATATCCCTGAAAGTCAATTTCTATCCATTACAGTGTGACTTCCAGAGAGGGAAAATTAAAAATAATACAACCCTGGCAAAAAATATTTAACCTTGAGAAAAAGAGAGGGCGTTTGGTTTCCAGAGAGATTTTTTTAGGTGTTCAGTGGTGAGGGAAGGGATGGGTTTAAGAGAATTTTGGGGAGGAGGTTAATCCCCGGGTTCCTCGCAGCTGTGGCTGTGACTCAGCCACAGGGCTGGCTTCTCTGGCCATGATACACAGCCACAGAACATGGGATCAGCATGCTCCTCTGGAATGCTTTGGCACCTGGCCAGTTCCTCTCCAGGTATTTTAAGGCTATCTCTAGTAACTCTAGTAAAAACACCACTCTGTTTTCAAAATACGCCATGTATTTCTCTTATTTCGAAATCCCAGAATGAGCCCTCATGTGCCATTGCTTCAGTGTCCATTCCGCAGGATATTTTATAGAAAAGGCACTATAGAATTCCCAGAGATGTGGATTTAGGGTAAAGATGACTCTGGTTCTTGTGAGTTTTGGTCTGACACAAACACCTGGAGCATGACAGTGTACACACACCTGCTTAGGAGGCGCTTGAGTTCGTGAAGATTTCCTGCCTTTCGAGAGGGTGCTCACCCCATAAGCCAGGGGAGGAGCTGGGCAGAGCTTGGCCAGCAACAGGCAGATATTTTGGTTTTAAACTCTCTGTTTATGTTGTCCAAACCTGGGCCATCTTGCAAGTGGTTTTCAGTGTGGGAGATGCTTCTGACATGCTGCCAACCCTGCTTAGTTGTCCTGGAGAAAGCCAGCAGGTCAGAGGGGTCAGTGTGCTGGGCAGCAGGATTTTGCTGTTTATTTTGTCCTACTAATTGTAATTTGCTCTGTTGCTATTCTCTTTCAAATTTCAGATATTTTTTGAGGCTATTGGAAACCTAAACCCCAAATCTTTTCCTATTGCAAACGAGTGATATTTCACGAAAGGTATTCTTTCTGATAGCTTTCCTTTTTTCAGGAAACAAAAAGGGTTTCAGGTCCTGAAATAAGTGTTCAGTTTTTAAGTTCAAAGCATATGCTACAGCTTTCAGTACAAAAGCATACTAGCTAAGAGTTCTTTCCCAATTTTTATTTGAAAGGTGTATTTGAATTATGATGGGGAAAATAAGTAGCTTTAATAACCCTGTCTAAATTTCCTGCAAGGATCTGAGTGGATGTTTCGGGTGTGATGCAGAACCTTCCAGCAGCATGGGCATCACCTGCCACTTACCTTCATCATGTAATAAACACAATAGGAAGTATCTGCTTTCTTTAACATTTATCATCCCATGCTTTTCTTTTCTCTAACCTTTATCTGTCCTATGCTTTTCTGCACCCACACCCCAAAAAACAAAATAAAAGATGCTTTTAAATTGAGGGTTACAGACAGATTATATCTTGACCAAAAATTGCATTTTTATGTATTTCTGGAAGCAGTCTGGGAGTAGGGAGAGAGTAGAATAGAAAGCTCGGCTGACTGAACATTTCTCTGATTTTGGGGCTCCAAGTGACTTTGTTGGAGTGTTTGTCTTGGAGAGTGGCATCCCTCAGAGAACCCCAACTTCACCACACATGTTGAAGTGGCGTCAAGAACTATGTTTGCTGCAAAAGCAGTGTCTTTCGGGTCTGACTTTGAAAAGGAAAGGGAGAAGAGCAGAGGATGGAAATTAATGTATTTCAGTATTTTAAATCTCTGCTTAGCTCACCCCCGTATTCCTTGGATGCTCTTTGTGCGGTACATGACATTTGGTGACACATATCCCTCCAGCCCAGCACACCCTAAAACCAGAGTGGTTTGGGTTATTTTTGTGATACCCCAAAGCTGTTGGGTGAGTGGTTAATTAATCAAACAGAATAATCAGGGAAGGCTTGCTGCTGAAATATTTTCCCTCCATATACTCAACCGCAGGTCTCCTAAGGGAAAGGATCAAGGTGATTTTTTCCTTTAATGCTTACAATTTGGTTAAAAATTTTCACCTCTCTTTCCTTTAGTTTGAAAAGGTGAACTTACACAAGCATTTAAATAATAATTATTATTGTTTCAAGTATTAACAATCTAAATAAGGAAGATAGAACTTTCAAGCGAGAATGAGGTTTTCAATCCATTCTAAAAAACTTCAGAAAAAAAATAATTTTTCTGTGCCTCTTTCTGTGCTGTGTATGAATAATCATATTAAAATTCCTACATTCTGATAATTCCTCCAAAATTCCTCCAAACTTGAAATGATGATGTCTTTTTAAAATTTTGTTAGAACTTTGAAGTGGTGTCAAAAATCTGTAGGAAACCAAAAATCATCTGCAAATTTAACAAACATTTTAAAATGTGAAAAAATCACAGTTGCACATAATATGCATAAATGGCATTAAATGGATTTTGGTGCATTTACATATTGCAAAGTGAAAAAAGTGTAAAAAGTCAGTAAATCTGTTTACGCCATGTGGTTCATCTTACCCGTGATTCATGTGTCGGAGCAGCCCAGAGCTGATGCCGGTTAGACAGTAACTTCCTCAAGTTATGCTCGATCATGTTAATAATCTACGGATTAGGACTCCCTAAAAATATTCACTGATTTAATTCCAAGAGGGTCTATCATGTCAATGATATTAACACATCTTGTTAGGTCCTGTCATGTGTATAGAAAAGTTTCTATCCCCGTGACAGAATTATCCTGATTTTGATTTCAAGTGTTGAAGAATAAAGCATAAAAGGGAATTAGAGGAGCCGAGGGCCCGCACAAAGTGGTGAGGAACACAGAGCCATGAACAGGTGCTCACAGAGAAGCCTCAGAAGTATGTATGAGGTGCCCTGTGTGTGCACACATGCTCTGGCTACCACCGAGGGGCACAGAAGGAGGCATCCCATGGGATTTTTGGCTACAGGAAACTGAAGTTGGGCCTTCGGTTTTGACTCATTTTTGAATGTCAGATTTGGGTTAAATTAACATTTGATAAACATACCCCAACAGCCATGAATGCAACTCTGAAATGGGCAGAGGTAGCCCCCTGCCATGAAGGAATGGGCACCCCAGTCCAGGGCCTCATTCCCTGCTGCCTCTTTGGTCTCTCCACAGTGCAGGGTTGCCTGGCGTGGAGTGGTGTGGTGGTGATGCTGCCCACTGTGGCGTGGGCAGGTGGTGCGGTGGTGAGAGGAAGAGGCATTGTTTTTACATCAGAGCAGGTGAGGAATTTGCAAGGGAAGGACAGTCACTGCCTGGTTCCAAGTTTCTCACCATTGAGTCCAAAAGTGGCTTGTGGGGGTTTTTTTTCCCCTTTTTTCTTTTTCCTTCCCTCAAACTTACACTTTTTCTGCCTGTAGCCTCTGCTCACCTTGTACCTAACAGAAAGTATTTTTGTGTTGTTTCTTGACTGTGCAGGTAATCCTTTTTGTAAATAATTTTTATAACTTACTCTGGCACTTAAAAAATGGGGTGGTGTCTGTGCAGGAGTACAAAACACTGGAGGGTTTCTGTGGACTATGCGATAACCCTGAAATATCTCCTCCTTTAAAATTAATTGCCCTGGATTTGCATGATATACCCAGTTTCTGTCTGAGCTGTTTTGATGCCAGATGAGACCTGGTTAAATTCATTCTCATTTTTTGATGGTGGCATCAGGAGGGAAAGAGAGGAAAAATGATAGCACTGAGATACTCAAAAGTTGTTCTTGAAGAAACTGTTTTGGTCAACAGCATATTTACATGGTGTGAGTGAGCAGAAATCTGAAACGCTTTGATCCATTTTTAAACACTATATACTGGTCAGGATGTCCTAAGTCATATTAAAATACTTGATGGAATTGAAAACAATTTTAAAAAACAGGTGTGCAAAAATGATGTGGAGAAGCTTTTGTTTGTCAGTGGTTGTATACAAGCTGTCACACATTTCAGCAAGGACATATTCGGGAAGAATGTCACTCGTCATGAAGCTAGGTGCAAATAACTGGTATTGCTGAATATATATGATGCTCTTTAATGGAGAACACATGAAAAAATTATGAGGAAATGGATAAACGTTAACACGTGCAGTTGGCATGTTGATATGTAGGGAACGTGCTTGTGTGAAATTGTCCATTAGTGAATGATGCTGCAGGCTGAAGCCCAGCTGCTGGGGTGTTTGAAGGCAAAAAGTTCAATTATTATCTATTTAAAATGTATCCTGAAACTCACTTCTAGCAAACTGATGCACTGCTCGCTTGGCATCTTATATTCTTCAGCAGCACTAAAATTTTTTCCATGTTTACTTCCATTTAAACTGTGATTAGAAATCACTTCAAAAGAAATATTTATTAAGAATCTATTTATCAAGAAATACCTATTAAGAATGCTCCCCTAAGAAAGTTATTCAGATGTTCTACTTCCTCCTTTTGGGTCCAGTAGTGAGGAACGATCAGTAGATGACATAAAGGCTGAAGAGAGAGAAAGGAAGCTGTAAATCATCTAGAATGACAGTAAAAATTAAAACCTTGGGGTTTGTCAGGCTCCCCCGTGTATTAGCTAATAAATATAACTGTGCTTTAGTTCTGTTCATCTTCTGATTTTACAGGCTTTGCAAATGTTTGTTTTCAGATTAATGTATAAATGTATGTGTAACTATGCATATGCTTAGTGTGTGGGAGTGTGGGCGCCCAGTGCCGTGCAGGGGCAGATGTATAGAGATATATATAAACATTTGGCCAGTCCCCTAATAAACATTCAAATAAAATATACATGTCCCAGTGCATGGGTCTCCTCCTCCTCCTCCTCCTTCTCCTCCTCTTCCTCCTCCACCTCCTCCTCCTTCTTCTCCACCTTCTCCTCCTCCAGTCTCTCCCCACCTCCCCCACCCCACTTCAAAGCTTGTGGTCCTTTCTCCATCCATGTACTAAAAGGTTTCTTTGTGAGCCAGGCCATTTGTCCGTCATTGTTTGGGGCCCAAACGGTGGTAAAATACCCTGTCACCGATCTGGAGCATGGTGAATGGCAGCTTCTCTCCGGACAATTGGCGGCGGTGCCGAGAAATATTCCTGAGAGGATTATTTAACCTTTCAATTTAGGGGGCACAAAGCCCGGCTGATTAATGAACTTTCTGATGGGCGCTGATAAGCGGATCTATTTCTTTATTTCCTCCAAAAGTGATTCCTTCTCCTGTCCCATATTACTATAATCTTAAACATAAAATGTGGCAAATAGATTAAAAAACAGCACTAAAGAGTTTATCTGGCTAGCAAACTGAAGGAGCTAAATTAAAATTGGTAATGAAAGCAGTGGCTGAGCCCTGTATATGGTTTTTAAATGCGCTGTGTATTTTGAAGAGACTTATTCTCCAGCCTGCCTGGTAATGACTGCTTTGGGTACGCGGTCCAGGTCCAGCTTCTGTTATCCCCCCAAAAAAATGAGTTGTGTTATCTGGATGACTGCAGACACATATGCATCCCCCTTTCTCACTGCATGGGCAGACAAGGTCGATAGCATTACAAGGTATTTGTGGCAGTGCTTGTTTCAGTTTTCAGAGCTGCCAGTTTTCAGGCAGATTTGAATTACAAAAGAAGAAGCTGGCATGAAAATTGAAAGGGTTTATCGGCTAGTCTGAAGCCTCATAGCACATTGCTTATTTATGCAGTCCATTTGCACCAGGAAATGTAAAAAGGAAATACATTTTAAAAATAAGGTCATAAAGACCCAGATATGTTTAAGATGGCAAATAAAATACAGATACCTATAATATCTTTCCAGGAAACGATTTCACTTAATGTTGCACATTACTTCGGAGGAGCATTTATGTTACTGTCATAAATTTGTGCATTTGTGTCACCGTACAGATAGTCCCCAGGGATTAGGAAGGAAGTGTTTGCTAACTTACTTTAAAATTAAAATAGAAAAGGAGATAGGTTTGTAGTTTGAGAGCCACATCAGGAATAGTTGGAGTTAAATGCGCCATCCTATTTAAATAACGTTTTGCATTCCGTGTAAAATTAGCCATGGACGGCTAGAGAGATGCCACCACCTTTGGAGAAAATTGGGATGCCTTTTAAACCATGAAGATTTTGAGGCATTCAGGGATTGTATTGTTGTTATCCTCACTATCTTGCATACATTCATTTTCTCTACAAACTTGAGGGGGTTTTGTCAGTTTCTTAAAGAAGACTTTTAGAATTAATATTTTAGGGTTTTGTCTTTTGCTTGCAAGAGTATCAAAAGATTGCATTCATTTATTTTAAATATGTGATATTGTACTTTTTGTCTTTTCCTTTAGCATTTTCACACAGTCGATTGTAGATACTATTTGCATCTGTTTAAAATGCATTGTAGAAATGTCTTATTTCTGTTGGAAAAGATCACTTCACAGTGCTTGTACTGTGGACTGGGCAAGTTAAATTTCTTCTTCTGGAAAAGGTTTTGGTTTCCCAGCCTGTGCAATCAAACAATATTTTTTTTTTCATTGATTGGTAATTTAATGTGTATCATGGCTGTTTAAAATTTTTTTGGTTTTTGTTTTTATTTAAATTTAAAAAAAAAAAAAAAAGAGCTCTAAAAGCTGAGAGAAATCACTTTTTTCTTGGTTATTTCACTGTGTTTTGGTAATGTCCAAAACAGTGGGAAGGATGTCATGAACACATTTAGTAAACTGTAATTTGTGGGAAGACGCATAGGTGAGACTTCCACAACCCCTGTGGGAAGGGAAAGGTTTTTTAGATGGCTGAAAAAAAAGAAATAATATTTGATGAAGAAATTATTTTATTTGTAATTATTTGGAATTTAGGGGGATTAAAAGTCAAAATACTAAATTTGTATGTTTCTTGTTTATTAGCATGCACCAAGCTCAGTGTATTTCTGTCATGAATTTTCATAAGGATTTTTACTACGTAGCATGTGTGGCTTAATGATGCAATCACCTGATAGACTGCAAAGACTCCAAAGGAGACGTTCCGGTCTGTTGTGTACATAATACTTGTTTCAAAAATCTGCCTAATTAAGGAATTACCCAATGGAATGCAAGTCTACTGGGTGCATGACACGGTTAAAGAAAATAACAACAACAAAAATCCTCGGTATAATTACAATATTACATGATACCTAATATTGGCAGTTTTGAATATAAGGGAATGATGCTAACCTGCCATTGTTTCAGCTGGCATGCAAGTAGATTGTGATAATTTTTAGGGGAAAGTAAATGTATATTTTTCTGTGATAGAGCTGCTCTGACCGTTTCTCTGCCCAACTCCAGCCTGCAGCCCACAGTGCATAATGATTCACTCAATGATCATCTTTCCGTGGCTCAAGGAAGTGGTGAATCATTGCTGCTAATGGGTTTTACTCCCAGAATCATGCCATGTTTGTCTCATCGAGTTGCAAACAGCAGCCTTGTTGGTCTGCAAAGCTTGTGCTTGACTGTCATGGACAAAGTGGTGGAAAGAGTGAAATTATTCTGTCACGTTCTCAGGGTTGTCAAAACAAACATTGGATTTAACCAGCAAAAAACACCTCAGTGCAAGCCTTCATCAAGCTGGGTGGTAGCTGGTGGGCACTGGTGGATTGATGGTTGATGACCATGTGTCCTGGATTAATGATAAAATTCTCTAGGTGGAGAGCGCTCCGAACAAATGCCTCCTCCGAAAAGCAAGGGCTTCTGGCACCCCCCTCCCCCCACCCACAACAGAACTTCTTAGATGAAAGTGAAAAAAAACCTGTTTATTTAACAAAACCACGCAGAGTGCCCTGCAAGGCACAGGGGAAGGGGAAAACAGGGGAAAAGGAGTTATTAAACCTGAGCAAACAGCTGGTGAACTTTAGTGTCCTTTTCTCAGACGTACTTTCCCCTCTCCGGGGCCCCTGGGGGCTGGGTGGAGTTGCTCCAGTAGCTTTCTGGAGGATTCTTGTCTGCCATCCTTCGGGGCTCCTTGGGTTTTCTTGGCGAGAAAGCAAATCGGGAAAAAAAGAGGTCAAAAAAGAAAAAAAAAGGTGGAGAAAAAAAATAC